>JARUPZ010000035.1:422335-797335 GCA_031213475.1 Nereocystis luetkeana | reverse complement strand
GCTTCCCTGGTGTCCGCAGTGGTGGAGTGCGTATGCCTGTTTTTTTTTTTTTTTTTTTTTTTTTTTTTTTGCCTCTGTTTTTACTTGAGGTATTTCTTCCACTCCAGAGTTATTGGAGCCTGTCCTGCGACCACGGACTGCATTGAATTGTGAGTTAATGTGAGAACAACAACAACAACAAGTATCGTATATCATCGTATCGTATCGTATCTTATCTTATCGTATCACACCATCTTGTACCACCGCACCACCGCTCTCGGCATCGCGTATAAACTTAAATTTTTCCCACTGGCCTGGCTGTGGACGTGTGGATGGATACGGACGACCTCGCCAGGACGTGGGCCGTGGGCAACGACTACGCCTCCATCATGGTGGCGGACGAACAAGCGCGACAGGGTACACGTCTTGCGCAAATATGCTCGTATACGTACGTACGTACTCGCATATGGAAGATGGCGGTTTGATCCCATGACTGAGCGCCCCTCTAAATTAAAACCAGCATAATAAAACCGAAAGAAGTCTTGACGCGCCCGAAAAAAGTGATTTATCACAGCTCTGCTGCTGCTGCTTCTCTTTCTAGGACTGTACGGAGAGCGGGGGGGGGGGGGGGGGGGGTCCGCGAGGGGGGGAGTCCGACGGGGGAGGAAGGGGGTGGGGGGGGGTTCGTGGAGGGATGTGTTGTGTAGGCAACAACGCTATACTATACCAGGTACCTGGTATAACAATGGAGTGAAGTGGAGTTTGCGTCCCCTGCAGTATTGCTGATGTACCGTTTTTTGCTTTCGTTTGTTTTTTTCCCCGGCGGGTGGGGGAGGCGGGTGGGGGGAGGCGTGTATTGACAGACGTTTGAAGAGAGGTTTTTCGGCGTGTCCTCCTGGAAAATGTGCTGGAGAAAAACAAGAGAGAGAGGGGGGGGGGGGGGTACGGAGGGTTTTGGTGCTGGTGCTGTTGATGCTGGTGCTGGTGGTGGTGGTGGTGCTTGCTGATACTGATGCCCTGACTAACTGACGACAATGAATGCTGCTGCTATTGCTCAAAGAGACTGGTGTTATTACTGCTGCTTCTGCTTCTACGATTGCTGCTGATGCTATCATGCTCTTAATGCTGCCGATGCTGCTTATGATAGTGATAGTAGTGAAGATGCTGCTAATGGAATCGAATGTGGAAGGACGAGAAAGAAGGGGAGGAGGAGAAGGGAGAAGAGAAAGAGGAGGAGGAGGAGAAGGAAAGGCGGAAAAGGAGCAGCAGGAGGAGCAGCATGAGGAGGAGCAGCATGAGGAGGAGGAGGAGGAGGAGGAGGCGGGCGGGCGGGGGCGCGGAGGAAGAAAATGAGGAGCAAAAGGATTGAGAGGCAATAAAAAAGGCGTTATGCATCGACAACCGCCGGCGGCCTGAGCCGCGCACGGCTCCGGACGGAGCTGTGTGGGGATAATTTCGACCTCGCTTTTACGTTTTTGGGTGTGGAATGACTCTTCGCTCGCGGCACTCGCGGTGGCGACGGCGGTGGTGATATGTGCGTTCTTTTTGTTTTGGGGTCGTTGGGTGAAACCATTGCTTGTTTGAGTCAAACCTTGTTGAGTTAGATCGGGATCGTTTGAGGGAAACCATTGCGTGATTGAGATTGAATCAAAACCTGCTGCCGTTGTTCGTTTTTTGGGGGGGGGGGGGATCGTGTGATGGTATGCCCGTATCCCCTATTTGGGCGTAACCGAGTCTCTAATAGAGGGACCTCTCGCCCCTTCTGGCGAAAACGTCACCAGGGCGAGGCAAACGCTACAATGATTCCCTCCACTAAGTGAGAGCTGAAGCATCATCAGATAATCAGCGAGTTAAGCCGTTTAGGACAGCACTCCCGTTATGGGGAGAAAACACTTGGCATTAGACTCAGATTTACGTTCCTGTACAGTGCACCAGTAAAAGGGTCAATCTGCAACATAGCAGTAGTTGGGCCAGTTCCGTATTGCCTCAGCTTATTATGGTGCTACATATGTGTATTGCCTCATCTTATTGGGGTTCTACATATGTACTTGAGAGCACTGTACTGCGTACCACAGCCAGAGAGCTGTACTACCGTTGGTCGTTGGGATTCGAAGAGCGCACGGAACATTCAGCCGCTTTAGCGCAGCACACGGGGCAATTGTTTCAGCGCGACATGGCGACGGGTGATGTGTCAGCACATTAACACTAACTTGTGGTTCACACTGCTTGATACACGATGGATTCCGTGAGTGTTGCACTCGTACAACATACGTACCGTCTGACCGAGAGCATAATTACCCGATACATATTCAAACCAGAGCCGAAACGGGGATTACAGTACCGGCCAGAGTGGTAGGCTCTATTTCTGTTCTGGAGCCCCTCGTCCCTATCTCGAGCTACGTATGTCTAACCAAGCGGTTGATGTACACACTGCAAAGGAAACAGTCAGATTCCACCACACGGTCTAGATCTACTACCTCTGATAAAAAAACATGCTAATCTCGGACTCTGATACGAAATTAAACAAGTTCCAGGTAGACAATATTATCGGCCAGAGGTGTAACATAAACATCATACTCGTAAGGAATATTCAATGACACGGCCCGTTTCAGGGACCGGCCTACGGTCTGGCCCTCGAAGACCGCTTGTATCAATACTCGCGTCATAGTGCTCTACACACGACACGACCGCCGCCCCCTCCCCTATTGAGGTAAACAGACCATTTCCGAAAATATTGATGTAGGCATTTTATCGGTGACAATAATCCCCACTCCCACCTTCTATTAAGAAAATGTTAGCAATGCGTTACCTAGGGAGACAGCGCCACACCTGCATATAGTGTTGGGGCCGCCCTCGGCTGCGTCGATTGTCTGAGCTTACGAGCTGCAACATATGTCATAAGGATTACCCTGGGCTGGGTGATCGGTCAATCTTTTACCCCTATAGCTCAGTAGGTAACACCTTCACATTTGACGTCGTCGAGGACACGGGTTCGAATCTCACTCCGACCGTTTCTTTTATAGAAACGCTTGCGCGTGCGGTCCCAATCAACATGTCTCCCTGGTTTCCCAGACATTTGAAGCGAAACGGGTAGATCAGCGTACGCCCGTACACGGTGCCGAGTCCCCAAAGATCCCGCCGTTCAGAGGGGGGGGAGTGTTACATGGATTACCCTGGGCTGGGTAAACGATTCCGTCTTTTTATCCCTCACATTTGACTGGTGCTGTGGTAGTACGTTCCTCCTTCGCGTTCTACAGCAGAAAAAAAATACTTGGCTACAGTACAAGAAGCCAAAATTCAAGCGCCTGGAACCACATTTTCAACCTTCAGCGACAAGGTCCGCCCCCAAGGAGGACACGTAAAGTGCTGTCGCTTTGGCACACTCACGGGAGTGCACCAAGGACCTCATATCCGGTCTGCCAATTTTTGGCTCGATGGAAACGATCGGAGCTAGAGCAGGAAAACGAAATGTCCTCAGGAAAACAACGGCGGCAGACGGCGTACTTCCTTTTTGGCTTTGTTGTCGGGACTTTATTTTGTGTTTTGTGGGCAGTGCAACACAGGTGTAAGAACCAAGGGTAATAACAGGCAAACCGAAGCACCAAGTACCCTCCAGGTACGAGTAGCATAGCCAGGTTCTCCCTACTAGTCGGTCTGGCACCTTGCTACCCTGTCTGCCGTTTTTCTCTGTCCTGCGTTCGTCACCCATGCCCCACCCCCGGCGAGGATGCGTCAGACAAGATGAAAGAAGTGAGGCAGGCTCGCCATCCACCCACGCCACAAGACTCCTTTCGTAAGGACAAGAAGAAGGATAGATAAAGTAATGATGAGACAATCACGGCGGATCAAGCGCAAAACAAAAAGGAAGACAAAGGAAGACCACGTTCGAACCAGCTGCACTAGTTGGCGGCACGAGTAGGATATAGACACATGTTCTACTTACTAGTCGGTCTGGTACCTTGCTACCCTATCTGCCGTCTCCTTCATACTTTCGTCCACCGCGGTTTCCCTTCTACTCCTCCTCCTGTCGCCCCCCCTCCCTCTATTCCCTTGGTCGGGTTTCCTTCCACTCCTCCTGCTACCCCCCCTCCCTCAATTCCCTTGGGCACCACCCACGGTGGATGCGCGGCGCTGCCTACTCAGCTGTGCCTCATCCTCGTGCCACCTCGCCATGAAACGTTCGGCTGCTTCAAGGACCCTCCGGTACCTCTTCCCCGTTTTTTTGCCGCGGCAGACCACAGCGCGGTCTCAACTCCGAACACCAAGGGGGTGTATTCCGTTGATCGTTCGGTGGATCGGAACTCCCAAAGGTCTTCGACTATGGATATATAGCCAAGTCCGCCAGGTCTCGGGTTCTCCCCGCCAGCCATCGTCCCGAGTTTTACCCGACTGGGTAACCGCTCCTTGCTTTGCCGTTCCACGCCCCCCGCAATACAAAGTCACCGTTCACGGATGGTCGTTTCGATGCTCTCGCAAAGTGTCATCTTGAGGGCCTCCGCGTATCAGAGGGTGGCGTGGTCAGTACGAAAAGTCGGCGCTGGAAGCCAATCAATGAATGACTCGCAAGAGGATTTGGTGGTGAGCCGTTCGAAGCTTTTCTTGGCAAAGTCTTCCGCTCTGAGGGTCCACGTCACACACACCCGTACAGCTGGGTCTCGATCACCTCGACCTTCAGCATTCGCACTTTCAGTCTAAGCGGGGCGATCGTCCTCATACTGTATAGTAGCGTATTATTATGCTGTGATGTGAACAATTGCAACTTCCATTCACGCTCAGAGAGGAAGGAAAAGGAAGTCCTTGGAGAGAGGAGCGAGGGGGCGTACTCTTTTGTTCTTTTTCTTTTTGCTTACTTTGCGATTGGTCATTTGAAAGGGGGCGGGGGGGGGGGGGGGGGGGCAATACTGGTGCATGGCGATCGTTTTTCATGTCAATGGCATGATGTCATGATGTGTCTACCACGCCATGGCACACAGTATTAATAGTATTGACCAGGGGTATGAACTGCTGTTGTTGTGACGTGCTGTAAATAGTTGAAAATGTGTTGCACATAAACATGCTATACATACGTGTATTATCACGTTCTATAGATCAACATCATCAGATCTGTAAATCAGTTACTTACATAGACCCCATCCTGCTGACAGAATCTATAAGATGTGATATATATGATGTGCAGGATCTGTGTACAGGAGACATGTATGCGCACTCAACCCTTTTAGGACTGCAGCTCCGTTTTGGGCACAAACCACTCAAATTCTGGCCAGTTTGTCCCCATCATGGGACTGACGTGCAGCCAGCCCTAAAAGGGTTGACGTGGATTTTATTGCAAATTGTATGGTTTTCACCCCGACAACATCATGTCGTCGAGTTCGTACCTAGACATGAAGCTCGTCAAGAAGAATGTGTATCTATCTATACCCTGATCCTGAAATATCAAATCATCGGAAGCAAGTGATAATCGATTATCTGTGGGATGGCGTGTGCAATGTTGAATGTTTGTTGTCGCCGATTGGCCCCACCACCACGATTGCTAACACTACTCACCGCTACCACACACACACACCAAATCACATCTGATCAGCACAAATGAATGTGTACCTACCTGGCACAAGCATAGAAAAGGTACAGCGTAGATATGGTAGGAGTTGCATTGTTTTGATGCCTATCCAGTGTCCTCGCTTACCAAAATAAAAGGAGAAAAGGAAAATGGCTCACTATATTTCAAGTACAAAAGGAGGTGGCATCTGATAAAAAAACAAGTGTGCTACTAGAAATCTACTTCTAAGCGCATGATGTCAATATATACCTGATAACTTATGTGTATGTGTGTGTGTGTGTGTGTGTGTGTTTTTTTTTTTTTTTTTCACGGCAAACCGTTCTTTCTGTACGTACCAGATAAGACACTCGTGATATAAAACGAGGACAGCATTGAAAACATTCATTCATAATGTGATTGTGTTCATGGAAGAAACACGATCGATCATCAGCCGTCGAACTTAAAAGCAGACGACTGGAACAACGCGTGCACGGCGCGCAACACGAAATTAAAACATGTGGACGTTTCATGTAGAAAACAAATCTGGGAAAACGGGTTTCTCATTATTTCGTTGCGTGGCACTCCCTTGGACCAAAAGATCAACAAAACACCAACAACAACGAAGTAAACCTGCACCTCACTCTCTCCCCTCTCGATTTGTGGAGCACACACAAGAAAAAAAAAGTAGGCTTCCTCCTCCTCCCCCTCATCCAAGAAAAAACTGACACCATACCGTTCCATCCATCTCCCTCCTGATAACAGCACCGGCCGGTACTGCAGACTCAAACAAGACGGAAAGCCTCACACCACAAAAGTATATGCTCAACACACGCGGGGCACGCAAGGAAAACCCCCCACGAAACGCAACATAAAAAAAATCTAACAGACAACCAACCAACCAATCAGCATTCGCGACGCGTTGCTTCCATCCCCCGTCCCCTCTACTCTATCATCGATCGATCAATCTGCCAAAATTCGAAGCGCTCCGAGATACCGCCCCATACGCCCCACAGTAACTAACAAGGAAGAAAAACTAACTACAACCGAAAGAATATTGCTGCCAGGAACGGCGCAAAACCCCCTCTCGACATCTACCGCGTGAAAAGGATAACCCCTCTTGGTTCGATTGCTGCCCCGACCCCCCCCTCCCCCCTACACCCCACACGCACCCCCACTCGGGTCAGGTCGGGCATTGCAAGGAAGGCGTTGGCGGGGGGGGAGGAGGGGGACGACGCAAGGAAACGAAAAAAAGGTCATGGCTACGCCCCCAAGCTTGCTGCTCAAAACACGTAAAAATTAAAACACCGCGATCATATGCCCAAAAAAAGGAAACAAAAGCACATGCACGTAACGAAAGAAACATGCAACACCCTCAAACACTCCCACACACAAGGCCGATGAAGCCGGGAAAAAACAAGAGAAGAGAAAATAACTTTTCTCCCCTGATATTACCCCGACAATCGGTAGCGATGCGCGCTGGAATGGACGCTGCTACGATTTCTTTTAACTCCCCCCCCCCCCGTCACTCCCCGTGCAGCGCTAAAAAAAAGCAGGGCTTTAGTTAAAGGAGTACGACGCGCCGAGGAGGTCGTTGATGATGTAGGGCTGGTTGGAGAGCTCCTCGTGCACCATCATTCCCAGGATACCCATCTGCGCGGCGCGGCCGTTGTTGAGCTCGATCGCGCGCTTGGAGGCCTGCGTCTCCGAGGACATGGAGTCCCACGAGGAAGCGAAGGGGTTGCCGCCGATGGTAAAGTCTCCAGGGAAGGAGCCCTCAACGTTCTTCATGACCGCCAGCTCGAGGAAGCCGATGAACCCGAAGATCTGGGCGAGGCCCGCCGGGGGGATCTTGGAAAGAGCCGCCACACCGTTGGGCATGTCAGCGAACGAGAGGTTCGCCGAGTTCGAGAGCATACCGGGCAGGCGGGTGTTCTGCTGGGTCAGGTGCCCCGCGATGGCGAGCATCGCAATGCGGCCGTGCTTCACCTCCACGTACCGGAGGCGCTCGAACCTCTCCTGGTCGGCGTCGGCGAGGAGGCCGAGCGGGTCCCAGAAGCCGAGGGGAGCCTGGGCGCCGATCTCGGACTCGAAGGACATCTTCATCGCGGAGGAGGACTTCGCCGGGGTCGAGAGGGCGGCGCCGTTGAACGCGCTGCAAAAAGGGGGGTAGGCGGGGGGCGTAATTAATACCAATAGGATTTACAGTACGATCGGTCGAGTGGGTGGAATCCAAAGGGCAAGTAATAAAAACGGTTCGGCGTCCTTGTTAATAATCGGTACATGTCGTACGCATACTGACCGTTACGTGCAAGAGAGAAGACAATGAAATGTTATCATGTGCGAATGGATCGTGGTACACCCGAGCACACCGAGCACAGAATCACGGCCGGGTATTAATCGTATGAATAGTGTACTACTGCTGTATATGTATTTCATACCTGGTACATACGAGTACCCAGTACCAGGTACAGAGGTATTACGATACGTACAGCTACTGCTTTATGTATAACCTGGTATTGAATGAGAAGGTGTACGCAGAACAGCAGAACACCTGTGGTAAATAGACCACTGGTAAATTAATCACGAGGGAACAACAGTTCACGAGGCGAACGAGTCTCGCAGTGCTAAGATACCTATCGTTGCGCTACATATGATACTCAGTTGAATGCGTGCATGACCTCCAGCTCCACAACAACGTATTTTTTGCGAACAGCAGCAGCAAGCAGTGAAAAAAAAACGAGATTCCACAGCAACAGCAGTACAGCAGCAGCGAAGTCCCAGTTTGATTGCACGAGGGCGCTCTATACCCCTCGCTGCGCCCTATTCGTGGCATCGTACACAGCATGGAACAGCAGCAGTAGTAGCAGCAGCAGCAGCAGCCGTTCAGTGCTGCTGCATGATAAACAGCAGCAGCAGCAGAGAACCTTCATGCTCGTACAGGTTGTGGTTGGGAGGTTTCATTTTGCTTGCACAAACGATGGCGAAAAAAAAAATGCCGATGTTTTGTGGTTGCTCGTGAAACACGCAGCGCCCACCTACAATCGCGCTGGGCTATCAACAGCTAAGCTGCTGCTGCTGCTGCTAGTAACAGAGCTGGTGAGGGGAGTGGCACTGCTGCTGTACGTCGGGTATGCGATACTGCTGCTGATGGTGTTTTATCATATTTATACGACACGTGTTGTGTGTATGGCCTCATACTTACTCACTTGGCATGGATGGGATAAAGCCGACGCAAGTTGAGGCGATAGAGGAAGCAAGATATGGCGTGATACTTTTTTCAGCAACCGACAAGTCTATAGTAAAAAATAATGCATGCTGCTGTAAAATCCCTCGGGCGAACGAGCGAGCTACGGCCTGTGAGCGCGGAGTGAGAGAAAAAAACTCGTGCGCGAAGGCAAGCTGTTGATACACCGATCGGTTGGCATTGACTCACGCGAGCGAGCTACGAGTATGTGACGAGAATTCGTACGGGGAGTAACACGGACCGACCTTGTTGGGCTTCGTTCGGCCGAGAGGGGACACATAAGAGAAAAAAAAGGATGGCGGCAATATTCCAAAGAGCCACCTTATTTCGACATCGCTGCTGTATTCCGTTCATACACCGGAACGCCACATCAAGGCCGCGCACGGAAGCACACACAACGTGGGCAGTCTATCAAGCCTACTGCTTCTGTTGAATAGGTGTCGGCTGCCTTTCTGGTGGTGGCGAGCGTGGCGAGCGGCACGCGCGAGCTTGAAAGTGAAACAGCAGCAGCAGCAGCAGCAGCGGAGCATCGAAAAAAAGATGGGCGGGCGACACAACCAAAAAGTACAAAAAAAAACTCTCCGGATGTGGACGACGTGGCTCAACTCATGGATCCAGAGGCGTCTGGATGTATGCGAGTCCTTGGCGCTCTGCGATCCTGCGACCGCGAAGCCGTAGGCCGAGTAGACACGCGCGTGGCGTGTCCGAGGAGCATTCGCCATCGTTTCACAACCAACCGCGCGCTACAGAAAAGGGTCCGAGTAGTACCCATGGATGGTAAAACTATTCGAGCCAAGTATACGCGCTGGTTCGAACGAAAAAATAATGGATTCCAGCCTCTCGCATCAGGTCCCTGCCTACTACTCTCGTGTAACATGAAACTACAGATAGGCCGTGGAGCGGCGAGGGCTACGGCCCAGTGCCGAACAGAGACAACGTGCACAGGGTCAATCGCATATAAGAGCAGTGGCGCGGTCGAGAGACGTTTGTAGTCACTGGCATGATACGCGAGAAGCGCGATCACACGCGGAAGCGCGCGAGCTATCGAGAGGGGAAGGCAACCAAGGTTCACATGCGGCGTATCTCAAGGGTGTTGACGTTTAGTGGGAAAAGATCGCTACCTCAAGAACTGATCAGGGACCGAAACGAGCCAAGCGCGGCCGTCGAGAGAGCGGTCTCCGTCGCTTCGCTCCAGCGAGCGACAGAGGTGCTCGCGAGTCGTCCCTAGCGCGCTGAATCGATTTCGCGGACGGGGTAGGATTCGCTTCATCATGAACGCTCTTGATTTGAGTTCTCGGTATCTTTCGTTGCTGTTCTACACTCAGTTATCGCAAGAAGGACACGAGACGACAGACACACCCCAAACTATTGGGTCAACCCAGAACAACCAGACGCAGGCTTACCTAGGGGCCACGAAGGCCTGGGCGCCGGCGGCGCATGCGATGGCGATCACGGCGGACTTCATCTTGGGTTGGGCTTGGGGTGTAGAGAAAAGAAAAAGAGGTTGGGGTATGTTTTCGGCTGGGAGGACAGGAGAAAACAGAGTGGGGTGAGGTTGGGTGGCGCGATGACAACCCCGACACGACAACATGACGAAGCGAATCTTTAAAAAGAAGGGATTTCGACCGTCGGTTTACCGACAGCATTTACCGACATAAATCGTGTTTTCAGAAGTAAAGAAGTGAAACCGCCGATCTCAGATCTGCGGTTCAAGCAGAGAACCTCGCAGAAAATCCAGGCCGGTACGAACAGCAGTATAGTCGTCGTCGGAGCATGTTGTTATGTAGAAGCGCCCGTCTATGTACGTAAAATAGAAAGCATGCCAAGCACAGCAGTACGTGGTAGCGGGAAGCTCGGGAGGCTCGAGGGGCCTGCCTCAGCAAGAGGGACGGTCAAGTCTAGGGTGGCAGCAGTAGAGTCTCCTCGTTCTCATGAAAATTAATGCTTCGTTACTCGTACCTACTTGTTGTTGTAGTATTAATATAAAGACGCCAGATAAAAGATACGCACCGCTTACATACCGGTAGAGCACCTAATTACGGGGACGAACGGACAACCAACTGGATATTTTCACAGCCGCTCGCTCTATTTCCCATTTATTTTATACCTGGTATATATTTGAGTCGCATGTACTCATATTTTCTGTGTGTCGCGCTCGCATGTGTGCATGCGTGCCTGTGATATACTACAGCAGTACTACAGTACTGTTGTTGCTGTGTCTCTGCGTACTGACTGTTATATACGATGCTGTACTCGTACATACTGGTATATAGATGCCTTTTTCGTATTTGGATGTACCCAGCATCCTGCGGGGCAGCCGATACATCAGATCACACGTTCTGGAACAGACTCCATTCACTTTTTTTGTGCGAAGTGCCACTCCCTCCCGCAGCCGGTGCTATACCACACCCGTCCCATATACCCAATTCAATACGGTATTATTATTATTTATTTTGCCATCGAACAATGTGCAGCATGATCTTCAACATGGATCACTCATAACTTTCCCGAAAGAAGAAAACCTCGGAACAAAAGAAAACCCATGCACCAAGTCTACCTCCCTTCCGTGCCAACTTTCGGCTTGTCTACTATAGTTGCTGTATTTGCTCCTTCCTTCTCATTACGTTCAATCCTTAAATCCTAAGCTGCGTCCAAGCTCCATCCCCACGCCATCGGTGTGGGTCTGTCGTCCTTCCCTCCCCTGTTCCTTCTTCCTTCTTGGCGGTCCCTAAGCTGAAGCTTGAACCTCGACACCCTCCTCGAAATGGCGGCCTGAGTGGTCACCGAGACGATTTGGAGCAGGCGTTCCTTCACTACCCCCTTCCTTGCCATTATTATTATTGTGATTATTATTATTATGCTTGCCATCTGACAATGTGTAGTGTTGTTCTAAAATTTTTAAACGACTATTTATAACAGTAATTATTATTATGTTTGCCATTCGACGATGTGCAGCATGAGCTTCAACGTTGATCACTCAAAACATTCCTGAAGGAAGAAATCCCCGGATACAAAGGAAACCTATGCACAAAAGGTCTATCTACGTTCTATGTCTACTTTCCTTTATGTTTATCTACGATACCCTATGTGTTTTGTCATTGCTGCCTCCTACATCTCAATAATATTGGCAAGCATAATAATAATATTATGTACGTAGTCGTTACTTTAGTTCTTAAATCCTAAGCCGCATCCAAGTTCCACCCCCACGCCATCGGTTTGGGTCTGCCATCCCCCCCCCCTCCCCCCCTGTTCCTTCTCGATTCCTGACGACCCCTAAGCAGGAGTCTAAATCGCGATACCCTATGTAGCGGTCGGGGGGGCGAGGGGGGCGGGGCGGGGGGGGAGGGATTGGTAGGGAGAAGCTGCAAATGATCACGATAGATCAGCTGCCTCTACCTCCGAGGCGCGCAAGCGCCAACACTACGTTCGTCCGAGATATGTGTCCTTTGACGAACGGAGTCACAAACTTGCCACTTTAGCAGTGGAAAGCTTTGTGCGTCTCGGGGTAGAGGGCAGTAAGTTCATCGACCAGGAAATGGCGACCTGTGTAGTCACCGAGACGATTTGGAGTAGGCGTTCCTTCACCAATCCTTTCCTTCCCATCGACCCACCATCCCTCCCCCCCACGACACTATTAATAGCTGCCAGTTGGCCGATGAACTTACTGCCCTCTACCCCGAGAAGCATAAAGCTTTCCACTGCTAACGTGGCAAGCTTGTGACTCCGTTCGTTCAAGGACACATATTTCGGGCGAGCGTAGTGTTGGCGCTTGCGCGCCTCGGAGGTAGAGGCAGCTGATCCTTATGATCATTCGCAGCTTCTCCCTACCAATCCCTCCTCCCCCGCCCTGCCCCCCTCGCTCCCCTCCCCCCCCCCCCCCCCCCGACCGCTACCCCCCCCCCCCCCCCCAGCTCCCATACTTCACACCGGTACCGGCAGAGATTTATCCTGAGGGACGTTTTCCCTACGGAATTATTGGAGCCCGTCTGCGACCATCATCACGAACTAGGATACGAGCATGGATGGGAAGCATGCTCTCTCCGCCGCCCCTACCCATCCAAATCCCTCCGCATCATGGCGCAAAGTATGTACGTATATACAGCAGTACCTGGCGGTGTGAAATATGTTTTTGGTGAACGACCACATCGAAACGAACGCGTGCAAATTTTAATTTTCACACTTGCCCCCCCGCCGTGAAGTGTACCTACGCTTCCAGCAGGAGGAGGTGCGCGTACACACGCATGCACGTATGCCCTGGGACGTCTCTCAGGGTTTTCGGCGTTGTTTAGGCTACCACCTACCGCGTATCACACGGGGCGAGAAGAAAGCGCACCCCCTGGCATGAATTTTGGAGCCTATTTGATCAAAATCCAGGGAGGGCGCACCCAACCAAGCATGGCAGCTTTGTTGAGGAAGATTTCGTCCGAGACAACTTCCAAAAGTACGTCGTTCGGCGTTTTTGGCACTCTCCTTTCCCGGTTTGTCGAGAAAGCCAGCTTTGGGATTCGTCCGAGGGGTGTGTGTTACCTTATTATCACCCGTGTGATACGTTACTCTACTGTATACCCGCAACTGGGTCGAGGGACACCGACGTTCTGAGCAGGCGTCGCTGCATACCCTTTTACCGATCAATTGACGACGTCAATCTCCATCGGCACGGCACAACACCCTCCAAGCAGTGTGGGGGTGGTGTTCACCACTTACAGCACTTGATGCAGTTTCGGCAAAATGGTTGGTAGTTTTGTACTTAATCCTCGATTCACCCTTATTCCGAGAACTTTCCCAGGCAGTCGGGGTTATAGGGTTAGGATTCTTGAGGTACTGTTTACAGTCAAGCATTAAATTTCACCTTGGACGGAAACGTAAGAACCATTTTGTCTTCATAGTAATGTGTGACGTAGACTATTAGTAGTACGTGGTTGTAGAATGTTCGTGGGGTAGCCGTAGTATCAAAGTCCTGTAAACACCCGAAGGGTATCCCCGGGGCTCTGGACTTTTCATTTTAGTACAATGGTTGGGATAACCAATAGGAGAGATGTAGACGAGCGCCGGAGGAAAGTTCCTCGGACACGTGCCTTTACCCGTCTAGCGGGCGGGCAATAGAAGAAGAGCGGAATGGGCTTGATGCCAGCCCCTGCCGAATCGCTCACTCTCAACTGTTCCCTTCCGTCTCTCATCACAAAGAGGGCTGCTGCCATACAAGAAGTCTCCTGAGCAAAGAGAAGCTGCCTTCCTAGCTAGTTCCTGCCTTCCATTCCCTTACCTCTACACTCGGGCCCTACTGAAAACGCCTAAAAGGTCCTTGTATTTCCGCTTCATGTCAGTGACTAAAAACTACTCGTCGTATATTCGTCCAGAGCTTGACACCACCTTTTTTTTCAAGCTGGGCCAAGGTCTACACACATGCGGCCTTCCTTCAGGCATGAGACAAACCAGGTGTTTGGTGGCCGTGCATAATGATGAAGCCGTGTGTTTAGCGCCCGACAGTGTGGTGTTCAGAATACATCTTTATCATCTCACTGGGTGGGAAGGTTGACGTGGAATTCGAGGCACGGTGTTGGAATAAAAGAGGCAAAGGTATCACAGTCAGTACTACAGTAGCCCAGTTTTCATCTCGGGACTCGCCGAACACCTCACGACGCTTCACGCTGGGTGCAAGCAATGTCTGCCTGGCCAGCGAAAAGCCGACGTGCTCCGTCCCGGCGTTGTGGGGGTGCGAGGGTTTTTTTTTCTGTTGACCATCACCGCCACTTCCCAACTTAACCCGTAGGAGGTTTTACCCTCAGCGATCTTCTGGATAAGCCGTGGTCGCAGGTGTTGTCCCTTCTCCCGCCCGGTACGCCGTGCCTTCATTTTTTATCGCGCATCGTAGGGTTCAGCATCCCCAATGCTCGTTGATTTTCACCGAAGGCTGCAGACTCACGCTCTCGCGCTTTCCGCTTTTCATTTTGTATGCAAGGAAAAGTCCCTACTGTACGAGTTTGCACGAAAAGTCCCTACTGTACGAGTATGCACTCGGTGAGACTTGAACCCACGAAATTGACCTTAGCAGGCACGCGAACCGCCTACCAAGCCCCCGGGGACGCCGGCTTTTATAGTTACAACTGCAGCCACGCATGGCATGAGTGCACCCCCGGTGAAGTCGAGCTGCACCTTTAGCAGCGGAGTTGATGAGAAAATCGATGCTGTCTGTTGCATAGATTCGTCAAATGGCGGGCTCTGTCACTAGGCTGTGCGCGGGGTGATGAAAAGTGTATACCCGGGGAGGGGAAGACCAAATGAATAGTACCAGGTATGCTCGTAGGAGTGAGCCCGCTCACCAAGGGGCTCCTTGTTCAGCGGTGGCTGGGGGTGCAAGCGTCTATGAATAGTCGTGTTCATGATTCTGTCAAAGTGTTACCTTCTGTGAGCTACAGGGGTAAAATATCGATCGATTGCCTAGCCCATGGTAATCGTTGTAACACTCCCCCCCCCCTCTGAACGGTTTTTGGGGCGTCGGTACCGTGTGCGGCCGTACGCTGACCAACCCGCTTCGTTTCAATTCCTGGGGAATCAGGGAGATATGTGTTTTTAGGGACGCACGCGCAAGCGTTTTTATAAAAGAAACGTTTGAAGTGAGGGTCGAACCCGTGTCCTCGACGACGTCAAATGAGAAGGTGATACCTACTGAGCTATACCGGTAAAAGATCGATCGACCACCCAGCCCAGGGTAATCCCATGTAGCATTTCGAATGTGTAAGGATACCGTCTAGTATTATAGTGCACTCACACCGTTGGGTTGGCACGTACATGTCCGGAAAGAAGCGCGCTAAACTGATATGGCAAGCTACTATATATTCTTCTGTCGGGAAAGTTATGAGTGATCCATGTTGAAGATCATGCTTCACATTGTCGGATGGCAAGAGAAATAATAATTATACCGGCAATGTGTTGAGCAATGTTCCCTCTAAAGTGTCGGCATGCGCCAACCAATGCCGGCACTATTATAGCAGCAACCGGCAATACTACGCACACCACCACACTGGGTAATCCCGTCTGTGTCAAGCGAGTTCACAGGTACTACAATAGAGCTACCGGCGCTACTCAACCGACACTACAGAGAGACTGTTACTGTATATATTTCGTATATGCTGGAGAATCGTGTTCACGTAAACAGAGGAGGCGTTTTGCCGTGGCCGCCCTATTGCGGCTCTTCCTGTTAATAGACACCACCGGCAAGCCAGTCGTTTTACATCGCTTGCCCGTCAGTTGTGCGCTCGTTCGTAAGCCGGATAGCATTGTACATACGGCGCGTATCCCTGCAACGTTTGCGGTTCTCGCATGCACGGATCCCGAAAGGGGAAACCCGTCGTCATCGAAAGAAAATGGCTGAGAGAGATAGCGCAGACAGAGCAGTAGTGTTTGGCTCATGGCATACAGTGCCCCCTCTAACGAATGCCGGAGGCAAACATGCAGCACCCCGGGGCACATTGCGCCTCGCTCCCCGTTGCCCCTCGCACCCACTTGGTGTCCCCCCCGACTCTATAGGTTCTCATCACTTACGTCATTACTTTTTGTGTCCTCAACAAAACTTCCGTGGTACACACTTACAATAATCTCAGCATCCAACCCAGCTCTACGCTATCCTTTTTTTTTACATATTTCTACGTTTAGGCCTCGACAAGCTGTCCGCGCGTAGTAGTAGCGGTGCTAAGCACTGGCGGAGTCTGCGTCGCTCTCTTCGCTTCCTTCCTCCTCGTCGCCCTCGCCCTCTTGGAAGGGACGTCTTCGAAGCACCTGCTTTTCGCGGGAACATTTATTGCGGTGGGCCGCATAGTAGTCAGTACCAACGGTGATTCCCAAAAAATAGGGATATCCCCCTGCAGTATTTTCACACACACCATGCATGTCTGGTTCTGATTGCTACCGGGCACCATACCATACTCTTACGGGGGGCCATAGTTAATAGGACCAAATATTGTTAGTAAAAATGTTCAAGTATAAAGGTTTTTATGTATACCATAGGTCCTATTAATTATGGTCCCCCGTAATACATAATAGTGGTATTGCAGATTTTCAAGCCACGCTTCTGAGGTCACGCTTCGAAGCCGGAATTCAAGCGTTACTGCACCTGTGTACATAGTCACGTCTCCATATTGCATCTCGGATTCACGTTTTGAAGTTCACATTCCGGAGTCACAACGACAAAAAAAATAAAGTCACATCTCGAAGTCACATGCCGAAGTCTCAACACGAAATCGCTTTGCCCGAAAGTCACATTTCTATTTCTCTGTATTTATTTGCCGAACCCTGCGTACGCACCTACCTCCGAGGCGTCACCGAGAGCATCCTACGAGTGCTCGTACTAGAGTTCTATTTCGGGCGACCGTAGTGATCAGGACCCATCATACACATAAAAAACTACCGGTATATATTCCGACATTTTGACTATTAATAATCATACTTGGTCTTAATTGCTCTGTTCCCCCGCAGTAGTCGTAAAAATGTTGCTAGTGGCGTAACAAAGCTCGATGACGTTTCTACGTGTGTGTGTGTGTGTGTTCTTCACATTAAACCGTTCTTTCTACCCGTCGACATCCAGCACAACCAGTGTCCGTGCCGATTCTTCCATCCTAGAAGTTCATCAAAGTCAGCTGGATTTTTTAACGAGTTTTGGGAGGGACCCATTTTTTTTCTTCTGACACGTGCGTGCCACTGTATTGTAGACGAGAGAGTGAGCCACGTTCAGTCTTCCTATTAATACTATAATGCTGAGAAAATTCTGAACGCCCCCTACAATTCCGCCTATCTATACGTAGTAGTGGGCTATGAAATGGGTACAGTCTGCACCTACCTCTGTCAAACGCAAGGAGCGAGAGAGAGAGAGAGAGAGAGAGAGAGAGAGACTCGTCCTTGTATTGAAGCAGTTGTGGCGCGGAATAAAACACCACGAGTATCGTGACAACACGTTTCGTCAACGTGCGTCAAGTCTAAGGTTGAACTGAGGTCTTGTGCCAAGGGATGGGGGAGTTTGCCCACCCGTAACTTTTGTAAAGAAAGGGCATCCTTCGCTGTTTCGTTTCCATCCAGTTCAACCCAGAATTTTGTACAGAGTAGTATTAATAGTGGGTATGTATCCTGTACATTGCGCGTATGGTGCACGATTCTGGGTTGGTTCGCCGGCGTTAGTGTGGTGGTGGTCCCACTTTGCCCTTGGGAAGTATCTGCTGTTTCGTCAGTCTATCGAAATATCGACCGCTTGGGACATGCGAGGTAACGTCAAACGCATGACATATTAGTATTATTATTATTACGGGGGACCATAGTTAATAGGACCAAATATTGTTAGTAAAAATAGTTAAATATATAGGTTTTTATGTATACCATAGGTCCTATTAACTATGGTCCCCCGTAATAATAGTATTATTAGTATTATTATTATTATTATTATTATTATTATTATTATTATTATCACTATTATTATTATTATTATTATTATTATTTTTATAATTATTATTATTATCATCATCATTGTTATTATCATTGTTATTATTATTATTATTGTTACTATTATTATTATTATTATTATTATTATGCTTCCCACCCGACAGTGTGCATGCAGCATGAGCTTGAACGTTGATAACTCAAAACATTCCTGAAAGAAGAAATCTCCGGAAACAAAGGAAACCTACGAGTATGCACAAGGTATATCTGCCTTCTATGTCTACTTCCTCCTATCTACGCTGTATCTGCGGATACTCTGTAGTGTATCCACCTGGCATGTATTAGAGGGAAACAAATATCTAAGCTGTGAGATCGAAATTTCCCCCAAAACCTCATGCTGGCAAGCTTGGTGTGATATACAAACAAAACTGACGAACAGCAAGGAAGATCAGATTACATGAATATAAACGCAGATACTATTATTACGGGGGACCATAGTTAAGGACCAAATATTGTTAGTAAAAATAGGGAAATATGCAGGATTTGTGTGCAACGTTGGTCCTATTTACTCTGTTTACAAGGAGTGGTGTTTTTGAATTTTTTTCTTTTTTTTCCAGCTCGTTCTTTTTCAAGGGTTGGCCACCTCGCCTGCGGGGGGGGGGGCACGACAGATTATTTCTTCTATTTTTGCTTCCATTTTTTTTTTGTTTCTCTCTCGATTTGTCTTCTTCATTTTTGTTTTCTCTTTGCTTGATTGTTTCCTTTCGTTTCTTTATTTCATAGAATGTGTATGTCGTGTCTGTCGTATCTAGTATGATGACATGGCATTGCGTTGCCCACTGCTGTGCTTACTGCATACCTGGTGCGTGGCAACGTAGTATCTCTGTGGCGTAGCTTTGTGACCACAGAAGATATCTCTTCTAGGATTGAAGAATCGGCACGGACACTGGTTGTGCTGGATGTCGACGGGTAGAAAGAACGGTTTAATGTGAATAACACACTATATATATACGAGTATGTTATTTTTTTTGCTCATCCCATTTATTATCTTCGCCCATCTTCTTCTCTCTCTCCTTCCAACTGGTAACTCAGATCCGGGGTCACATAGCAGGCTCTTCTCCCCCCTTCCCGCTACGGTACGTGCCTTCATTTTTATCGCGAGAAGATTTCAGCATATTTTCTTCCCTCGTCGACTCGCATCGAATTGTGCCTACCCACGCTGCAAGGCGCTCTCAACAATTAATTGAATCCTTTTGATTTTGATTTTTGCAAATGAAATCAAAAGTCCGACCCACCTGGGGCTCGAACCTAGGACTCAAACACAAGTAGAATTCGAGGTTAACCACTTGAACCACCGGGGGTCCCCCTTAATAATACAAAAAACAACTGTTGTAGTGAAATAAATACCGATATAACAACATATTCGCCTGATTGAGAGCGAAGTATCTGATTGAGAGCGAGAGCCAAATAAATTGAAATTTCGGGTCCAGACGCCTCTTGCCATTTCTTGGTAAGTAGGGGACGGGCTATTCCAAGAAGCGGCGCAAATTGAAGGTCTCGTCAGCAGCGTCGCGAGCATATGCGTGTCATCGTCATCAGATGCTGCAGCTAGGAGCTAGACAAGTTGCTAGATTTCCCCAGATTGGCTATTCCTGCCTCAAACTGTTTCGCCTCGGGCGGTGGGCTCTACTGTAGCTTCTGCTCCCGGCTGTAGCTCCACAACGAGAGACTCCCACACGATGACCAGGGTAGCGGCTTGAAACTACGGGCTAGCCCTTCAATTCAAGCTACACAGCAAGCTCCACCTCTCAGCGGTAGTCCGGCTACTACAGCGTATCGCGCAATCTCGCTCTCAATCAGATACTACGCTCTCAATCAGGCGAAAATGTTGTTATATGTCAAAGTCATGCGAATTATCCGAAAGCAAGGGCCTCCACGTGTCCATCCTGGCGGTCACGAAGAAATCAAAACTAGGCCGATAATATTCGTAGTGCAACTTCACACACGTCGCGAAAATGAGACCCCGCAGCAAAAATTACGACGACAGCTAACTATTGACAAGTAAGTAAGTGCTGTAACAACTGTGGCAACAGACAAGGAAAGACCCGTTCGTTCGCTCTCTTCTTGCCTTCCCGAGATCCACGTCTCCTGGCGGCGGATCCCGCTCGCTGATTTGCGACAGCCCCGGCACAGCTCTCCCCTCCAGCACTCTCGTGCAAAGCCCAGGGTCCGTACAGACCTGTGGTCGTATCAATTACGTGAGGAAAAACAACATCAACAACAACATTGTCCAATGGCCGAGCCAGGGTGGTAATCGAGTTGCAGTAGACCGTTTAGTGCCGAGCTTCCGTTTTGGCAACATATATATATATATTACAAAGAATTTGACGTAAACACGCGTTTCTGCGCACGGCGGCAGTAAAGGGGCTACTAACTACTGTAAGTAAGTGTTGTATGGACTTGAAAGGCAGATCTTAGATGGAAACCAGGAGTTTCTGGGGCGAGGAAAGCGAACCTCTAGTCCTCAGTCTTAGTAGCATCGTGCTCTAAAAGGACTAAAGCTGCTCTTCTTCTTCTTCTTCTGCCATTCTCTCGTTGGCAATATATTTACGCGAGTAACAATGAGTACCTGCTCAACAGGCAAACCAAGCAAGGGATACTCTGCTGTATCTCAACCTGCATCTGATCTCTAATCACATTGATTGATTGATGAGCCAGACGAAGAGAGCGTGATGGGTTCGTGCGAAACGCTTGACGGTGTGATCGCGAGCCCACTTGACCCCGGGTCCGAGACGATGCATGATGGGTAGGTTTCTCGGTGGGACAGGCTCCGAAGATAAAATGTTGTGGATGGCACGTACGAGATGGCGTCAACGCGCATGAGAAGTTGAAGAAAACTGTTGGTTTTTCGGGGGGGTTTTCTGATTTTTGAATCCCCCTGCGCATGCGCTAAAAAAAGGGCAAATGCCAAAATCAGGTATACCTCATCCGTTTGAGCCAAAATCAGGTACATCTAAAACCAAGAAAAAAACACGCGCCACGAGCGGTTGTTATGTCCATGAAAATCAGGCTAAAAAAATGCACTTGGGTCATTAAGCGTGCCACATGGCCTCCAAAATCTGAACTGTTTTCTTTCCTGTAGGGTGCAGGTACCACGGGCTCCTCTTGGGCCTGCAGAGAGTCAATACTAATAGGCTTCGTTTGTTTCGCCTCGCCGGTGGGAGCGCCAAGAGTATTTATTCTGGCGCCCCGCCCCCGTTGACAGCTTTGAATCTTCTAGACCATCCTCGCGGAGCAGCCTGCTCGGCACGAAATCATATCCCCGTACAAAACCTGAGACCACCTCGACGCGGGGTGGTGCAGAGGAAATGCCGTGCGACCCATGGTGCTGTATAAACTGCCGTGACAATAGAAGACAACAGAGTACACATCACAACAACTATCTATCTGAATCACATCGCACACCGCAAAGAAGAAAAAGTGAAACCAACGTACGCATATACCAGGTATGCATGTACCAGGTATACATACGTACTTTTACGTACGACGTACGAGCACAGAGTTTATACGTTACTCCCTTTTAGAACCGCAGTCCCGTTTTTGGGGACAAACCATTCAAATTCCGAGTAGTTTGTCCCCAAAACGGGACTGCGGTTCTAAAGGAGAATTTCAACCGAAGGAGGGCAGACGCATACGGAGAGAAAAAAAAGTGTACGTATGGCCTCTCTGATTGGTTCAAAGTTGGCCGAAATCGGTTGAAAGCTAGACAGAGTAGAAAAAATCAGGTATACCTTGGCCTTTTCGAACCAAAATCAATTACGATTTCAGCCTGGCCAATAGCAGAGCTCCTGGAGTGTGTTTTGTACTTGTTTTCAGCATGGAACTGATTTTGGCGTAAAAGTGGCCAGTTATACCTGATTTTGGCAAAAACCCCTAAAAAAAAAGGGTGTGACAGACAATAAAAGGTATGCCTATTTATTTTGAACCATTTATAGGTACAATGCATATTGCACCCGGGAAATGACTTCCTGGCCCTCCCTCCGATTGGCCAGCGCCCGACCGTGCTTATTATTGGCTGGACGGTTCAAGGTACACCTCTCTGTGCCTATTCAAGTTGGGATTCACCTATTTTTGGTTCCAACTATGCTTATAGATAGCTTAATTGACAGCCGAACAGACGAACCCTATTGAGGCAAAAATAAAACTGAATTACGGACACGGCGCCGTCGGGGCCAGGCGACCCGAGCAGTAGAAAAAAAATCACACGAAAAATTGGTGAAATACCCTTTTGCGGGGGGGGGGTGTACTGCTTTATTGTTATACAGCGTACCGCACACTCAGTAAGAACCCACTGAGAAACTGGGATTTAGCGAGGATAGGTTTTCTTACTTGGGAAAAGAGGCCCTCAGTAGGTGCAGGTTGAGACATTTACAGGTACAATTGGAGCCAAGAATAGGTGAAGCCCGACTTGAGTTTGCATAAAGAGGTGTACCTTGAACCGTCCAGCCAACGATAGGTACAATCAGGCGCTGGCCAGCCAGAGATAGGGCAGGAACCCTTCCCGAGCGCACTACGGAGCGTATCCATAAATGGCTCAAACGCCAAATCGTTAGATATACCTTTTTTTGTCTTTTGGCCAGAAAAAGTTAAGCTCACCACGTTTCCCCAAAAATGGGTGTCGTGTGTCAATTCAACTCGGTTGTAGTACACAACACATCAGCGGAACCCAATTCCACTTTTAGGGGCAGGGCCCAAGGGGGAAAAAACTATACTCGTAGTCGTGGCCTGTTCTTCACATTGACGGGAAACGCATGAATAAATGTCGTGTCGTGTCGATAGTACCCAGTCAGTACACACACACCTTCGCGTTCGGCGATAAAAATTAGCCACGTGGGGTCTCACGTTTTACCTTTTCACGATGTGCGTACGTCACATGCGTCCCGCCTGCGTGACAAGGGGATACGCCGTATGTAAGCACAGGGTAACACCCCGCCATACGTCCGCTGCGAGGGGCAACCGTGCATGAACAAACGCTTCGTGTGAAATACCACTTGAGGTACCCGCGCAACAGAATTAAAAATTGGCACACGAAGCATACGTTTACATTTTTTTTAAGAAGCAAAAGATTGCTACAACCACCTCAAGCTGTGAGATCGAAACAATCACCAAAACTCTTACATCCTTTTTCATGCAACCTTGGTGTGATGCTTTTATACGCGGAAGCGTGGCGAGCTTGACCCTTTCAGGACCGCAGTCCCGACTTGGGGGAGAAACTACTTATAATTTGAGTGGTGTGTTCCCAAAATTGAAGCTGCAGTCCTAAATGGGTCAATGCGCTTCATTTCTTCCCATCCGCCGGAGGTTTTAGGGAAGACACACACACGCGCGCACACACACTCTAGGTCATACAACGGGCTACAGTAGTTACAGCTTAGCAATCAAGACCGTCGGCTCTATCGACGAGTAGCTTACGTGAGAAACCCCCGACCCGGAGCCCAGGGGCGGCGCATCGTCCTCTGCCTCCACCAAGAGGCTGGCCCACTCTCCTAGGGACCTGTACGCGGGGGGTCATAGTGAATAGGAGCAAATATTGTCAGTAAAAATAGGTATCTAAAGAGTTTTTTGTGTGTGGCATAGGTCCTATTTACTATGGCCCTCCGTAGTAATACACAGTAGTCATATCGTACAATGCGCAATGCGGTTCCCAAGAAGGGGCGTGTCACGTCGAAGCGGAGAAAAAACATGCACAGAAGCGCGCGCCCACGGGAGACAGAGAGGTGTATTATGCATATATAACAGCAGGTCGTGGTACGAATTTCTGTTAGATACCAGTATACCAGGTACAATATACGCTATAATCCCTTCTCCATATCAAGTCGGCGCTGACGTAGGGAGAAGTGTGATTGTCGTGAATATCTACCTACTGCAACAAAAGCGCAATCCGGGGGCGATTGGCTGTTGGACACTGGACCTCGTGCTTATGATAGACAAGCAGCACAATCCCTTGTCCCTACGTAAGTCAGCGCCGAGTTATGGAGACGTGACTGTGGAGCATTTTTCTTTCTTTGTTTTTTCACGGTATTTGTGTTGCTCCAATTGGGACGTATCAGGTGCCAGAGTACTTTGACACGTAAAAACATGATACAAAAAAACCCACGTTGGGCTGAAAGATCACGATATATCTACACTACCTTCAGCAGATCATCTGCGTAGGTCCTAAACCCGTCGCTTATGATATGTTGTTCTGGGTCTGTATCTTAGTAATCACAGAAGATCCGACCCAGGAAACTATATCCTCCCTACTTTCGTAGGGTCACAAAGGTCCCCAGTGATGTGGTTTGCTTCGACTAGCTACCGAAGGTTGAGCGTTTCCTTTCTTCTATTTTAGGGCACGGAGAGAGTCCTCCACGTTGGGAGTAGCGGCGTGGAGAAGACAGAGATCGAGTGAGGTTACGACGGTGAAACAAGCCCCACGTCGACTTCAAGGGGGCTCGGGTTATTAAGCCGAGTTATGCCGAGTTCTCTCGGTCCCCGGAAAGATTCTCAGATGTTGATACCACTCCTTGCGTAGCTTCCATGGGTACGTGTGCGATGACCGTTCTACGAACCTTCCCCAAAATATGTCCTCCACGAAACACGTTCCATCAACAGATCATAAAAGCAGGATATTCGGCTTCCATTCTGGCAACATAAGCTACATGCAGTGGATCACACAGACCAGGACTCTCGTCCGCGCTGAAACTTGTACAGTATAGATGATGAAGGAAGTGTGAATCGATCATCTGCCCGAGGCGTGCCACAATCGACCCTTTTAGTACCGCAGACCCATCTTGCGGACAAATTACGTGGAAGTTGAGCGGTTTGTCCCCGTAACGGGACTGCAGTACTGAAAGGGTGAATTAGCTGCTGCCAAAAACAATGACCCCACACCAATCCCAAGTGCCTTTGCCACCAAAAAACCGTGGGTGCAGTTTGTAGTTCTCAAAGGGAGGTTAAAGGGAAGAGGACAGCACAATTAGACGCAAGTCGACGAGAGCAGAAAGTGCCGAACCCTTCTCGCGGCAAAAAATGAAAGGCACGTACGTACCGTACTGAGGAGGGGGAGAAAAAAAAAGGGGTGTGAAGAAAATAAATGGGATGGAAGGAAAACAAAATAATGAAGGGAAAAGAAAAATAGAAAATGTGCAAGTTATCAAGGGGCGTGGCGAATACAGACCGCGTTTTCGTCGTCGGCATCTATTATTACGGGGGGGCATAGTTCATAGGACCTATGGTATACATAAAACCGTACCAGGTATATATTTGACCATTTTTACTAACAATATTTAGTCCTATTAACTATGGTCCCCCGTAATAGTGAGGAGCCAAACAAGAACGCCAGACGCACTTAGTACAGTAGCACCACCACATAAAACAGCACAAAATTCCATTACGATACACAGCAAATACCGAATACGAAAAGCAAGTACCGAATACCGGTAAAATACCGAATGCACACAGCAAACACCGAGAACACGCAGCAAATACCGAATACCGGCAAAATACGTACGCAAAGGTACGAGTATATATTACACATTCGGACGGACGATCGCCCGCGATGCTATGAGTACGAAAATTACCACACCGCCCTAACCGTACGTAGATCAAAGTTTCCACAGCTCGCACAGCTCGGACAGATCATCTACAAATCATCCCCACAGCAGTTCATGATCTAGATCTTTCAGCCCGGATATGCTTCTGACTGTATGATCTGTATGGCCTAGCTCATGCTGCCGGGTGGGAGCCGTAAAAACCTGCGTGATCTGTGTACTCGTAGCACACGTGTGTTTTCCTGGGTTGGGTATGTCAATATAAACATACGCACAGACCCTGCCTGTTTACACAACAACTCGTTTATTGTGTGAAATCTTTTGGATCCCTCGACAAAAAAATAGGGGAGAGTGATGATTTTCTCCGTTTTCTCCTTTACCTTCCGCATAGTATTACGACCGGCGACGTCCCCGCCTCGCGCGCGTCGTCGCTGTCGTGCGCCGACGTCGCAGCTTCCAGAACCTCCCTCGTTCCAAGCTGGAACGCCGAGCACTCTGCCACGCCGAGCATTCCGTGCCAAAGGATAGAGCGGGCACGCCCAACGGCACCCTGATGGAGCAAAAGCGGTGGTTGGTGGGAGGAACGGGGAAACGAGGCCGAAAAGATGCGCGCGACGGCGGCGGCAGCGGCGGGGGGGGAGAGATGTACTCGATCTCGTGCATGGCCGTCGTCGTATGACCATAAACCCTCGTATCCTTGCAATGCCGGGACGGACCTCACGTCAGGTTTTCACCGACCAGACAGACTCTGCTTGCGCCAAGCGCGAAGCGCTCTGTGAGGTGTTCAGCGACTCGCACAAAAAAGGTAATTTTACTGAGAACCACTTGTGAGGTGCGCTTTCTTGCATCGAATGACAGCTCCGGATGAACTTTCTTAATTCTAGAAATCTGGTGTAGCCGTAGAATCTAGTGTCAGACGACCAGACCAATCTACGGTGGGGTGGGGAGGGGGGGTGTACTCGATCTCATGCATGGCCGTAGTCGTATGACCATACACCCTCGCACCCCTACAATGCCGGGACGGGGGGGGGGAGCGGCGGGGCATGCTCAATTGTTGCTTTCCTTTATCATTTGACCATTAACCACGCATCCCTCTCGAGATGGAGCACCGCCGTTCCTATACTCCTAGTAGTAGAGACACCTCCAATCTTTGGGCGCTCGATACGTCTTTTCCGCATATTGCACAGAAACCTATTGCTTTATCTTACCCCCCTTTCCTGTGTACGTGTACGTCGGAGGGTGTACGTAGGGGGGCACTTTTGCGCCATGTTGGGCACATTTTTTTTCAGCCGCCCAGGGCCACTCTCGGGGAGTGTCTATTAATAATCAACCAATTTACTTGCTTCGTCTTACGTACGTCCCTGGTAATATTTTGTGCATACCAGGTATATGTTCCGCCACAAGCATCACCATGGGATTGTGAAGAGGGGAGAGGGGTACACCCCCCCATACCATATCATGGCCTTGGGGCGACCCGATTGCTTTTTAAGAGGTAGACCACGGTCAGAGAATCGCTGCCACTTACTGCTCTTCTGCTTGTTGTGCTGCTGCTGTTGTTGTTGTTGTTGTTGTTGTTGTTGTTGTTGTTGTTGTTATTTATTGTTCTACTGGAAACGTACGTACAGGACCTACCTGGTATGCGACTAAAACGCGGGGCAGGTGTACGTAGTAGTGTGGAGTTACCGCGAAAAACGGGTGATACGTACTGCTTGCGGCTGCAAAGCGAGGGGTACCCATAAAAGCGTGAGGATTACCCTGCGGCAAAAAGTACACGGCTTGCTAGTATGGCTTGCTGTATATGTATACTCCGGCCGCACGGTGCTTGCTTACCCTGAGAGCAGCGGCGGTCTGTGGCCCAACATCCATGGCGTGGAAACCCTTAGGGACACCGTCCTTAAGAGTAGCGTCCATAGTCTGTAGGCGGAGACGAAAGAAGAAGACGACGGCGATGACGGGCAAAGGCGTTACCGGGCAGCTGAATCAGGGGGGTGAGGCGGGCAAAAAACAAGTTGCGCGTTTTTTTTTCCTCGCGGTGACTGCAGGTCGTTGACCAGTCGCGCACTTAGGGAGGGGGACGGAAGTTTTTTTAAGGGAAGCGCGGGGGTGAGCAGAGAACGGGAAGCGACGGAAACGCAACTACTTTAAAGGTGTCTCGCTGACCTCTCGCTGTTACGGGAGGGGCTAATATAGTAAGCGGAACCCAAGATGGACTCAAAAACGGCATATCCCCCTATATATATATAAAGGATAACCAATCTGGGCGGAAACAGAAGGGCCGCTTCGTCTTCAGAGGGATGTCTAAACGTGCATTCCCAGAGGGGTGTTTGGGTCTGAGTACTGTATCCCCCCATATAATATATTCGTACATGATTATATATAAATGATTCGAGGAATTTTTCGATCTCCCAGCTGAATGTCTTTTCCGTTTTTTTTCTTGTTTTTTAAGTATGCGAAAGTTAGCAAAGGGAGAAGACTGCCATCGGAAGTCGGTCGCGAGGTACGGGGTGTAGCTGTTGCAAGAGGGACAAGTGAAACAACCCGTCTGGCGATGGTATCCCCGGCATGCTGCATGCGTGTGCATAGCTTGATTGTTTACGGTGCATTCGCGTGCACGAGTAGCACCACCCTTGCCTCTGAAGGGCATGAACGGCGACGCTTAGCCCTCGAGAAGAACAAACTCGAACAAACAAATTACCCAGAAATACATTCGACGTCACACACTTCCTACACGACCCCCCCCCCCCCCCCCACTCCCTCCCCCGGTGTGTGCTCGTCAGCTAGGTACGGCAGTACTACAAACCCTTACACTTAAACCTCGGCACATTGGCCAAAGAGTTTCGGCGAGACGCTTAATTCTGCACAATGTTTGATCACCTCTCCGTCGTACTCAAAGCCCATCGCAGGGTCTTCCGGCTCGACATCTTGCGCTCCCGCCTCGTTGCTGCCGCCGCCACCGCCACCACCGGTATTTGATGATACAGCATCGCCGCCGCCACCGCTGCCACCGCCAGCAGTGCCAGGCGGCTTACCATCCGCCGAAGCGATCTCTTGAACGCTGCTGCGTTTATTGCTATGGCTGTCGACGGCAACGACTTCACCCTCTTCTTGGCCGGCTTCGTTCTCCTCATCGTCGTCGCCGGGTAGGGCTTGCCCGGGTAGGGGACCGTGTTCGTCTACCTCGAGGTCACCGACCACGAAGTCGGACGGGAGAATGACCTGCAGGTTTTGTGTATGTGCGTCAGCCATTCGTGGCCAGCCTTTAGGAGACTGAGAATCTTGTGCACGTTATACTCGATGCAAAATTTACGTCCAAGATCGATGGGAAAACAAGTACGTATCTCTATATACCCAATAGTGCTCGTGGTCAGCATTTTTAAGACTGAGAAAGCTTGTTTATTCTCTATGCAAGATACACCCCAGCATCACTCGTCACCTTGAGGCTGAGAAATCTTGTATACGCTCGATGCAAGCCACATCCAACAGCATGCGTGACCGTAGGATTATAATCTTGAAGCGGCTCAACGCAAATGCATCCTACTTGTTGACAGGATGGGCAATCGCTTTACAGTCACACGACCCAACAGTCAAACATACACCGGGAAAGTTGCATGCCGACAGCAAATGTACACAAGCGCTACACGGACGGCTTTCCCCCTTGGAAAAGCCCGCCCGCCTGTCCGAACTGTGGGGTTTAATGAAAGTTAAACCGATCGAACGTGTTGGGTTTAACATTGCGGAATATCACACAGAGAGGATACCACAGTTTGATCGCAACGCCGCGGCGGGTTGTATACACTGCCGATTGGCATACAACGGGGGCGGCGTGCGGGGTATAAGTATGTTGCACATGATCAAGCTTATGGCTGCACCGCACAGCAGCACCATCACAGTATTCTCGACGCTGCCGGGTTTTTTTTTCGTCAAACAAACGAGGGCAGGGAACGGCGTTGAAATACATTACGGGGCCAACCAATCGCTACCGTCTCTGTTGGACCTCTTCCAGCCCAACCCAAGTAGCAAATCTCACCTCTACCCCCCGCTTTCGAGCCTTGACCAACAACCTTCTCGCCGCCTCCAGCACGTCGGGGGGGTCGCGAGGCCGCCCCACCCCACCCGGACCCCGTCGGAGCTTCCTCCGCTCTCCACCGCCGCCACCATCGCCGATCGTGCCACAATCGACGCTGATATGGCCGCCAACATCTGCGGCCGCTATGAAGGTGGCGGCCAAGCCCCCGCCGATTGCTAGGTTGTCGACAAGGTCCAGGAGGCCATCGATAAGCTTTATTCTCGGCTCCAGCCTGCCGCCACCAACGATCGCTAGCAGCGGTCTGTCTGGAGACTCGGCGAGGTATGCCATAGCAGTGAGGTCTCCGTGGAGACCTTGCATGGATGAATGAGAGAAGCACGTAGCAGGTGTAAGCGTGCGTTTAGAGAGGAGGTCGGGGAGGGTACTCGGTGCGCTTTTTGTGACATGGAAGGGCGTCACGCATTGCCAGAGTTCTGTGGGTGTGGGGTACGAAAGGTCGCTGACCTCACATCTGTTTATCAACCCGAGCTAAACGTTCCAGGTTTGCGCGGAGCATCAGCAAAGGGCGGGGTCAGTCGACGATCACATACCAGGTATTTATTTACCGCACTTGGTAAAATCTCCCAGCAAAATCCCTAACGCCTTCAGCCTGCAAATCCCATGGCCAAAACACTACTGCTGGGTAAACGGAGGATAGCACCTGCACCAAGAGCATTGTCACGATCTTCGTCACCACTCTGCCAAGCCAGAACGAAAATGGCTTCATACAACCCTGTGTCAGGTTTTGAACCTGTCCTGTGACCACAGACTAGATTTTGTCGATGAGTTACTGTGAAAACAATAATAACAACGACAACCCCTGCCTATCACCACGAAAATCTAATTCCCCGGGTATCGAACACGAAAGGTCGGTTGTTTCACCGGTTCCAGCGACCGTGAGGCCTGTCGTCGGCGTTGGGCCCCACGGCAGCCCTCTTCGCGGCTCGTACAGCATCCGGGGTGCATCCAACACCACAACGTCCACCACTCCCGCGAGCATGGCGCCAAGGTCTCCCTCTCCGGGGCCGTCGATCGCCAGGCGCGCCGCCTCCACCTCCTTGATATGATCCGCGGCCGCTTCGGCCTCTGGAAAGACGGAACAGGTCGCAGTCAGCGGCGTTTTGTGTACAAGGTATGAGTGTGGGGGACGGCGCAATAAAATGGGTTCGTGGAGCGCGCGAGGTTCCGTTGTCCTATCGACGCGATGCATCGGATGAACGCATCGTTCATCATGTCTTGCGGTGGTCGTTGTTTTGAGAGGCAGGGCACGGCTTGTTATGCAATGCCGTCGGAATGTGAGTTTATCTAGCCAAAACTTCCAGACACCTTTCTTCTATATATGTAGCGTCATAATTTGAGCGTGCTGCAGTGTCACAGGCTAACACTCGCGCAGCCGATCCACTCCTATAATCAGATTTCCAAATCACTGCCTGTGCCCCCCGACACTTGCTTTTGTAGTGCCACACCTTGCAACGACTAACGAGGATCTCGAGCGATGACGATTGAAAAAAGCGTTCAGCTGTTACGGGGTGCCACACAAATAATAAACCCACGTGCATAGGAGCACAAAAAAAAATGCATGCCTCTATTGTTATAATCCACAACTGGTTACTATGTTCCCTCGAAATAGCAGTCATTTTTTAACACGTACGACTACCCCCCAAACAATTATCAACAAATATAATCTGAATCCATGTCTTCGGTAATTATACCTTCCCCACCCCACCCAAAGTCTGGCAGTCGCTCCTCCTCGTCGTCGCTCAGGACGGGCTCCTCTGCCGGTGGAGCCGGCACAACACCCGGTGCGCCTAGCCTCTCGACCATCATAACTCTCGCCCCAAAAGACGCCGCCCAACTGCCGCCACCGCCGCCGCCGCCGCCGCCGCCGCCACCACCGCACTGTTCCAGCGCCACTGCCAGATCGGGTACGCTGTCATAGAAGTCTACTTCCATGCCAAGAAGGGTTGATACGGTGGCAGCGGTGGCGCGCAGGGAGGACGCGGCCACCTCTGTGCCGGTGTGCGACGGCGGCGAGGGTCCCATTTCTGGCAGAAGCAACCCCAGAGGGGATGGAGGCGGGGCCTCGTCCGACGTGGCAGTGGCAGTGACAGTGACAGCAGTCGTCACCGAAGGTGCCAACTCTGAAACGATCGCCACCACTGCGGGGTTGGCCGACAGCATCTCTCGCACCTGCTCTACGACCACCTGCACCGCTTCCGAGAACAGCTGTTGCCCGTCGCCGCCTCCCCCGGTGGTGGTGCTGCTGCTAGCGTCCCCCTTCGCTCTGCCACACAGGTCGGCGTGCAGAATAAGGCGCCTGCCCTCGATGTCTTCGTATCTCAACGCGGTCAATCTAGAAAGCGAAGGAGCAGGGGTACACCCCCCGTCGTCACAGCCGCCACTGCCGAGACAGTCCGGGCCCTCTAGCACCGTGGTGCGGCGTGCCGACGCGGCAGCGGCCTTGCGTTCGGCCTCGTCGGCCAAAACTTTGTCTTCGAATTTCTCAGCGGTAGCAGCGACCGTGGACGAGACTGCGCCGTATGCAAGCGCCAGGAAGCCGGACTGGGGGTTTCCAGCCTTTACTGCCGCTGCCGCTCGTGCCTGGGGCCCACCCTCGTCGTCTGCAGAAAAATCAACCGGACAGGCTGCTGCCCACGTCTTAATCGAATCCTGTGGAAAATTGTGTGAGGGTGTGTCGGTCGTCAACCGTGTTAACATATTATATGTAGATATCCGTACCAAACGAAGTATGCATGAGTTGTCATCCTCACCTGAGCATGTCCAACTTTTCGGTCCACTTTTTTTGTTCCATCTCATCCATTTCTTTGGCCTACTTGTCCAGCCAACCTCCTTTTCGTAACTCACGGGAGCGTGCTGGAATGATTTGCCAACTAAGGGCATATTTCTCTGCCATGTGCATGGATACTATCGGTCCTGTGGCACAACATTGTGGACCTGCGCGTTATTTACAGGAAAATGCAAGGCAAACCAATAGACCTGCCGCGCTTTTCGAGGCGCCGAAGAACACATATCGAGTTCCTATACATAAAAAATCTTACCTCGTCGTACCCCAAAATATTTCCTCGAGGTGTTCCTTCCCCGCCCACCGCCTTCCCAGTTTCTCGTCGCACTGCTTCCATCGCATCGATGATGCCGTCCATCATAACGCCAACCTCCTCGCGCATGAACGCACGGCAGTCCGTCTCGGGCTCGAGCTGGGCGTCCAACACCAGCCGACGCCACTGCGCCCGCAGTGCCTTCTGCTCGCGAAGTAGAGGGTGTCTCTTCTCCTCCTCCTCCTCCTCCTCCTCCTCTTCTTTTTCGCCGTAGTAGTTGTCGTCGTCGTCCTCGTCTTCGCCCTCTCCTTTGCTCTCTGCGTCCGTGTCCGTACCCCCTTCCTCCTCTTCCTCCCCTTCCTCTTCCTCCTCGTCTTCATCGTCATCCTCGCCCTCTCGTTCCGGGTCGTCTTCTTCTCCCGATCCACCGTCGCGACCGCTCGCCTCATGATTGTCCACGCCATCGTCGCTCCGAAGGAGCGCATCCACCCCTAGGCTAAGGCTGCTCTCGTCTAGTCCAGGACCTGCACCGTTTTGGTGGTTTTGGGCCAGCGGAGACTCGTCGGGAGAGGCAGGCGGTGGGACCCAGGAGCTTAGATCCTCGATGACGTTCAGTACAGTGTCTACCGCCCCGTCCCACTCCTCGCAGTCGAGCCTCTGCAGCATATCCCTGAGGGTCCTAAGACGCTCAGTCGACTCTCTTTCGTCCTCGTCGTTGTTGTTGTTGTTATCCCCAAGCCCTTCCGTCGTCGACCGTGCCCCATAACCTCCTGCTTCCTGCCGCGCTTCTAAATCTCCTCCCGGCCTTGACTCTTCAAGGACCCTTTCTTCAGGTGCGTGGCTGCTGCTCCCCGCTTGGAAAGTGGCGTCGCCATCCACCGCACTTTTCCCGTCTCCCCTTGCTTGTCCTAATTTATCGCTCCGGTATCCCCCGTGTGAAATGTTGCTGGTGTCGCTTCCGGTTCGTCGGGTGTCGTCGTCGTCATCTTCGTCGCCGTTGCCACCGAGCGATCGATCGCTTGCCGGGTGCGTGGAGCACGACGAGCGCTCGCCGTCACCACTTCCGTCCTCAAGGTCCTCCTCATTCTTATGTTTCATGTTCTGTGTCGGTTTCATGTTTGGGGCGGCGGCGGCGGCGCTATTCGTCTCGTTCGATCGCCTTCCACCATCTACCCCGATCTCTGTCGCTGTCGTCTTATCGTTCCCCTCACCCTCATTGCTCTCGTTGCCGTCGTAGTAGCCTGCTTTGGCGGCGAGGGCGGTTGCCTTAGCCTTCTGCAAGAGCGACATGAAGCCGTCGTAAAGTCGAGGCGTGAAGTACAAGCCACGCTCTGAGTTCGTCGCGAGGAACGCCTTCCGCTGTCGACGTCGTATCTGGGAAGACAAATAAAGACAAATGAAAGTCGGCGGTGGTGTTGAGGGGGTATCCACTTGTTTCGTTTTTTTCAATTACAGGCTCAGTTTGTTGGAGGGTTGGAACACGTCCTACCACAAGCAAATCAAACAACAGTCTTGATAGTTACATCGTTATGTCGACGCCGTTCTGGATCACCAAGACTGCTAACAAGCATCGGTGAATCCTGGCAGACCAGACCGTAACTAGCGCGTAGTCATGCACCTGGTACCGTTTAAACGTTAAAGTCAATTTTCACGAAAATTTTAACTTTCCGAACCCTTCTCCGCCATCCTCTCAAAGCTAGGTTATTTTTTTACTTGAGGCAGGGCAGTCATCCAAACGATGCTCTTAGTCAAAATATCCTCTGTTCACCGTCTCATGGTTTTCTTAGAGCGGCTGCCACCAGGTATGCCGCAAGGCTTCCGCGAGCTGTGGCAACCATTTCGGATTTAGTGGAACCATACGTCTCCTACGGAACACACATCCCAAACACAACGTCAGCAGTTCCTGTGAGGGCGTCTGGTCGACTGTCACACGGCGTTTCACAGCGTAAAAAAAACGCAAGCTGTAGCTGCAGCAGTGCGTACCTCTTTCTCTCGAATCGGTGTCCGGACGCCTCGCACCACCTCTCTCACAATCTCCTCCACTTTTTTCACGAAAATCCCCCTGCCGATCCCCTCCGACAGCCTATTCCTCGCGTGCTCCCTTGTGTCCAGCGCCACCGCCACCCCCCGCAAGCCCACCTCCGCACTGCCTCCTGTCGAAGCCTCTTCTTCTCCCCTATCGTCGATTATTGTTCCACCACCACCACCACCACCACCACCACCACCGTCGCCGCCCCTCTCTTCGTCCTGGTTTCTACTTCTAGAAGCACCGGGGCCCGCCGTTGCCCCCACCAAGAGACCCACGCCGGCGGTATCTCCTCTGGTAACCCCATGATTGGCGCCGCCGCTGCCATTTCCTCCAGGGAAGGCGTTCGACACGGGAACACCGGGTGTGAGACGGCGATCGAGTGCTGGGTGACCGGGATGATCGCTGTCTGTAAAAAGCGGCGACTCCCCGTGATGTGCAGCGGGGGTTGGTAGTGGCGGTGCCGTGAAGACGAACGGCGCCGGTGGGGCAGTCTCAAGTCGCCAGCGGTCGCTGAAAACGCCCGACTCAACGCTCTTGAAGGAGAACGATGTCGTCGCTGTCTCACCCGGCAAGAGGGTTCCTTTCGTCTTTGTTTAGAGAGGGGGGGGGGGGGGGGAGGAGAAGGAACCGTTTAAGACAGACCGAGGTCAATGACCGTTTTAGAACTGCAGTCCCGTTTTGGGGACAAACCACTCAAATTTTAAGTAGTTGTCCCCCCAAAAGGGGCTGCAGTCCTAAAGAGGTTAACAACACTTTTTGGTCAACATTTAGTGATCTCGACCAAAACAAGATGACAAGTTTGATCTTAAGCAACCGCCTACGAGTACATCGTACTATAGTGTTGGTGTGAGCTAGAAAGCGCGTAGCAGCACGAGAAAGTAATGCTGCGCCCCCCTCGTGCCGTTCAACCTCCTTTGCATCTTATCATAGCTCGGACACCAAATTGGTCTCATCCCCCCAACTTCGAAAGGAGTGACCACATGCTGCAAGCGTGTTTGTTTTTCGCAGTCGATTTTTTTCTCTGGATTCTCAAACGTTTTAAGCGACGAAGGAATTTCCGGGATTAGTCGTAGGGTGGCGTTTCGCGGGATGGAGGACTTTTCGTTCCAATATATTATATATGTGGGCAAGTCAATAGCGACCAAGCGGACAAATCTATGAGGCCTTTGCTAGAACAGTGCCGCCGGCTGGCTACACAGCTGCTGCTTGGATTGTGTGACCCTCAGACCCTAACTGAGCTAATTTACTTCACAAAAGTAGGCGACCTCGTCGCCCCCGACCGGTCTGTGGTTTTGACCTTCGTGAACGTCCAGTTGAGTTGGCCCCTTACTTCACTATGGTTGGCACAAACTGACTGTGTACGAGACCAACGGACTAAACCAGCCGAATGATGGGGTCTGATTGCCTTAGGGTTAGCGATGGTTTCATACGTCTTGCACACAGTCACCCTCAGCCATAGTGTCGAAATACTGCTGGTAAAGCTCCCCTCTGAAAGCCACTACATGGAAATTTCCGTACGACGAACGGAATTCTAGCGCCAGGCCAACAAGTTGACTCCGTCCCGTAACCGACGCCGCCAACTGCCTCATCACATCAAGAATACTGCTGTGTACAGCAACCCACCTGATAGCAGAAGAAACGACCGCCCGGGTCCTGTAGTGTCGCGTGCCGAGTCGCGGCAACCTTGCTGCTCGCGTCCCCGAGTGCATGCCGCGTACCCCCACCCCCACCCTCCACCACCCTACCCCCTTCATCTAAAGCAGAACAAGCACCCCTGAAACCGCTGCCGGATTTGCTGCCGGCACCTCGGTCTTTCGAGGCGCCGTTAGCGCTGACAATAGTTTCTCCCCTGGGTACCCTCGACCAGGAGAAGAACAGCACGGTGGAGCCCGAGTTGCGTAGCGTTACCGTCGCCCGCTCGAGCGTTTCTGAGCCCGCGTCGCATTCAATCAGCAACGTTTTGGGAGAGATAACCTACGTGTACAACAAAAGAAAAAGCGAGGGGAGAGAGAGAAGGGCCGCAAAAAAAAACAGGCACAAGCACACACGCGTCACATTGAAAAAAAGAACAGCGCAACTTTTGTCAACATTTGGGGTAGATAACCTTTGTACCTGTAGATACATCTATGTCCCTAAGTATTAGAACCGTTTGTATATCAGTATTTAATAAAAATGTCCTTGTAATTCTGGACAGAGTGGTAGCAAACAAGAACGGGGAGAAGAACGCTAGAATCAGCGGAAAACCTGAAAAGGCGACTTGGAACGTGGCCGGCTAACTTGGGAAGTGAGGTGGGTGGGTGGGTGGGTGGGCGATTTCATGTGCTTTGAGTGACACCAACGGTCCGGTTAGCGCGTGCGGTTGGAGGGCATGATACGTTCCAGTTCTGAAGCGCTCGGTCGGGGTAACTAAGTTTCAGGAAGGGAGGATTTTTCTCTGGTGAGCGCCGCGGGGAAGGATCGAAGCTGCACCGCGTTACGAATTCGTCGCGCGACTGCTTTGCTGACGATCGTCGAGATCAGAGGACAAGCAGCCGCGACACTAGATAGCGCAGAAAAACAACCGCGTCAGAAAACCCCGTGAACATGGATCAACTCAAACGTACTCCAGCAGTTAACCCCGAGCTACCGTCGACCACTATGTACTGCTTCGCTTACGTTACGTGCTCGGGTCTCTTCTTAACACACCACGCCACCACCGGGCTTCTTGCGACGGTCTAAAGTTTGGCCAACAGGCAAGCGCGGCAGTGGTATAGCTACTATTAGTTTTAGAATCGTGTAGCTGTTGCCATGATGCGGGAACGCATTCGTAATCAGAATCAACCATGGTGTGTAACCACGCGTCAATACCTATGGTTTGGGTCCGTCGTGGGTTCTGATAACTATACATAGCCCCTCGTCACAAAAACTCGCGCATAAGGCTATTTGTGGTTGTGGTCAACTTGTGTGCGTTTTGGCGGACAGCGTGTGTATATATCATGCGTTGGACGCTTCTGACACGGCTCGAAGGGGGCCCCTCATTTTATTATGGCGCCTTCAAATTAGCAAACCCCCCGTCGCTCGACATCAAGCTGCGTACACTTTTGTCCTGTACGGCACATGTAGCGCGAGGACAGCCAGACAGTGCTATAGAACAAGTCTGCGGTGTGAACGTAATATGATACCTCCACTGCAGGTCCCTCACGCGACAGCGGTCGCCGTTGACGGGAACCATCCGCCCCCGCATCGATATCGTCATCGCCAGCTTCCGTCTGCTTCCCCATCCCAACCCCCGCCGGCTTGTTTATCTCCCTGGATCCGGCGGCAAGTTCGGCCTATTCGGTGGTGGCGGCCAGCAAGTCAATAAAACGTTAGCGCGGACGACGGTCATGGCGGCTTCCACAAGACTCGGCAGCACAGCACACCTAACTTCGCTTCAATGAGGCACTTATACAACGTATAAGAGTGTTGTGGAGGTCAACTGCTTCTGTAGGTTTTCGTACGAGGTTTCTCATCGGAGGCATTCAGACGTGGGGTGGGGGTGACGCACAGTAAAAACAAATCCGATGACGTTTTCGTGCAGCTGGAAGAAAAAAAAACGAAAGGCCGATTACCAGCAGTTGAAAACATTTGAAGTCTATACATCCCAAAAAACGATATGTACGCAGAACGTCTAGCGAAAGGAAAAATACATACCAGGTATAGTGTATGTGAGCAAGTCAGTCAGTACACCTACGCGCGTACCGTAAGCTGGAATACGGCGTGAAATAAGAGTTGTCGACGTTAACCCCCCTTTGGGAGGCCCCACGAACATCGACCGGAAAAAAGTATACGTTTAGTTCATCAACCGTCCAAAGGCACAGCAGTGTGAGCCCCCAGCAGGTACGAACGCTACGATCGTGCTGCGCCTGTGCCGTACGACCCCTTGCAATCAACCATTGTAGTCAGGAGATCAACGTTTAGTATCCAACTTACAGTAGTGGTAGGTCCTGCGTGAGGTGTCCGGACTTTTCACGTGAGGCGATGTCATGCAACTCTGCCATGGAAGGTCGTGCCAGACGCCAAAAGTTTTGTGTGTGTGTGTGTGTGTGTGTGTGTGTGTGTGTGTGTGTGTGTGTGTTTCTCACCACACCGCACAAGTACAGTAGTGCGTTCTATAAATGGACAGCACACGCGGATGCGCTTCATGGGTCGTATTGCCAGCGTTTCCCACTGTTTCACGCCCGTAGAAAGCGGCCTCTATTCGTAGACACCGTGTGGCGCTGGGCCGGTAGGACCGGCGGGAATAAAGAGCCACGAGGTTCGTTCCTTTTTTGTTTTTCCCGTGTACGTATATACCATGGGTACGTTCCTAGTATATTTTGGTTCCAAGTGATACGGGATGGTATACCACAGGTATACCACTGCTCGTTGGTACCGTTGCCTTGCGTACCGGTACTACTGTGGTACACGCTACTTTTTTTGTGCCTATTTTTTTCTTCCGTTTGAAACGCTTTTGTCGTAGCCTGTTTTGTGACCACGGGGCTAGATTTCAGGAAAATGAGCTAATGTGAGATTATCCTCATTATCTCATGGTTGTCAGGGTTGCACGCCTGTAGCAGAAGCCTCCTCAGGAGCAACTCCCCTCCGCAGCAAACTACCTGGTGCTCAAACCTCAAAGCCGAATGCATCCGCTCATCGCCTCCCCGACTACCTACAAGGTCATTTTTCGTGTCCCGCACTCAAAGCTCCCGTGGCCAGGCCAAGAGAGAAAGAGGAAGAACGTCAAACGAAGTTGGTTGGCGGAGGAGACCGAACCAGAAACAAACGCACCTCGGCTTCCTGAGCACGCCGTAGCTGGAAGTACTCTCTGCTCGACACCTCGGCCCACTCCAGCAGATCCTGCCCTCGCACGAGCAGCTCTGGTAGAAGAAGAAGAATAAAGGAGTTTGTTGGTCATCTATCACTACCCGCTGCGTTCCTGCGGCTACGTACTTGAGGGGCTCTATGTACCTCATCCAGAAACTGATTTAGAGAGAAACAATACAAATGCACCCCGATGAATTAACCCTCAGGGCCCAGGCATGCAAACGAACAACCCACCCCCCGCCCCCATATTTATGATATGGTTCATTCATGCCGGATTCAAGATACTCCAGTGAGTCACAACTGGCATTCCAACCATATGCATGCCCCTTATACGGCATGCCTTACTGGGTAGTTCCTCAGTTGAGAAGCCCCCATCCGTCAGAAACGGTTCGGCCTAAATGTGCTACGTGCCCCTAACGCCGCACGCGTCTACGACGGATTCGTAAACTTCCCCTGCCTCCTCCTTCCGAACTTTCTTCCCTTCTCCCGTGGTCGCCGCAATAGAAGGATGCTTACCGGAAGTTTCCTCGGCTTGCAGCTTCCGCGGCCGGAGGCCCCTCAGAGCTGGAGCGAGCTGCCTCCTGCGAAGGGCGAGCGCCTCGCTGTCGCGCCAGGTGCGCTTGCGAGTCGCGTCTGCGGGGCGGCCGGTCGGCTTGCGGACCGCGCGGGGTGGCGGTATCTTATCTTCTATCGCGCAATAGAGGCCGCTGAAAATATTTCCGACGCTGCACGTGCGTCCTCCGTATCCCCGCAGCGACATAACCCAGAACCTGATAAATGGTGAAGGCAGCGCGCGGGGTGAGAGACGCGACGGGGTAGGGTTGGATGCTGTTGCTCGGTTGTGGTTATGCCACCAGTTTTGTTTCATACACTGCTTAAAGTTGTAGCATTCAATTGAGGAGGCGCGTTGCAAATACAGCAGATGATTTTCTCTGCTTTTCCTTCGTATGATATGACATAGTGGTCATGCACAACCACGATTGGCGATTGTGACATGAATCATCCATATTGCAACGGTTTCTTACACGGACCAGCGTATGTTGCAACATTTGTGTTTACGTTTTCTCCGTATTTTGCCGCTACCATCGCGCAGGACTGAAGATGTTGTACCATTTTGCATTTTGATTTTCTGAGTATAATGTTTCTATACCCTAAGCGCTACTCTAGATACTGACTTCCATCAAGGGGGCGTGTTAGCATATGGACGTTGATATCCACACGTATATATTTTATGTGCAGTCACTACGCACGGACACAAGTACACCAGCATCTTTGCTAGGATATTCCGGTAAATGCAGTATGCGGCGAGACTATAAATGCAGTAGTCCCTCTTCGCTGTTCGGCATATTACTTGCTCAACTTGCCTTGATCGGGACGTTGACAACAATGCAGGGTATCTAGCTTGCCACCATAAATATCAAGGAATGTTGTCATAGGACGAACCATCGGCCAGTTCAACAGCCCACAGAATGCGTCTATCCGTAGTGTGTGTGTCTTCCCGAGATGGTCAAGTGATGGCCACGCTCCCTTCGATCACTTCTCTCTTTTCCTCTCCACGCTTCCCTTCTTTTCTTCTCCTGATCTCTGAGATCAATCTTCTTTCATAATGGCCACATCGGCGCTAGTTTTTAAACCATCTCCTTCCTTCTTCTTCACACGTGAGCTTCACAGACACTTCGGTGCCACCTCTGCCCTCTCTTCACAGAGGAAGAACCTCAACGTGTATCATTATCTCAAAAGGGAGGAGTTGAGCCGCACGAGCCCCCGACTTTTCAGAAGGCGGACCATGGAGCCCGGCTTTGCTTAAGGCGGGACAGGGAGATAGTACTGTAAAGAGGGTTCGGACCACGAACTGAGAGAGATCACACCCAGCGGGTGGTCGTTTGATCGAGCATTCAAGCTCAGGAACATAAGGCTCAGAGACGGCAATGCAGAATAGGCAAGCCGACAAGGAAAAACCTGGTATGAGGAAGGCTTGAAACCTTAATCTGGCATTAACCTTGGGCAACCTTGACCGTAATAGGCTAATGTGTAGGGTTTAGTCTGACGCCCGCCGCTGAGCACGATTTGTTCGACCCAAACATCTTAAGGCATCCCCCGAAAACTGAGCCTAGCGTTCTTATTATAATGGGTTGTTTCTCCATAAGCGCGGGCCTATACCGTACAGATTGAAAACAAGGCGTCCGCAACAGCCAGTTCTTGCATCCCGACTGGAGGTGCTAGAGAGAAAGACGCCACCGTTAGGCGGATGGGCGAAAGCGGAGAGAACATTGCCGAAGGGGCACAAGAAAAAAACTGCCTCTTCGCTTTCGCCAGAGCATAACATAAGATGGGCTGGGGGGGGGGGGCTTGATCTTTTCGCTCGAGGTCTCAACCTCAGTATTTACCCCCTTTGACAATGGACGCCGGAAGTGCATCACGTTGCATGTCACTCTCCATTCTCCCCGCGTTCGACTAAGAGCAGACCACGCGTGTTTGCCTCGAAAGGAAAGACCCTTTACGGTGTAATGCTAGTATAAAACGGCCCTTACAAATAGGGACAGAGAGGTGTGCAAGAAACCCCTACCATAAGAGCAAGAAAAGCACCCAGTTTGGTACCTTGACGAGAGTTCTGCTCTTATACATACGCACCTCACTTTTCTTCTATACGTGCATGCACACACAAGAGTCCTCAACTAAAAAGATGCATATACTCCACCAATTTTCTTAGCAAAAGAGAGAGCTCACTCACCCGTCGCTGCTGTACTTGTCGTGGGACGGGATTGCGCTCTGGATAAGCTGGTACTCTTCGCTTCTCTCGCGGAATTCGTCGCCCGTCGACATCACCAGATCGTCCGGCGCCTGGAGAGTCAGGCAATAGGGCGTACGCACATCGCACCGCACCGCAAAGCCCTTATGTAGGCTGTTCGCTTCTAGGGAGAGGGGGGGGGGGGGGGCGGTGAAGGCCGTGCGAAACCTTGTAGACTTTGATACACGAGAGACTACTAAGGGGAGCCGTAGAAATCTAAACCCATGATGGACCCAAAAAACATTTGTACCATCCCCTTAGGGTTCTACACAGTATATTTTGTTTGGAGTACTATGTTCTCGCCATCTAGTCACCAATTTTACTTACCTACGGTGTGCTGCCAACAGCCCAGTAACGGTTTGGCTCGTTGTCAAAGCTTTCTGCAAAGATTTTGGGGCGGTGCCCAAACATGCGTGGAGCTACTACTGTAGCGGCCGGGCTCTTGATCGAGGCCGCGGCAAGACGAACAGAGCGGCTCGAGCTGCCTCGTTTTCCGACGGCCGGTGCTTTGGGAACCGCGGTGCCCTCCGTCGTCGCCAAACATAACAAATGTCTCGCTATCAGGTGAGACCCGCGAAAACAAGAAAACGCCCCTGCCAATACTCTATGACGTGGAGACGCGTAGGGTTCTCTGGTTCGACTTCATCGCGGCCGGAAGCACAACATCCGCGTTTGTCTGGTGTGTTCGTTTCCGCCGTGCGCAACCTTCGGAACAAGTTGTCGAGTAAACTGCTCCCCTTTGGAACACAAGCACGTGGCACGTTCCCCGTTGCTGGCCTCTCTGCTAGTGACAGCCAGGATTGCCGACTTTGAGGGCTACCGGTATCTATCACCGCCACAGAGATTAAAAAATGTAACGATACATTCTATTAATAGTAGCAGTAGTAGTATTAATAGTAGTAGTAGTAGTAGAGGTAGTAGTAGTAGTAGTAGTAGTAGTAGTAGTAGTAGTAGTGGTAGTGGTAGTAGTAGCAGTAGCAGTAGTACTAGCAGTAGTAGCAGTAGTAGCAGTAGCAGCAGTAGCAGCAGTAGCAGCAGTAGTGGAGGTAATAGTAGCAGTAGCAGTAGCAGTAGTAGTGGTAGTAGTAGCAGTAGTAGGAGTGGTATTAATAGTAGTACTACTACTGCTACGCAGGGCCTATTGTGGCCGAGAGAAAAAAACCTCCTACCGAAGATACCACGTGTTGTGCGCGGAGACGTTCGGCGGCACTTCAACCTGGCAGGTGCTTGCCTCATTAAAGGTAGGGGATATCTGCCTGATATATACAATAGCTCACCTTCCCGATCTTGGTGGCCATATGTTCTCTCACGCGGTGCCAGTCGCGCTGCCGACGTTCCCACTGCCGCATGGCGTTTCCCTCCCGGCACATAGTCAGCCTCTCCGTTAGCCCTATGTGCTCGATCAGCTTCGCCTCCTGCTCCGGCCCTCGCCCAGTAGTGTAGCATCGACAGGTGAGTATATTGACAGAGGAAAGCGGGGTATCTTCTTGAGTGTTTTTTTTGTGTCGTCCCATCTATTGTTTTGCCCTACGTACTTCCCCCCAGCTCCCTCCCTTTCGTAACTCAGATCCTTTAGTATGGTCACATGGCGGGCACTCCCCCCCCCTCCCCACTACGATGCATGCTGTCAAGTTTATCGCGAGAAGAGTGGATTCAGCATTTTTTTTCCCCTCCTCGCGGCTCACGTCGGATTGTGCATACACCCAGGGCGGCACATCTAACGGCCGCTGCCGCTTTTCGCGCGTTTTACGTATTCGATTACCACCATCACGCGACAGCACGCGCGGGTAGAACACTCCAGACCCTGAAAATACCTGCGGGTTTCTTTTTCATCTCTTATGGTGTGGGTGGGTGGGTTGGCGTATCTATACTGAAGCACTTTTGCGAGTTGATCGCACTTATTCGAGTTATCGTGCGCGCGTAGAACTCTCGCCAGCAATTTCGTTGATGCCGGGCGGGCGGTTTGGGCTTCGATGCAAAAGAGGATGCCGGCACCAACAACTCTCGCACGTGGGTACTACTGTACCGTACCGTACCGTACCAGGTATACTCTTATTCAAACTTCGTCACCAATGACTGCTTGTTGCACCTCGAACCCCGCAGTTTTCTCCCGGCTCTAAAACCTTTCGAGTGCTGCACCGTACAGAAACCTGAATCTGACTCTGAGTCCAAGCGTTTCCTCCCTCCAACGGGCGTGCAGTCCACAAGGGGGTTACACGTGATTATCGGTTTCATCGTCGTCGCGGGAAGGGCGGATTAATTTCGTGTGCACCCACCCACCCACCTACCCACCCACCTTGCGAACGCTTGCCGCCCTGTTCCGGGTAGAAGTTTCCTCAGCCCCAGCAAGGCGGCGAAAATACCGCTCCATCTCTCTCTGCGAGTCCGTTGTTTCTCCCGATGATGTTCCTGGGCGGCTGTATGCCGGGGGGTAGGTCGGTCGGCGGGTGATTTGCGCGCACGAAAATACTCGTAGGAGTACGCGCTTCTGGAATGGTTTGAGGTACGTACGTAGCCGTACAAAGGTTGTGGAACGGTCGTGATATGGCACTCTGTGCGGTTACCGGGATATTCCTTAGGCGTAAGCTGTTTGGTGTTATTAGATGGTCAGTTTTCTGTGCACCAGCATGCTTGGTCTTAGTCTATCGATACTCTGCAGTGGTTGAAGTCATCGGATTCTGGAATCCCTTTTTGTATGTGGATTGTATGATTGGAACAAGAGTTACGCATTGGCAGATGACAAGTGGAAAAAAATAGCGATCATGAAGTTTCCTGGTAACAGAGTACTGAAGGTGCTCTTATAAGCCTTTTTGCGTTTGACCACCATTTTTCATTTTCCGTTACAGTGTATCATACGAATTGTGCATTCATTGTACAAAGCGCTCTAACAACGCCCTCGCTGCCAACCGTCCTCAATGGGTCCGTACTAGTGTCTACCACCTGGTACGTATGTAGTAGGTGCGCTGCGAACGCCCTTCTTTTACAAACTCCTTCTGTAGTACTATGGCCCCTACAGCGCGGCGCACGATCCGCACCTTGCATCCCCTCTGCTGTGTTGTCGGCTGTCTAGGCTGTTGTCTCCGGTTTGACGCCCCCCGCCGCTCCTCAAACTGCGACTATGAATAGTGCTCTGCTTGCTCTTCTGGCTCTGCCACGAGCGCACTGATTCTCCCTCTTCGAGCGCGCCCATTTCGTCGTCTCCCGGGCGCTTCGCCCAACCCAGCTGCGCGTCCATCTGCAGCGCATTGAAATCGTACAGCGGTACGTACGGTACAGTAGTACCAGGTACTCACTAAGGATGAACACCTATTATAACAGTGATATCTGGTATATTACGGGGGAAGCTAGTAAGCAGGACCAAATACGCCCAGGAAAAATGCCGGAACATCTAGGTGTTTGTTTATATGATGGGTCCTGGTTACTACGGTCCTCCGTAACATAAATTATTTTTGGGACTCAGGTATGACCCGTGGCACGATACACAGGTACGAGTAGCACTTTTTGGCAAAAAAAAATCTGACGGACGTGGTTCTTGAGGGAGCCGAGGAACTAATTATACCCACTACGAGTCGCTGGAATGCCATTAACGTTCTACAATATTTTTCGCTGTAAAACCAATCCATGGGGTTGTTCTCATCTTGGTTTACGTTTTGTCAGCTTGGGTGAGATATAGAGCTCCTTGAGAGAGGAGCCTTAGAAACAAATGCCTCAGAAGAAATGGAGCTAAAGTCCCCTACCGTACGTAGTACGCGTCGTATTGCGGCCAAGCCAAACAGGAGCGGGGGGTTCTTCCTACAGTAAGCCGTTCCTCTGTTTGGTGCATTGCAACGGCACAGACAGCATAAGCATTCGTACGTATGGCGAGTATCTGCCCCGTGCTGCGGCCACCGAGTCGTGCAACTATGTACTGCTGTAAAGTCCTTTCATTTTCATTCGGAACACTTGGCGAAAACAAGCAGCCCGCGCTGTACGTCGTGTGGCCATTAGGTGCCATCGTCATGTATATATATATTACTATTATAATTATTATTATTATTACGTCATATTACTATTATTACTATTATTATCATTACTATTATTATTATTATTATTATTATTATTATTATTATTATTATTAATATTATTCCTCTTGCCATCCGACAATGTGCAGCATGATCTTCAACATTGATCACTCATAACTTTCCCGAAAGAAGAAACCCTCGGAAACAAAAGGAAACCCACGCACCAAGCCCACCTCCCTTCTGTGATTATTATTGTTATTACTATTATTATTCTTGCCATCCGACAATGTGTAGTGTTGTTCGAAAAAAAGACTAAGGAACAGAAAGTGAAGAACTCTGCAGAACAAAAGCGCGGCAGTATCATACGACAAATCAAAACTGTTGTGACGCTCATGAAGACTACTACAACCAACATCCCTCCATCTCACCCACCAAAAATACTTCGGTATATGTATTGTAGTCTCGTTACCTTTTTTTTTTCGCCTCTCACGCTCCAAAAGGATTTACTACATACCAGGTATCTACCAGTCTGTTCGTAAAAAAAAGGCACATTTGGTTATTTTATTGTTATTTCTTTTGTCATCCGACAATGTGCAGCATGATCTTCAACATGGATCACTAATAACTTTCCCGAAAGAAGAATTTTACTGTCATCTGAAGTTCCTTGATATTTACGACCAGATGTTATAAGGGGTACCCTGGGCTCGGTAATCGATCGATCTTTTACCCCCATAGCTCAGTAGGTAACACCTTCACATTTGGCGTCGTCGTTACCAGGGACTGTACCGGTGTGTGGGGAGCATCGTATTGCGGTATATACGTCTGAAGCTTCGCACTGTACTATTACGGGGGACCATAGTAAATAGGACCAAATGTTGCTAGTAAAATAGGGAAATATATAGGTTTTTGTGTATATCGTAGGGCCTATTTACACTATAGGTCCCCCGTAATACAACCTGAAACATGGGAGAACGTGGGCTACAAGGACGTGGCTTCCTTGTCACTGCAAGGGTCACCATGTACTGCTCCGACAAAGCAAGCACGCGCGCAACGTTTAGGGTGTACAAGGTACAGGGGGCGGGGTGTCAAGCCCAGGTTGAAGCAAAAACAAATGCCGATGTGTGCGCACGTATGTGCACAGTGTACGAATAGGCCCAACTAGAAACAAATAAATGAAAACGCCAGGCATCACTCCTCGGGGGGATGATGCGTATATATGTACCAGTCAGAAGGATGTTGAATTCAATCCTCTTGGGGGACTGACTTCACAGAGAGGAAAATTGACAACATGCAGCAACCGCCACTGCTGTGTGGTTGGGGGGTGGCAATACAAATTGTTCTCCGAATTACACCGCAAGGAGTCGTACGCACGGCACGGACGCAACATGGCCCTACCCGTACTGCCGGTCGCCTACGCTGCTCGCAGACGGTCGGCCCAAAGAGGCTATAACCCTTTTAGGACTGCAGTCCTGTTTCGGGGACAAACTGCTTCGAAATTGAGTGGATTGTCCCCAAAACGGGACTGCAGTCCTAAAATGGTTACTAAATCGTGCTCACAACGACGAGCGCCACACTGCAGCAGTAAATAAACCCTGCTGCGTCGTATAGATTCTGCCTCAGGTCGAGGTTGCCCAAGGTTGATGTCACATCAAGGTTTCGAGCCTCGCTCGGTAAGTGGTGGTTGTTGTTGGCGGATCCCATACGAGTACTCGTATACTCCGCTTGCCGTTAAGGCCTGCGGATCTCCGACATTAGCGGCAATGTCAGTATCAGATACCACTTTGTCCCAAAATATAAATAATATTTCTAATTTAGTATTAATATACAAAACATACTTATATTTTGGGACAGAGTGGTATGCACACAAAAAGTACCAGGTACATTTTCATTGGAATTCCAACGCAAACTTCGTAGGGGCGCAAACAGCAGTAACGCAGGTATCCAAAAGCTCGGCCTTACGTAACAGGTATCGAGGTATCATACACGTACGTATTTCATACAGCAGTAGTAAGACTTGCGCCGCTCACACGCGGGAGTAGTCACGTCAAACCTGTCTACGAATACATATTATTAAGTCACATCAGACGTACGTATAGATAGGTAGAAATGACCAGGTGCGTACTCATTTTACTCATACAGAGTATGCCCCCCGGCGCACCTCTTCGAACGCAGCAGCCGTCCCGAGCACGCTTTTCTCGAGCACTCGGCCGTCGGGGTGCCACTCCAACTTCCCTTGCGGTGTTGTCGACAACAGACATTCACCGCCTTTCCCTCCTCCTCCTCCTCCTCCTCCTCCTCCTCCTCCTCCTCCTCCTCCTCCTCCTCCTCCTCCTCCTCCTCCTCCTCCTCCTCCTCCTCCTTCCTCCCCTCTTCCGAGGCGATGGTCTCCTCGCCCCGGAAGACTCCCATGCGACGGAGTAGCCCCGGCATGCTCGAAGAGCTTTCCCTCGCTTGGTCGGGGTCGTCGCGCGACGAACACTGTCTTTTTCTTCCTCGGCGAGGCGGGCGGTGCATAGTCATCGTCGTCATCGTCGCCGCTGTTGTCATGTTGCTTTGAGATTGACGGGCGGAGACGGTCATCGTCGCCTTTCGGGTCGCGAGGCCGCCGTACGACGACGATCGTCCGCTTCTTCTTTCTCGTGGATGTCGTCGACACGATCGTGCTCGCGCTCGGGGCTGGTGAGCCTAGCGTCATCGTTCGTGGTACTCAACCACACGCAAGTAAGAACGAGGCCGGGGTGCTGCTACACACAGCCCTCTGAGATCGGTGAAAGCATTGGTTGCCTCTCTCAAATCTCAGGCGCTTTTTCGCTTTTTCGTCGTATTTTTCGCTTTTCCACGAAATGAAACCGTGGAAAAAAAAGTCGTGCTCCCCCCTACTACCTCGAATAGTATAGCCTCTTTGAAGTTGAAACCCAAGAAAATGGATCCGCGAGATCCTCGAGTTCAAAAACCTTTTGTTCTCGTTTTGCTGTTGTTCTGCTGGTGTTTTTTCTTCTCGTGTTCGCCGACCCATCGACCGACCCTCCTCGAAATCGCTAGTCAATTCTCCCACCAAGCACAACCATGATGTACAAGACCATTCCGCTTCAACTGTTCGCCGCGGTGGCGCTGCTGGCCGCTCGCGACGTCGAGGGTTTCGTTCCGGCTCCGCTGGTCCGCGGGCACCTCGCGAGTGCTGGCGGGCGCGGTTCAACATGCTCTCAGGGCGTGAAGCCTCTCCAGGCTGGGGCGATGGGGGAGAACACCCCAGAGGAGGACAAGATCAAGGCCAGGGCCGCGTTCGCAGACTCTAGCTTGATGGACAACCTAATGAACATGCTCAACCAGCTCAAGGGCTTCGGCTCGGGGGGGGACGGCGCTAAGGCCGAGCCTGCCGAAGCGGATTCGTCGAGCGAGGGAGAGACTGCTGCTGCTGCTGCTCCTGATTCGGAGGTAAAACCTAAAAAGTATGCGCGAAATGTGTGTTTCGTTGTAGGCAGAGGGCTGGCATGCCGTAGCATGTGTCCTGTGGTGCTCGGGGGGGGAGGAGGGGGGGTTGTTGTACTCAACGTCTGTGCTTGCTTGCTTGCCGCGGTGGTCTCTCGATTTACATGTGTTTGGTTTAAAAATCTGGAATCACAACTACCGCTTGACTTTACAGCAGTACCTTGGTACCGGTACTCTTTAAAAATCTGAAATGGTCGTTGTACCAGCACATTATTTTCAAGTAGATATATATGTAAACATCAACCAGGCGGCCATTGTTGTGCAGTCGTGTGCGCCAGCAGCAGTATGCAGTGTTGCAGCAGCAGTGTACATACACAACAGCAGTCTGTAGCGAGTGTGTTCGCAGTGTGCTGCAGCGGAGTAACTCAGCTGAGACATTCAATTTGGTGCGTTTTCTCCTCACCGTAGCGTTCCTACAAGTAAGTATGGTGTACGTAGCTCATACTCGTATCATAGCAGTCAACAAAACTGCTGTTATATATGTACCCGTAGGTGCGTATGGGCCTACTTCGTACAGCAAGTGTGGTATTAAATACCGGTATTAATAGTATAGTTCACCTTCTGTACCCCCGTTCCTCCGCAAGAAGCGTGATCCCTTACGTGCTCTTCCACTGCTGCTACAAAAAAGGTCTACAGCAGACAGAAGTACACCAGTATAAAGCGCGTATTAACAAGCACGTTCAAAGGCCCTTCGTATATAGTGCCGGTTGAGTGTAATAGTAGTGTCGGCTCCCCTGTATACGAGTGAGTGCCTGTGAAATCGCTTGGCCAGATGGGGTTACTACTGTTAACATTGGTAATAAGAGTCGTGGCAGTTTGCGGAATAGTGCCGGTTGCCGCTATACTGCCGATATTGTTTGCTGGCGCTTATTTAACGGCACTTTAAAAGGGGGCCACTACTCTGTAATTGTATACGGGGAACATTATACTCTGTACTTTCAAGTGATCTGACCCCAAAACGTGGATATTGGATAGACGCTTGGACGCACGCAGCAGTTAGCTTTGCATTTGCATCTACTACTGCTGATGTAGGGCTTGATCAGGCAGATGGGAGAAAGTGTCGGAAACAAAGGACTATTTTTTACAGCCAGATGGCCGAGCCACACACACACGAAGCAGAATTAGCTTGCTCGCACTCTCACTTTGTTGCTTTGCTGTACTAGTGCTGTTGTTATAAGGTGTTCACAGCTCACGCGCGCACGCTGCTGTTTGAGACGGTCAATTCGCAAGACCGACTCCCCGGCCATTGCCTTGGCAGCTATACTACGTGCACCTATACGAGATGATCCTCGAAGGGTTACGTACCTATGAGTAAAATTACATGCCGTCATCATAGACATGTCCCACGGTACCTGGTAGTATGCCATATCATACCTGGTACGTTCCTGGCACGGTATTTTACCTTATACCGGGAGAACTGCCGTACCTGGTACAAGAGTGTCAGGTAGCAGTGTAGTATCTATACCACAGCAGAGGGTTACTATATGCCGATCGCCCCGGTGGTTCAAGTGGTTAACCTCGAATTCTACTTGTTTGAGTCCTGGGTTCGAGCCCTAGGAGGATCGGACTTTGACTTTATTTGCAAAATAAAAAAGGGATTCAATTGTTGAGAGCGCCTTGCAGCGTGGGTAGGCACAATTCGATGCGAGTCGACGAGGGAAGAAAAGGCTGAAATCTTCTCGCGATAAAAATGAAGGCACGTACCGTAGCGGGAAGGGGGGAGAAGAGCCTGCTATGTGACCCCGGATCTGAGTTACGAGTTGGAAGGAGAGAGAGAAGAAGATGTGCGAAGATAATGAATGGGATGGAAAAAAAAAAAAAAAAAAAAAAATAGGTATAGGTACCAGGTCAGCTGGAATACGTGTGTGTGTTCTTCACATTAAACCGTTCTTTCTACCCGTCGACATCCAGCACAACCAGTGTCCGTGCCGATTCTTCAATCCTAGAAGAGATACAAGTTCTGTGGTCACAAAGCTACGCCACAGAGATACTACGTTGCCACGTGTGCAGTGTGAACTGCAGTGGGCAATGCAAAGCCATGTCATCATACTAGATACGACAGGCACGACATACGCAATCTATGAAATAGTGAAACGAAAAGAAACAATCAAAGAGAAAACAAAAACAAGGTAGACAAATCGAAAAAGAAAAAGAAGAAAAATGAAAGCAAAATCTAAGAGAAACAATCTGTCGTGCCCCCCCCCCCGCAGGCGAGGTGGCCAACACTTGAAAAAGAACGAGCTGGAAAAAAGAAGAAATAACAAAAAACACCACTGCTTGTGAACAGAGTAAGACAAAGAACCAAGGAGACGGTAAATGAAAAAAAACAAATACGTGGAGAAGTACAGCAGCAACGGTATTATTAGGCTCTACCTGAGGTGTATGATATCCGGGTCCGGCATGGTATAAAGTAGGATGATCTTTTGCGGCAGTCGTAAGTACGAATGCGCATCATTGGGGGAGAGCTGCACGGCGCTCATAGCCCTTTTTATTACGCCCTCTTTAGAATCACGATGGAGTAAACTTGGCGTGTTGCCGTTCTTCGAATTACGAGTACAGCAGTACGTACTGCAATTAGTTCGTCAAGGAACCTTGCGTGACCCTTTTAGTGGAGTCTGAGTCCAAGTATATACGCAGGCATTCACCGAATTTGTCCCCGAAATGTGAGGGGTGCTATTGTAAAATGGCGTTAACACGGGGGGTCAACTGCTGTCATAAATATAATATTCTCCTGTACACGAGCACTCCATCCTTGCGACAAAGGCTCGATGTACATACCGAAGGCACGGACGGGGGTTTGACGTTGGGTACGGTGGCCGACGTGATATCGAAACGTACCATGTACGATTAAGACCGCTACTACTGCTGTAGTCTACCAGGTACGTACCTGGTACGTAACTCCAGCGATACCCCGATACTTCGAAGTATAGTTTCTAAAGAAGGCTAACGTCAGCCGCCGACGTGATGCCAATCAAGTATCTGAATGGTGTTTAGCCGCTCGCCCGCAAACAATAGAGATAGGACCTAAGGTATCAAGCTTGGCTCGTGTGACATACCCTGGTACCAGGTATCACATATATATCTCGTTGCTTGATGCCAATAATTACATATTTTTTATTCTACGGCGGAGCTCCTTCTCCTTTCTCTCTCCCTTTTAGAAGGAACCGCGCGTCTACTCGCCCCTACTCATATGCACTTGGTTTTTGAGTGTTTTGTCCCCAAATCGGGACTGCAGTACTAAAGGGGTGAAATGAGTCGACTTTTTTGGCACTCATCCATTCTCCCGGCAGCACAGCTGCTGGAGAACAAACACCCCAATATGGGATACGTACTGCGCGACTATTTCAGTGGTAGTGTTGCATACCGTATAATACAACGCGCAGGAAAACGCACCGCCTCCGACGGGTTTCCAAATTGTGTGTCTCGACAAAAAAGGGGAGAGTACACTCAAAACGCCGAGCGATATGCCAAAACCCCCCAATTGTCGTTGCGCGTGCCCCCCGTTTGCTATTTTTTCGTGGCCGTGTGCCCCCCTTGTTTTCGAGAAAACCGGCTGGAATAATCATCGCAGGGTGTGGAAGTATAAGGGCCGTTTATTAGATAGTAGCAAGAACACCAAGCAGTCGTTATACGTATTTGCGCCAAGCGTGGTATTACCTTGCGTGCTATTACAAGGGTGTTGGCTAGCCCTCTTAGGACCGCAGTCCCGTTGTGGGGGCAAACTACTTAGAATTTGACTGGATTGTCCCCGAAACGGGACTGCAGTTCTAAAAGGGTCAAGTGGTGGGCGAAAAGCGGGACTGCCCGTTTTGCGACGTATTTCCCGTGAATCGCAGTGGATTTCCACACCACTTCAGGCGCTTCTCACCGGGATCGCATGTGTTGGTTCCTGGCGGCGGGGGGGGGGGGGGGGGGGGGGGGGGGGGGGGGGGGGGCGGCCGCGGTCCCCAATATTTCGTCCCTCAGGAGTGTACTCGACGTTGTGTGTTCTCGGTGTGGTTTGCGTGCGTTCCCGGAAGCCTTGCAAAGGGGTAGGCGGGCGCGGGTGTATCGTCTCTACAGGAGCGGTAGCTACTGTCTGTAGCAGCATGCCCATTAGTTCAGGCTGCGGCAGCGGCAGCGGCATCGATGTAGAGGGGCCCGAGCATTGTCGGATGATCCCTCCTCCCGTGTTGTGTCTTTTACTTCATCGCCCACCCCCCCACTCACCTACCCATCTACCCACCCGCCCACCCTCCCGCCGTGTAGGGTTCGGACGCCGACGCGGACTCGGAGCAAGCGGCGGCGGAGGACCAACCAGCTGAGGACGCTGCCTGAAAAGCCGGACTTGCGATTGCACCCCCGCCTCGCCCCCCAACGGCATGAAGAATTCCGGCGGATCCCGTAGTTTTCTTCTCCTCACGTCCTTTTTCTTAACGTTTGCTTCTTCTTCTCTTGTTCTTCTTTTCTTTTTCTTGTTTTCTTGTTTTCTTCTTGGGCGTTTTTTTTCTCTTTTTTTTTCTTCTTCTTCTTCTTCTTCTTCTGCTTTTTTCTCTTGCTCATTCTCGGGCGAGATCCAGACTGCAGACCGAAATGTCTTGGAGCCACCGACGCCCATCTCTCCTTTTCGCTTTTCGTTTTTGATTTTATTTTTTGTATTAAAAAATCTAGCGGTATTATACCTGCTGGTAAGGTTTCACTCGATTGAACTGGCGAGCGTAGGTTACACGCGGGGGGGGAAGGGGGGGGGGGGGGGGGCTGTATGGGGAGGCAATTGGGAAAACTGGAGAAGAGCGAAGCGTTTAGTTTTTTTATTGTTCTCCTATATTTTGCCCTGTGACCCGTGTCTGTATGCTGCCTGCGGATGAAAAACGTGAGAAAATGTGAGGATTGTTGAGTTTTTTCGCACGCTTTATTTCGTTGAAGCAAGGGACGGGGAGAAACAAAGAGAGGTGGGGCGGGGGGGGGGGGGGGTGGGGAGAGGGAAGGAGATCAGGAGGGACGGGGGGGGAGAGAGGGAGGGAAGAAGGGGCGAGGGGGAGGAGGGAAACTTGGTGAAGGGGGGGGGGGAGAGTTGTCGATTTTGTACTTAACCAGGGTCGTTGTTAGTGATTGATCGTCGGGGTGGAGTTCGTTACAACCACCTTGCCTAACTGCGTGCCATGCATGACTTTTGCCATAACCAAAGTTATTTCATTGGGATGATATGCGGACGAATTTTTCGAGTAATATGGCGACAAAACGTTGTTTATTGTGTTAATCTCCGTTCCTGGGTCGGGTTTACGAAGAATGTGATGGGCATTTTCGTCGAAACGGCGGTTACTCCTCGGAGTGGTCGGATTTTTTGCTGTATCGTTCTTGTTTCGGTTCGGTTGACCCCTTCCTCCCCCCCCTCCCTCCCTCCGCCCTCTCCCCCCGATACCTTCTGGTCGGAGCTGGACCATCTTAATTTTATTTTTGCTGCCATAGCGAGCGGTAGTGAAGATTTTAGGAGTTCCGAGATCGATAGCTGGGTGTTTGCGTTGTCAAGGACTTACGGGCGAGACGGAGGCGGTTTTGGATTCCCGCGCTTTTGGGTTCCTGCGTGTTAGGACATGTCGCGAGTTTGCACTCCCCCCCCCCCACCTCATGTGTTGTACGTACAACTCCCCTCTTGTAGGTAAACGACGACTTTCGCGCCGGCCGTTTTGTAGTGATATATTTTAGGCAGGAGCGTGAGCGTTTTGGGTGTATGCGTATAGTTTATTGGATGATGCTGCTGCCAAGTATGTATAGATAACCCACACGATGGTGGAGGGGTTGATGGGGCTGTAACTGTACGCACCGGAGAGGCACGCCGGGTCATCACTTCTGGGTTTTCATGTTTTTCTTTTGCATTTGGGCTGGGTTGTTATTAGAGCCAGTTGAACAAGGGACCGAGGTACAGGGCAGATTTCTTTGGCTCCGGGAGGGGGGATGCAGCGGGGGGTTGTAACGTTTTGCTTGACGTGTCCCAGTGGAACGAAAAGTACTTGATGCTGCTGCCGCCGCCGCCGCCGCTGCCACCGTCGCTGCTGCGACTGTGGGGTTTTCATGTGTTTTGCTTTGCATTTAGGCTGGGCTGTTATTAGAAGTCAGTTGATCGAGGGACCGAGGTGCAGGGCCAGATTTCTTTGGCTCGGAGGGGGGGGGGGGAGAGGGGGAGGATATAGAATGTTCATAAATCCAGCAGGGAAATAAAAAAGCTACAGTTTCTGCTCGGAAGTGGATCGTCATGTTTTTTCGTTCGTCTGTTTTTGGCACCCTCATGCCAGGTACCAGTCAGTACCAGGTAGTACTTGGCACCTGGCATATGCTTCCTATGAATTGGGACCTCGCACACGTCATGTATATATCTATCTACCTACTACCAGATGTACCTGATGTATGTTCGTGCTAGCCCCGAAAATGTTTTTTCCAGGGGGTGTGAGAACTACTGTTTTGTTTTTTTGTTTTGTCGAAAACCTACGATTTACTCCGAAGGATGGTCAAAAACACGGGTACGAGCGGAGTATTCAGAATGCTCCCCTTTTGTAGCCCGAGAGCTTTTTTGGGAAGTTTTCCGTTTCTCTAGAGCTGTGGTTTGACCGTTCGTCCGTCAATGTTGCCGGTTCTGAGGATATACATGATATTTTTTCACCCCAAAATCTTCGAAGGCCCATTGTTTATTCCTGGCCCGAGTTTCTGACAGTCATATCCTGCGACCCGCCGGAAGAAACTGATTGCCTGCGCCAAAACCAAACTATTAATAGGACGCTGGAGCAAGACTGCCCAAGAAAACTCTATAAAAACTCCGGGGAGCATCCTGCAGGGTCTATCTATGCTGGTGTTTTTGACTGTCCCGCGGAGTGACACGTGTAGTTTTGGCCTAAGAACTGAGTTCCTGGAGCCCAAAAATAGTTTCTCATACATTTAGCAAAAATAATGTAAAAAAAACAAGTCGTCGTACGACCGTCCAACAGAAACAGCAACACTGGGAAACGCACTACAAGCACAAAAGTACCTTTTTTTTGTTTATCCTCCGGCGGATTGGTAAAAATAAAGCTTAAGCTCACCACACTTCCACGTTCCAATTTCGTGTCGTGTGTCAAATTAACCTACGTATTATTATAGCTCCCGTTGCAACATCAGCACAGGCTGCTGTTGCTACTGGCGCTTGGGCACGTTGACCCGACCTGACCCCCGAGAGGGGCAGGTGCGGTGGAGATAGCCATCCGGGAGAATCATCTCTCCCGGGTAGTGTGGGATTTACGCGAGCTCACCCACTAACAGTACCAGTTTTTTACGTAGCAGGGCTGTCCACGGGTCGTGTCCAACCTCGGAGTCGGGTTACCGCGTGAGATTTTGAAGACCTCATGACCCGGCCCGACCCAATTGCACCCCCAAGTTGTTGAAGACCGTCATGAATGAGCCGTAGAGAATTTTTATGTCAGTCCAAGGGCTCACAAAGAAAGGCGTTTATATATATATACTGATACATACACGTGAGGTCCGTATAGTACCTGGTATGTGCTTTATTACAAAACGGTGGACGTCCGGCGATAAGAAACGTCAATTTGGTGTCCAGGATTAAATCAAATTGTGTCTTTCTTTTTCCGACCTTTTTTCTAACTCTTTTGTTTAGGATTTAGAGTTTGCCATACTACAGCAGTTGTTGTTGTTGCACGGTATTGTTCAACCCAATGTTTTCATTGTTCGTGTTGACCTGCGCCGATTTTTCTCAACATAACTGTTGTTTCTTGACTTCGGGCGCCCACTGCTGTAGTAGCAGCAGCTGTAGATATCAGATGGTGTACCATACTCGCTTCGAAGACCGGCCGCTGGTTTCGGTCGGTTGCTGAGGGTTTCTTTCCTTATAGATCCGGCAGACGTAGCCATTTCTCCAGTTTTCTCTGGGTTATCTGGAAGAAAGAACGGAAATAATATTTCGGCCCGTCCGTGTGTGCACCACTACCTGGTACCTGGTACGTATTATGCCCTCGACCGCCACACCATCACCACCACCATCTTCTGTGCCCCTCCTTTTCACACCACGTTGCCTAAAAATATGCGTACACTGTGGAGCAGCACGGCAACGCATTTTTTTTACACTGCACGACTCGTACTCGTACATACAGCGGCATATACACCTCAACCTGCTTGATGGTTCGTATGCTGGTCGCTGGACCGGCCGGCGCATCTCGATATCATACGTAGATACTCGTAGATTTTAGATAGAAAGAAGGAGACACAACGCACATACATATCATACATCATAATATGAGATCATCGTACAGCAGCAGTCACAGGCTTCTTCGTAGGCGCGGCAAAATGTCGTGTACGTGTGGTGTTGGCTGTGCAGATAGATAGATGCAGATAGGTGTTCGCGTTTCCCGCTTCGACTTGCTATTAATAGGAAGTATCACTACTTACTGTAGACTATGTTATAGGCTGCGCGTACGAAGACGAGTCGTATGTATGCGTGTGTCGGCGGCAACTTTCTTGCGTTCGTTCATGGAAACCCGCGAATATTTTCCCGCCGGATCTTTGCGGTTGTTTTGTTGTTGTTGTTGTCTTTTTGTCTCTCCTGGTTCTGCTCGTTGGTATCTTCCGCGTATCCCGTACCAGGTCGCACTATTAATACTACAGCAGTACGTACGACGAGTAGATATCTTTGTGTGCTCGCAAAGGAACGAAGCTTCGTTTCCCGCTTTGACTCGCTCGGAGGGCAGATATCGTAGATGGCGATGCAACCTTCTCCCCCCTCTCTCAGCTGGGTCGCCAGTTCCTGCCTCTGCCCGCAAGATGCCGAGCGCGAGCTGATTGCTTTGAGAGAAAAAGTTATCCTGCACAAAGGCGAGCTTTGTACCATACTCGTCGTTCGTTCGCACGTACGTAGCAAATCGGCTCATTACACCTCCTTGTACAAACGGATGTGCGTGCGTTGTGGTGTGATTGAGACCGACGCTAATTGCTACCACGTACGGTACAGCGTATGTATGTGTGTACCAGTAGTATGATGGCAGCGGCTTGTCTATCGCGGGGTATCATATATAGCAGCGATGTCAACGGCCACAGAAGACATGCTTGACCAATCCTAGGTTTTTCTGTACGTAACTGCGACCGACTACAGACCGGTACGCGTATACTGCTGTAGTAGTATTAATATTATTAGTAAGAACAACGTGCACGAGTACGGGCTGTACACGTACGTGCGAGTATACACCTCTCTTCTCGTCTCTTGCTCGTTGTACTATTCGCATACGAGGAACGAAAAGCAGAAGTTATTACAGTAGTAAATAGTTGTATTAATAGGTATGAAATGCAGTGCTCGAAGAGCGACAGTGGATCCATACAGTTGCCGAGAGGCAGATACAGAGAATAGTCCAACCGCGGATGCTCGTCTCGCCGATTTTGTCGGAACAAATAGCAGTCGCCCGACGAGGTGCATGAGTTCTGCATGCTGCTGTGCTTGTATGCCCCGGGAGGATACAGAGTACACGAACAGCGAAAAAAAAAAGGCATTTCAAAGTGCGGTGCGAACCTACTGTATATCCTGACCCACTACGTACAGGTAGGGTCTTACTACGGTTCGAGGAACAACATAATAACTTGCCACCATCAAAAAGCATGCAGTAAATTAGTGGTCATGATTATATCGCGCAGCAAGGCTTTACCCGCAGAACTCGACATACTGATAGTTGATGTGCTACTGCTGCAAGTGAGAACAACCGGCACACCGACCATCTGCAAAACCTTTAACCATGCTTCTTCTGCAGAAAGCGCGCTCAAAGTTTAGTATCAAAGCCACTCAATCGGCCGAACGCACAGCTGGCGTACTTGAAAACGTGTGACTTTATGAAAACAAATCCATTGGTGGATTTCGTACTTGTACGACGGCCCATTGTTTGAGGTGGGCGAGTACTTTCTTGCGAAAGCCCTACAAGCTTATACTCGTAGATATCGAGCATTTCTTCAGGAAAATTCACAGCGTGGCGTGTTTTTGTAATATACAGATGACGCTGTAAGAGACACTTCCAATGTGTGTGTGTTAATCATATGTACCAGGTGAGTCTGAGTTGGCAGCACGATCGGGAGCAGACAAAGCTAGCGGCGGCCGATACCGTTGGCGAAGGTCTTCCCACCCCCCCTCGAATGTAACCACACCGCTGCCGAAGAAGAAGAAGTGCTTGACGCCATCAAAGAAACTCACGTCCGACGAGGCCGTGGTTAAGATTCAGGTATGTGCGTACTCGGTCGCTATGTGTTGTAAGGCCTAAGCTGGCCCACCGCCGACGTTTGGTCGACTTGTCAGCGCTGATGGTTCTTCTCTGAAATAATCGCAACAAGGGAACCCTCAAACAATTATTACGGGGGGTCATAGTGAAGAGGACCTGCAGTACACACAAAAACCTACGAGGTATCTATTTCCCTACTTTTATTATAAATATCAATATTTGGTTCTATTTACCACGGTCCCCCAGTATCTACTAAATATCGATACAGTACAGTAGTAATACTCGTACTCGTTTACTCTTTAGGTAGGAAAAAGGGCGCGGCCGCGTGTAAAATAGTCATCGTACGGTATTTACCATACGGCCTCCTCCCTAGCTTCCCGCATGGCATTCACCGTACGACACACTCCCCACCCTCCCGTACGGTATTCCCCGTACGACGCTCCCTAAAATTCCTCCCGTACGGCGTCCACCGTAAGAGACTCGTTCCTATTGTACGTAATATGTATACACGTGCCACCGGAACGTCCAGGAAGAAACCGAAGCTCTCCGCCAGGCGCTTGCGGAAAAGTCCGACTACGGGCTAGCGCAGTGTTCGATGGACCGACTAGACAACCTCGAGAGCGTTCTGTGGGAAGCTCACGCCGTCGAAGCCCGGACAGCGGGGCACCTCGAGACTCTGAAATTGCAGGTGCGAATAATAGTAGTTGAACGGTACTGGAACATCGGAACAGTTTGAACGATACCGTTGAACGATACTGTGAACAGTTGACCGATATTGTAGCAGTTAAACGGTATTGAAACAGTTGAACGGTACTATATCAGTCGAACGGTACTGCAATAGTAGTTGATCGGTACTGTGAACAGTTTGAACGATACCGTAACAGTTGAACGGTGCTGTAAACAGTTAAATGGTTACGGAACAGTTGAACGGTACTGTATCAGTTGAACGGCACTGTAAACAGTGAAACGATACTGTAACAGTTGGACGGTACTGTAACAGCAGTCCAACGGTACTGCTCCAAAATCTTTCCTAAAGGTGTCATTGCTTGGGGACGTAGTCGCAGAGGGGAGGAACGTGCTAGCTAGCCCGTTCGGGGTCCATGTATCGGTCTTCACATGAGTTTTGAGTGTGTATTCGTAACACATGTTGGCCCATGCTATGTGCGCGCGTGTCGCAATATACAACTCCCCCTCTTACATGGAAGTCCAGAATAGAAAACGCCATTTCGTAGTCTGATAGCCCGCGTTGCTTCACGTAGCCGATGTCGTAATCGTAATTTGTTATATAGTCAAGTTTTCCCTCCGAAGTCCCAAATGCTACTGCGCAAATCCAATTGTAAGTCAATGCTCAGTAGCATGAGGCTCTATCGTAAGTACTTACCGCAACTGGTAAAAATAAATCGGGGATACTTCAAATGCGTTAGAGTGCGTGCGCCACATGTTTTATGTCGTTCGGGTTAACGCAAGGGTTGGAGGAGGCTAGAGACTGGCCTCGAAAGGGTTACATTTCTTAGTACTACAATTAGTCGTTGCGCTTCTTGTCAGATAATCGAATTTTACACTCCATAAAAAACTTGCATCATGTACATGTTGAATATATACACAACGAGCAGCCCATCGTCAATATAAACCAACATCGACATTCCTTCAACTTTTTAAAACAGCGAGACCAAAAAGCTGTGGAGGAAGCGCTCGAGGCGGATCTCAAGCAGAGAGTAGACCGACTGAGGGGGGCATGCGACCAGCGATCCTCTAACCTCCGGCAAGAACACGAAATGCAGCTGGGTAAGCTCGACCGGGCCGAGGGCGGCGGAAGCAACGGTGGCCGCAGCGCGTCGGTGACAACGCCGGGATCGTCTGCGCCGGTACAATCGGTGGAGCTTCTGACGGCCCCCGCTTCGACGCCTTCCTCCAGACTGGAGCATCATGTGAAAGGAAAAAAACAATCGGACGACACCAAAGAAAAAAAGTCAACAGAATTACAACAACCCCGAGGACAAAACGAAGAGTCTAAGCTAAACCAAAACCAAGCGCAAGAGCAAGCGCAGCGACAAGAACGAGAACAAGAACGGGGGAATGAAGGGAGAGGAACTTCGTTTTCGCGGCAATCACCACCACCGTTTGTGGCAGTAGCTGTAGCCGCGGCAGTGACACCATTACCGGTACCAATACCGGTACCGATTCTCGCGCCGATTCTAGTACCGGGGGCGGGGGCGGGGGTGGGGGTGGTGGCGGGGGTGACGCATCACGCGCGAAAGAAGGAGATGGTCGATCTCCAGGACGAGTTGGGGAGGCATCTCGCAGTAGCACACGCGGACGGCGGTCGACACCTTCGGGAAGCGACGAGAGTCATGCGATTGATCGAGGAAGTGGGGGCTCAGATCAGGCTGGAGGCGGAGGTTTGTGTTGAACGTTTCCCGATTGGAACCTTGAGCGTGGTCGCCCTTTAATAATCATGTGCTTATGTAGGTCGAATAGTTAAAATACAAAGCCGTCGATTGTTCATGGGTTATGTCGACAATGCAACTTGTCCAAAGGTACGGAAGTCACGGTCAAGATTTCTGAGAACCAGTCCGCAACACCCGGTTTCGCCTCAGCGCTGACCTAGACGGGTCGATTGTAGTTTGGGGCTTTGCTCTTGACTGTCAGTTCGCAACTCATCTTACATGAGGTTTAAAGCCCAGCAACCTTTCGGACAAGTGGCCGCAGGTCCCCCCCCCCCCCCCCCCACGGCACATGTTTTGGTTTTGATCGCGCAACATACTTTGATTTTCATCGCGAAGAGGATCAGCGTCTCCACTGCTGGTCGAATTTCCTCGAATGCTTTCAAACTCACTCTCTACTTGCAATGCTTTCAGCAGCTCCGAAAAAAGTAAGTAAGGCGAAGGAAAACATACGTCCTCCCCACGCTCTCAATCAACCCTTCAAGAGAGTGTGATGCTATCCTTTAATCATGATTCCTCCCTCACTCTTACATGGTAAATGGAAACCCCTAAACTTTCCTGCCAAACACCTCCCGAAAACGCCTGCTATGCCAATAGGTTAAGGCAAGGTTAGGGCACGACAGCCTTGAGAAAGTATCCCTCCGGCAGAAACAAGCGCAAGCGGAGGAAGTTCAGCGGGATAAGCACGACAGATTGCAAAGGTCGCTAGAGCGCTCGAACGAGGAACAGCTCCGCCTGGTCTCCGCCCGCCACCACGGTGCCCTCGGTCGCCTCACCGAGCGCCGCCGAGATGAAAACCGCCGCCGCAAGCACGAGCTTCGCGAGCGGTTAGCCGCCGCCAAGAGCGGTGTCGTAAGCGCCTGGAGGGAGCACAACCGTTGCCTCTTCTTAGGCGTGGGTAGTGCATCGGAGAAACGTCGCGCGGGTCGGGAGGACGGAGAGCCCCTGGATAAACGCGCGGCGGCGGCAGCAGCAGCAGCAGCAGCAGCAGCAGCAGGACCAGCAGGACCACCGTCACCACCAGCGGCGGAGGCAGCAGCAGTACCGGCAGCAATGGCGGCAGCGGTAGCTTCGAGGGCGGCGGCGACGGGGTCAGGCGGATACGAAGCCGAGCCTCAGTGCCAAATGGGAGAGGTTGAACAGCTGCTAGGAGGTAATTCTGCTCCCGACGTTAACGTGGTAGCGGATGGTGGCCTCGTCTGCGCGAAACAGACAGACACCTCTCCGCGAACCTCTCCGGGGCACGGCTGTGACAGCGTGCCGCGCGCTCGGGAACCGGCCGCATCTGAAGCCGGCGGAAGAAAAGCGCGTGTGTTCTTGTGCCGAGACACCACCGCGGGCACAAGCACCCATCAGAAGAAGCAACCGCCCCGGCGCGCGGCAGCGGTATCGCCCACCGCGACTACTACCACCTTTCTTAGGAGCAGGGGCAGGGGCACCATCGGAGTGCCCGCAAGGAGGCAGCATAAGCGACGCGCCACCTCTGCAAGTACTAGCACCCCCGACGGGCCCCCGGAGTTGCCCACTACTGCCACGCCAGCCGCCCTTGCTGCCATCGCCTTTGTGAGTGAGGCTGTCGGTGTCCTCAGCGAGGAAGAAGTGCAGGCCCTGGCGGCTCTGGGAAGGGGCACCCCGAACGATCCTCGACTCCTGCTCGTCGCGTGTCGCCCGCCGTCTGAGGCCCGCGTCGAGGTCACTTGTCCGACAAGGGATGCGCTGACGATAGTGACGAGAGACACACGGGATGATGATGACTATTGCGATAAAAAGAGCGACCAGGATAGCGATGGCGGCCGCGCTGTTGGGACAGCAGTTCGAGGGAGGGGGAACACCGTGTTGGAACGCGCTGTGGACAAGCTGGTGCCGGAGATGCGGGCCCGGGAGGAAGCGACACGCCGGAGCTTCGGCATGGCGTCGCTACTGTGTCGGTAATTTTCGTGGCAATTGTGTATCTTCCTGCTTCCCCCGCTCGGCCTGGGGGGCCGCAACCGGCCTACAATCGTTAGGCATTTTTCTTGGTTTCAGGTGGCTGCGTACAAAAGTACCGGCTACAGTGAAAAAGGCCGTAGTTCGTGAGTCGGAGCACTCTAGTGACAGAACATGAACCGCGACAACAGGAAGCACGAATGCGAGTCGAGAACGCGGTTGTCGGCAGAAGTACGGCCAAACTTTCACAGAGCCATTTCAAGGGCACCATGAGCACTGAATTTGGCAGTTTGCAACAAAACTGTCGCGTGATGTCTCTGCACTCGTGTAGAGGAGTGCGATGTCCAGATGGGGGGACAGAGAAGATAGAAGAAAGTGAACGTTACAGCAGTTTAGGACTACTGTCAACTAAAAACGAGCGATATGGAACACAGGCTGAGAGTTACAGGAAATGAAGAAATTCGGGAGCCATTGTACTGAAGTTGGCCTAGAAGGCACCCATTCTAAAGTAAGAAATCCAGCCCGGAACAATTTTCCTGTTTCTGACTGGGTGCCCAGCTCTGTATCTCGGATGTAGTTGCTAGCGCATGCGACCCCGAATAGTTCACCCGGTCACATGTATTTACACGTGAAGTCCTCTAAAAATAGAAAGATATTTCGTGCCCACAGTTCTCTGGATGGTCATTTTTTCAGATGCTCATGCGCAGTTCCCAAAACGGCAGCTCTATGCCCTCTCAGGCATAGCGCTCTGCTCCCCCCCCTTCTTTTCGTTTCCGAGTTCATCGTCGTACTCTAAATTATTACCAGGTACCGAGACGTTACTTTTTACTCCGCCATTTACACCGTCAACAGCTCTGTTTTAGCAAAAACTAATGGAACCTATGGTATACTTAAAAGCCTATGTATTTAACCATTTTTACTAGCAATATTTGGAGTTATCAAGTATGGTCCCCCGTAATAGGAGTGACGATACAGTACGTTCCTCATCCAATCACGTAAAAAACAATTTATTGGGGAACAGCACGCTAATACCGTTGTTGGCGCTGCATTCCAACCAGTTAGATATTGTGCAGGACGGCGGAAAAAACAAACACCACGGCTTTCGTCCGTATACCAGGCGAAATGTTTAGCAATATTCAGGGGAAATGCAAGGCAAGCGAGCGAGGAAGCAACAGTTACCCATGGATCAAACAGAGCAGAGTTCACATCTCGAACATCCCGGGCATAACACTTGGACGACGGCTTGTCTATATGCTCCGCGTTCTTTCTTCCATTCTCCGACAGCGGTGCTGCAACCGGACACGGTGCCTCTCCCCCCCCCCCCCAACATTCGACTACGGTCATGCATGAAATGAGTACACCCCCCCCCCCCAACAAAGGCCAGGGGCAACATGCGTACGCTTGAGCAAGCCACAAAACTGGCAGCACACTCCTCCTCCTCCCCGTTACCCCGACTCCTATTTATCACCCTCCCATCAACGCCAGGTCGTCCCAGCCCGTCGCTACGGTTTAGCACGATGCACACACATAAATATAAACCATTCACGTACCCGCGCTACCGAATGGAAGCGCTGTGTAGTCCTCCCACAGTGCATCGTCAGTCTTGCAGGGAGAAATAGGGAGAAAACCCAACACGCTTCCGTTTCACAATTCACAAGAAACGATCGGGCCTCGACGACGAGTCCCACTGAGGCAATACTGCGCGATACAAATTTCTACAGCGGTAGGTAGCGTATGTATAGCAGCAACAACAAATGATGGTACTCTCATTGCTCATTCACACCGTTGGCTCGACTCCTCGGCCCTGCCCTCTAAGACGAACCCTTCTGTCCGGAAAAGAAAATGAACGTTCGGGGATTCATGCGGTCTTTGCAGCACCGGACCGGACGTCATACGTCCCGGACTATGCCGGCAACGCTTGATTGACGTTCACCTTCTTCTTCTCGTCGCCGACAAAGAAGTCCGACTCCCTCGTGCCGATGTCGTAGCGGTAGGACAGCGGCAGAGTGTCGCCCTGCGATAGCGGCGTCAGAGGGGCGTCCTCATTGTCGTCATCCACCCTGCCGCCGTAGAAAGGTGCTGCCTCAACTTCGTTCACCTTTTGCTCCTCGGTATGCCACCTCTTTTTTTGCCACCCTCCCCTAAATATATTCTATGTAGGTTGGGTTGCGTCGGTTGGCAAGGACACTGTAAAACATGCCACTCACTACTTGAGCTAGACAACCAGGGTACCGTCTTTTGTTTTTCCGAGCGGTCGGTCACAGCTGGTGGTCTCCTCCTAAGCATCACAATCATCAACATCGTGACACACAGGACAATCATCATGATGATGGTGATCATCACGACTATCAAAATATGATCATCACGATTTTCAAAAGTATCATCACGATCATTTCCACCATTATGATCATAATGAATATCGATCACCCCCATCATCGTCATGAACGCCATCACCATCATCGTTATCATTCTGATCATCACCATCACCATCACCATCACCATCACCAGTGCCGCTCGAACGCTCGGAGAGCTGCTGCTCTTGACACAACCGAAACAAGGGGGAAAAAAGGCTTGCGCTGACAGAGAGTCAGTTGGCCAATGGGGGTGGGGGAGAGAGGTACTCATTGGGGTGGGGGCAGGGGGGGGGGGACCAAAATACGGCTACTTAGTGCTTTTCTTATCGGAGAGCTTTTCCCCTATATTTTCCAAAGTTTAGAAGTTTGTATCAAGACACAGAGACATCCTGTTACTATTTGTGGAAATTTCCAGAAGAAAAAATACAAGGATTGTTAGTGCCCTCGAAGAAATGCGTTCTAGCCCTGTCCTCAGTTTGTTTATCTTTTTTTTGTGAAAAGTCGTAGTTGGAGTTGGTAAGAGTGTGACGAGAGAGACCAGTCGGCACCGTGATCCCCAACAAGCAGTTCCGCAACAACAGGATTCTTTGGGACGTATTTTGTGGACAGGCACATACATTCTGCCTACGAGTACTTGTAGAGTTGGGTTTCGTTACGTAAAACTCGAAAAACGGAACTGTTATGACAGGTGCCACCACTACTACTATAATAGTATACTACTACCTCTGCAGTGCCGACATCTACTGCAGATAATCTCCTGCTTCTCCGTTCCCTCATCAGTAGGAGGAGGATGGGCCTGACAACGCCACCTGCAGCATGTCTTACGACACGGCCCGCACGTTGCTGCTGCTGTTGACACGCACAATCTGCCTACGAGTACTCGTTAATAGGTAGAACCTCAAAAACAAAACCGTTTAATGATTTTCGGTTATGTTTGGCCCAGCCATGTGTGCCTACGCACGTTGCTGCATCTACTGTTGTAGCTCGACCGACTCGCGCTTCGCGCTCGCGCGCCTCATCGTAATATTGTTCGGTAGCCTTCTTGGCATTATGTTTTCGTGCTTTTCGTCTCCTCGAATTAGGAAAATAGATAATCACCTCTATTTCCAGTACGATTGTTTATGCGCCCCACCAGGCCCCACCGAAGTCCCATCGCCCCAGCGTGTACGTATGTCAAGGTACCAGGTACCAGGTAGTCATTACTCTTATATTCGTACGTACGAAGCAAGAGTTTACTTATTCGTCAGAAAAAGGCTGCAAAAGACAAGGGGGAAGGGGGTAGAGGGGAGAGGGCACTCGCTCGCATGTCATATGCGATACCTGGTACACATGATCGATATCGGAAGTAATAAGCGTGAAACATGCTGTTAGTGCATAGTATTCATATCAATATCATACGCCTGCGGACTGCCTATCGAGAATCGCACCCGAGTTACTATTGCGTGTAGAGCTGGATTATTGGCACGAGTACAGCGGTAGTACATAGCTTGCTGCTCAACCCCTTTAGAACCGCAGTCCCGTTTTGGGGACAAACTATTTGAAATCTGACTGATTTGTCCCCAAAACGGGACTGCGGTTCTAAAAGGGTTAACGATGTACCTGGTACAGGAGTAGTTTCTCTACTGTGCCATGGTTTCGTGACAGCAGAACTTTTGTACCTATCTAAGATTGAATAATTGGCACGGACACTGGTGGTTGTACTGTGGACGTCGGCGGGTAGAATTAATGGTCAAATGTGCAGAACACACATAGTTCACGGACGACACATAATCTCTGATGGTCTCCGGGGTCTTCAGTTTCGAGTCTCGAATCTTGAGCAGCAGCAGTGTACGGTGGTAGCAAATGTCTGCGATCTTTCTGCTCATGATGAGCTAACGAGTATCTTTCGGGGTTCTCCGTTCTCCTGTTTTTTGGTTTTTTTTTTGTTGCACATCCTGGCCCAGCAAAAACGCACAGCACATCGCACAGCTCTGCAGCAGCATACAGCAGAAAGAAGCAGCCACACAGCTCTGCAGCAACAGCGCATATATACTCGTAGCACCGCCATACAATCCGAACCTTGAACCCAAGTACAACCCGCCTCTCGGTGGCACACAAACATGAACGGGGATAAGAGATCCCCAGGGATAAGAGATCCCCAAGAAGCGGTCAGAGAGCAGCTGGCTCTCTGTTGGCCAATAAAAAACACGTCGGTTGAGGTGAACGACAGATTGACAAGAGATCTCTGTACCGCAAAATATTAGAGATCCCCAACAAGCAGTTCCGCAACGACAGCATTTCCGATGTATTTTCAAGGGTTATTATTATAGTATCGAAGCATGCGAGGAGGATCACAAAATAATGAAGAAAACATGCTCATGTTGAGGCACACAAACATGAACGGGGATGAGAGATCCCCAATAAGGGGTAGGTTGGTCCGTAGACGAGGTAACGGCCTCCGCAAACGAAGTAACGGACAAAGCAGGGTTTATTGGTAGAGAGAATGTGGCATGTCCGTATCGGGAACTGGGATAGAGCAAGTTTGGTTGGAAGGAAAGGCCTCGCACGCAGTCCTTCCAAGCAAAGCACCGAGCGTAGGTCAGCATCCCCACGCCGGGCACGAGCAAGCACGAGGTCCTGTGACGAGCACGGGCAGACGTGAGGTAATCGCTGGTATGTCGATCCAAGCCAGGAATTAGTGCCTTATTTTCCGCCGCCCCACCCCCCCTATTTTTATTTTTTCTTTCGAAGGGGGGGGGGGGGGGGGGGCACGAGTAGCCGGGGGTACGGAGGAAATGTCTTTCCTTCCGCTAGGGTTTACTTTAGTTAGATTGGAGGAGTCGGATGGTACCGTACCATTCGGAGGCTTGGTCATCCGAGACAACTGTAGGCCGTACTAGTTAGGAACCCGGCCGGTATAATAGGGGGGAGAGAGAGACGTAGAATTAGAGTGGTCGAGATATCCAGGGTATTGCAGGAAGCTGCGATACAGGTATCTGGCCGAGGGGAGGAACCTCTCTCTCTCCCACGACTCAGGAAACGATAATGATAATGCAATTCGAAAGATATACAATAAACGGCCAGAGAGCTGACGATGCTCTGTTGGCCAATGAAAAACATGGCGTCGGCTGTTTACTACCAGGTACCTGGTACAAGGTATTAAACGACAGATTGACGAGAGATCGCCGTACCGCGAAATATTAGAGATCCCTCAAGGAATGCTCTTGTGTACTTGTGATGTTGTCGTTGCTCGTCGCGCGCTCGCGTGCTCTTGTTGTGTTCGTCTCGTGTTGGAGCAGCAGTATGTTATCTATACTCGTTCCTGCTCTGTCACCCTGAAGGTATACCAGGTATGCATTTGCGCACTGGACGCTCTGTCTATACTCGTTCCTATTCTGTCGCCCTGAAGGCTTTTACTATGGGCTTCTTGTGTACTTGACGCTCTGTCATCGCTCGTAATGTAAGAGATCCTCAGCAAGCGCTTTGGTAAAGCAGAATGATATCTAACGAGCGATAGCATGCTCTTGTGCACTTGGTCCTGCTGCTGTTGTTCTTCGGGGCGATCGTCGCAAGCGCTTAGCGGGCCCACTTGGCCCTGCTGCTGCTGCCGTTGCAGACGTGGCTGCTGGCTGCTGTTGTTGCCGTTGTGGCTGCTGCTGCTCCCTGGTGTCATCGCTGTCCCTTTGCACTTCACCTCAGATATCTCCTCATCACCTTGCATCTCTACCTCACTTATCACCTTGCACCTTCAACATATATATGCTCTTCTTGTGGTCCTGCTGCTGCTGTTGCAGACGTGTCTGCTGGAGCTGCTGTTGCCGTTGCTGCTGCTCCCTGGTGCCGTCGCCCTCCCTTTGCACCTTCACCTCCTCATATATCACCTCAACACCTTGCACCTTCACGTCACTTATCACCTCATCACATTGCACCTTCAACGTACTCATATGCTTTTCTTGTGCACTTGTTGTGATACCGTATGTTGGTACATGGTACCTGGTATGATGGTACTACGGTTTGATGTACTATACGGAAAAAAAACACGGTATGAGATATGGGATATCTTGGTGGTATGGTATGTGGGAAAAACACCGTATGTGGTATATGGTATGTTGGCGGTATGGTACGGGAAAAACACAGTATGCGGTGTGGTATGTTGGCGCTATGGTACAATGGTACGGTGTCGTGGACATATTATCTGGCAAAATTTGCCTGGTGGTATGGCATGTTCCAGCATATAAGGTCCGTGAGGGTCGAATACGTCGTATGAATATCTGTAACGACCTTATATATTGACCATTGGAAAGTGTTCGAAAACATATGCCATGCGCACAGACAGACAGACAGACAGGTTCGTAATTTCCGCAGCTGAGACTCAGTTTTACAAACTAGGAAGAGTGAAATTTCACAATTTTTGGGGGGGAAAAAATCAGGAAAATCTGGAAGATTCACTGCAACGGTTGCTGTGTGTTGTCGTCAACGCAAAACCGTTGTTTTTACCCATCAAAGACATCCAACACACCCACCGGGGGGGGTGCTGTACATTGGGGATCACGATGAAGTATCCCATGGAATCACGTTCATTCCATGGGATACACTACACCCCATGGCATATCCCAAGGGATACATCCCTTGCGATATCCCACGGGACAAGCAAAAAAACGTACTGTAGGCCATTGCCTATGCTGGTATATCTTCGCCAAACAAAGTTGCTGTTTATTTTTCTTCCGTCTCATTTAGTCCTGCAGTGCCTGCTCCTCCCTGCTCCTTCTCCCTCCCACCTGCCCACAGTTGGGGTCTAACCCAGATCCGGAACGTACCCCAGATCCGGAGTCACACAGCGGTACCTCCCCTCCCCCCACTATGGGGTACTATTAAGGGTCGATCTTAACGAAGAGTGTTTTTCAGTTTTTTTCAGTATTTTCCCAAAATTTTGGTATTTCCCTATAGGAAAAAACCAAGAAATACCGAAATTTCGGGAAAATACCGAAGAAGAACTGAAAAACAGCCCTCGTTAAGATCGATACTAATAGTACGTGCATTGCCTTGCACTTTTATGGCGAAAAGGGTCGTCCCTGATCGACTCGCGTTGAATTGCGAAACTCGCATCGCAAAATCACAGGAGATTAGCGAGTGAGGTACTACACGCACTCCTGTATGCAAGCAAAAGACAGACCCAGGGTACGTACTCCTATTCCTGTCCCTCCCCTTTTGCGCCTGTCTGGTTCCGAAACCACGCTTGGCACCGCACCTCGCGGCATGGACGGCGTTATCCTCAAAAACGGGAGGGGATGTCCACGACGACTTTCCCCCCACCGGCACGCGCGACCGGGGGTGTCGCGAAGCTTGCAGAGTCTAGCATCGAACTAATTGAGAGAGCTTACATTTGACGTATTTTCTATTTATACCTGGTTTCCATGGGGCAATGTACACCGTAGTATATAAACCAGGTGCAGGTAGGTATTACGGGAAGCTTTACAACTTCCAGGACACTATTATTAGAACAAAAAGTCGGCGGCTAAAAACATTGAAGAATAGCAACTGACGACAAAGACTTCCACGACACACTTCCAAGCAAAAAACAGTTGCAGCAACAGCAGCAGCAGCAACCACAGTAGCCTACACTAGCACCGGCACCAGCGACAGCAGCAGCAGCAGCAGCAACACAAGTAACTAACACAACATGCAGCCAACAACGGCCTCGGCATCAGCAGCAGCAACAACAGCAGCAACCGCAGCAGTAGCATCAACAGCAACAACAACTGGCAGCAGCAGCACAACACAGCAATTATCTACCTACCAGTAATATACGAAGTACTCTCGTCGAAGAAGTCGATCACAGTAGACGCTACCCTAGCCTCCACCCCTCCCCCAGCGACGGAGGCATTATCTTTCGCAGGAAATAAAGGGTTCGCGGACCGCCTGCAAGGCGAGCTTCAGGTACTCCAATCGGTCCGGGTCCGACACGAAATCGCTGGCCATAGGAACGACATCAAAAGGACGCACGTCGAGGGATTCGGGTATGGGCAGGCGGGTGGTCAAGCGCGAGGGTGGATAGTACTGTCAAGATAAGAGCGAAAAACCTCCCCTCCAAAAACAAAATCACAAAAAAAAATCGGACTCAACCAAAACAGAAACACATCAAAACAAAATAGCAAGAGGGGCAACGACTACAGTATGACAAAGCCAGGTACGACGATAGCGACAATAGTAAAGCTACAAGAAACAACTACAACAGCCAGCAGCGACAATAACACAACAGGCAACAACAACAAACAACAACAAAACAGCACCAGCGACAACATCATCAAATGCTCGTTACGCGTAGCGCAACACGAGCGCCGGAGAGCCCCCGGAGGCCAAACATTGCGATATTTTCGCTCAGAAAAGCCGGGAAATACCCTACAAATGCGCATTTTGCCAAATCATTCTAACGCTTCAGAGAGAGTCAACACGTATCCCATACGGGTATGTGATGCCGTGCTCCGAGTGCACGCACGCACACAAAACGAAAGAAGAAAAAAGGAAAAAAGGACTGAAAGTGCCAAGACAAAATAAATGGAGAAAACAAAGAACCGCTGGAAAGGTCCGGCAAGTAATAAAATGAGGCGATTCCCAAGTGGGAGCTCTGAGAGTGAGATATCTGTAAGTAGTTCTATACGTACCATGTCCAGGATGTCTGCCCCGAAATGACTGGAGCAGTTGTAAAATGGTTGCAAAACTACACAATACTGCGGCGAAAACAGCCTGAAATAATTCGAGCTTGCGGCGAAGAAATACACCCCCCACTCGACTGCGGCGCAAGAAGGCCCCGCAACATTTTTTTCCACCTGCGGCGAAACGTGTAGCGCAGTTCTAATTGCGTGTTGCGCGAAACTACAAGATGAATCCCACGCGGGTTGCGCACATTAGTGATTTCGCGGGAAATATTGCGCTGACGCCACAGCGCAACACCTAGAAGGAGCCTTGTACCCGACAATTCGATAGGTTCGGTATTTGTTCGATACCGGCCCCCGACACTTCGGTAAGTTCGGTACATGTTCAAACCGCTACCCGACACTTGGGCACGTTCAGTACAGTTTCAATACCGGTAGTCGACACTTCGTTAAGGTCGGTACGCTCACCCAAATATACCCCGGGTATCGGTACACCTTCTACCAAAATACCGGGCCTACCGGTATTTGTTCGGTACGGCCTCAGTACCGGTATCCGACACTTCGGTAAGTTCGATACTGGTTCAAATACCGGTACCCGACACTTCGAAGTTCGGTAAATTTTCAATACCGCTACCCAACACTTGGGCAAGTATGGTACATTTTCAATACCGATACCCGACAAATCGGTAAGGTCGGTACGCTCAATCAAATATACCCCGGGTACCGGTATACCTTCTACCGCATTGCCGGGCCTACCGGTATTTGTTCTGTACGGCCTCAATACCGGTACTCGGTAGGTTCGGTATTTGTTCGATACCGGTACCCGACACTCCAGTAAGTTCGGTATTCTTTCGATACCGGTACCCGACACTTCGGTAAGTTCGGTATTTTTTTCGATATCGGTACCCGACACTTCGGTAAGTTCGGCGCGCCCACCAAAAACACCCGCCGGGTACCGCTATATATGCCCTACCGAACTATACCCTTGGATATTTACAGCTGCCGGCACTCTAAATAACGTAAAATGCTTACGTGTAAATGGAGTCATCCGTCAGTACAGACTCAGGTTCGACTCGAGGACTGCCACAGCAGTTTCTTCTTTGTATGCGCGCATAGCGTGGATGCACGCCGGGGCTTTGGGATCTACAGTAGACTCGACTCGACGACCGAGTCGGAAGAACGATAGATGAGTGAGAAACCAATCTGTATACGTATTGTCTTTTGACGACGAACGAATGCCGAACAGGCGCGGCCGACGTGTCACACAGCTTTCGCAAAAACTGAAAACAGTAGCGGTCCCTCTCTAGTGTCGGTCGAGTAGTGCCGGTCACCGCCATAGTGCCGCTATTGTTGGCTGGCGCATACCGGCACTAGAGAGGGACGACCACTACCCGTACGGACAAAACAAATCGTCGAACTCACACCTGACGTACTCGTTAGAATTGCAGACCTACCAGCAACACATTCGTTGTTCGTAGTAGCACTACCAGGCAATATCTCTGTCGCACTCACATCTGAAATGGCAGGTACAGAATATCGTCGAGTATATTTTAAAACAATAATATCATATCGTACGGTAACTGCTCTTGTGCGTATCTTGACTGGATATCATACTCGTACGTAACTACAGTTGTACGTATCATTACTGGGCACCAGGCACACTTCAGGAGTGATATCGACCAACTGTGTCAAACCCACAGCTTAGGGCTGACGCCATTTGTACGATTATTAAATGCATTCAAGACAAAATAAACCGAAAACGTCTTAGTACGGGGGGGGGGGGGCGTACTCATTTGTTGCTTGCCTTAGTCAATTGACCACGCATCCCTTTCGAGACGAGGGGGGGGGGGGGGGGGGCGTGAACTCATCATCATGCATGGCCGTAGTCGTATGAACATTGACCCTCGCATCCCTACAATGCTCGGACGGAGCACGTTGGGTTTTCACCGACCACGCAGACATTGCTCGCACCAAGCGCGAAGCGCCGTGAGGTGTTGGACGGGTCGCATGAATGGCGAGCGGCATCCTACTAAGAACCGTTTTTTTTTTTGGCATATGGATGACAGCGTCAATTAATTGATTTATTTTCTGGTGTGGCCACTTCCAGAGATAGCAATGGGTTTACGATGTAACTAACTGCCTCGTGGGTGCCTTACCATTTACACACTACGTGATAAGATCATCCCGCTTGCGCGGAGTTAAACTTCTTCCCGCACAAAAATGATCGATCGCCAGCCGTGGTGACCGCCGAAAAAAAAAAAACGTTACAGTACGCTGACTGTCTAGCTCACGCAGTGAGAGGCGCGGTTTACAGCGTCGTCGCCAACCGGTGCCAACCCAACGTAAAATATACAAGGTATATAATATAGGGGGGGGGGCAATAAAATAAGTGTCCCCCCTTGTCTGCAACCCCCCTCTCACCGGCACCCTTTTCGGTAGTCGTCGAAGACACTCGGCGTCTTATCTTCCACGAGTCTATTACCGAATATTCTGCGACGCACAGGAAACGAAAAAAACATACGCGCAAGCAACAAGTCGGGGGTTGATCACTTGATCGGTTGGTTGATTCGTTGGTTCGATTGGGTGGCTAGCTTGGTTACTTTTGGTTGGCCGGGTTGGTCATTTGGTTGGCTTGTTAGTTGGTTGATTTATGGACGGATCAACTGGTAGGTTGGCCAGTACGACCGCAGTGCTGCAGGGCACGGCAGAGCACGGCCAACCTCAGCGCGGTGGGACAACGCCCTCACGCGCATACCGTACATACACATGACGCGCACACAACACACGCGGCACACACCGCGCATGCAGCATACGCCGCGCATACAACGCATACATCACAAGCGGTAGTACACGCCGCCCATACAGCCCATATATCACACGTTGCAGTGTACGCCGCGCAAACAGCGCATACATCACATGTTGCAGCATATGCCGGGTATGCAGCGCATATATCTCCCGTTGCAGTACACGCCGCGCATACAGCGCATACATCGCGTACAACACACAACTCGCATGCAATACATACAGTGCGTACAACATATACCGCGCGTGCAACACATGCTGCGCATACAACACTCACCGCGCATACAACACACACCGCGCATACAACACATACCGCACGTACAACACATACCGCGCATATAACACATACCGCGCATACAACATATACCACACATGTGGGTCGACTGGTCGCAGCAAGAGAAAAGGCGAAAGCGATCGCGAATGTCTGCATTGCACACACACACGCAGCGGCAAAAACGAGGAGAGAAACAAAACGTTCGTTCAACCAACTCCAAAACGGCGGATATTGAAGAGGGGGGGGCGGAGGCGGGGCGGGGCGCAAGCGGGGGAGGGGGGGGGGGGGGGGGGGGAGAGGTGAGTATCTTCTCCCTGCATGATACCTGCGGAACGGAGTTGTGAGGTACATCTGAAGAGGGAGTGGCAGCCCTCCGAGATCCCCGATGTTGGCCGAAAAAGTGCTGTGATAGGAACCCACCAGCAGCTGATCGAGGTCGCGGCCGGTTCCGACAAAACAAACGACAAAAAAAACAAACAACGAACAAACAATCAAACGTCCGACACGTAAGTGGGGTAGAGCGAGAGGTGGGGTGAGTGAGTGGGTGGGTGGTGGGTGGGTGGGGGTGGGTGCGTGCGTTAGTAGGTGGGGTAAGTAGGTTGGGGGAGGGGGAGGTGTAAAACGAAAATCCTGAAAAGGAGTTCCACAAATACGGCAACCGGCGTATCAGATGAAGCGGGGTGGACGGGTGGAAGTTGAGACACAAAGATGCCAAGGGAGCACGGGGAGAGGGAGGGCGGGGGGGGGGGTGTACTTGATAGAAGAGACGTACTCGATATCATGCACAGTCGTAGTCGTATGTCCGTAGGCCCATGCATCCCTACAATGCCGGGACAGAGCACGTCGGGTTTTCACCGGCCAGGCAGACACTGCTAATGCTTGCGCCAAGCGCGAAGTGCCGTGAGGTGTTGGGCGAGTTGGATGAAGGGCGAGCTGCATCCTACTAAGAACCGCGTTTGAGGTGGATTTTTTTGCATATGGATGACAGCGTCAAATGAATTGATATATTTTTTGGTTCGGGGGGGGGGGGGTGTACTCATTATCATGCATGGCCGTAGCCGTATGACCATAGACCCTCACATCCCGATAATGCCGAGACGGAGCACGTCGGGTTTTCACCGACCAGACAGGCATTGCTTGCACCGAGCGCGAGGCACCGTGAGGTGTTCGGCGAGTCGCATGACGGGCGAGCTGCACCCTACTAGAAACCGCTTGTGAGGCGGACTTGCATGTGGATGACAGCTTCAATGAGTCCATCCAATTTCCTGTGTGACCACTTCCAGAGACAGCAATGGGGGTACTATGTAACCGCCTCGTGGTTGGCTCACCAAAAACACTACCGGTACGTGATACGATCATCCCCCTCGCGAAGAGTGGGGGTTCTCCACCCCGCAAAAATGATCTAAACTCGATCGCCAGCTGTGACCGACCGCCAAAAAAACAAAACAAAGAAAAGCAACGGTGCCCTGGTTGTCTATCTCATTTATATAGTGAGCGGCATGTTTTACAGCGTTGTTGCCAACCGACGCTAACCCAACCCACTGTTTATATAATATATGAGGGGGGGAGGGGGGGGGGGGGGGGGGGGGGGGTAGTAAAGCTAAATTAGAGCACAAACGAACCACGATTCGACGACATCAATCTAAGACGTTGGGAACACGAAACAATTAGAATTACTATAAACAGGGTTGCGGTATTCTGAACGTGAATGTGCAGCGGTAAAAGGGTAAAAGGGATACCAGGTACCAGGTGTACAGCAGTAACTGTCGTACGATGGAGTGTGGAGGTAGGGTATAACGCCTTCGTCAATTTGTGAAAAAAAAAAAAAAAAGACAGGCGCACATTTTGTGTTGGCATTCGTTTATTATTGGCTGTGAGCCTGAAAACGCCGTGCGCGAAAACAAACAAAACAAAAAACTTAAAAGTGAGTATATGATAGACACATTTCAAGTCGAGAGAGTAACACGAAATGCGGGAAGATGGGAAAAGGGATGCGGGGGAACCGACGCCGGACCCAGAGCCCGAAAAAAGTCATATCATCTATAGACAAGACACTCTAAAGCGTGGGTAAGCACCAGGGTTGTGAATCGGAAACCGAAAGTCGTTTTTTTCGGTCGTTTTTTTTGTCGGGTTTACCGAACCGAAAACTGACATTTTGTTTTTCGGTTTATTTTGCAAAAAGTTGAAAAAAAAAACGACCGAAACGGCCACACGGCCTTTCGCTTATTTTCGTTTTTTTTAGCCTCTTGTTCAGGTTTGGTTTTTGGTTTACAAACAAAAACCGACAGCAACTGACCGAATTTCGGCGAAAAACGGGAAAACCGACCGATTTTTTGGTGAAAAACGGGAAAACCGACCGAGCCATTTTTTGTTCTCGGTTCACAGCCCTGGTAGGCACTCGACGCGAGTCAACGAGGGGGAAAGGTACTGAACTCTGCTCGCGATAAAAAAGCACGGCACGTGTGTACCGTAGTTGGGAGCGGGGACAAGCGTCTACTAATACTTAGTTGACCCCGGGGATCTTAGTCACGACTCTCACGGAGACCCCTAACATATAGGCCCTCATCAAGCGCGTATTTCTGCACAGACGACGTTTTCGATTCACGCATGAGCTCTCGAGACAAACGCACCAAAGTCAGTGAGTGGGTGCTTTGGGCCTATTTTCTGGGGCTTGTTTTACGACGACGGGCCTCCGTGATAGGAGCGGGCAGGAGAAAAAAGGGCAAAACAAAAACATTAAAAAAAAACGGACGGATGGACGGACGGACGGACCGACAGTCGGCACAGGCAGACGAGGCCCCGACATCCCGACAGAGCCCGACATCCCGACAGAGCCCGACATCTCTTCCGTCAACACCCCACCCTCACGCCCCCACCTCCATCCACACCTCCATACCACCCTCACCCCCACTACTTCCCCCCCCCCACCCCCACCATAAGCACTGCTGCGCCACCCAGTTCGACCCCAGGCGGCCAAAAAAAGGCGAGTATGCCACTATGTCCCTAAATATAGTTACCTTTTGTATTACACCTTGCGTTTTGAGGCAAAGTAGTACACGATTGCAGCACTGCTCGTCCGGTGTAACTGCTCCGTCACAGGGACACACGACAGAAAACCACCGAGCCAGGGCGCAACACGAGACAAATGATCGCCCCCACCACCGCCACACTCCCGTTGCTGTCTCTGGAAGTGGCTACCTGATACACGGGAAACTAAATTTACTCAGTGAAGCTGTCATCCATGTGCAAGTCCGCCTCAAACGCGATTCTTAGTAGGATGCAGCTCGCCCTTCATGCGACTCGCCAGACACCTCACGGCGCTTCGCGCTTGGTGCAAGCAATGCCTGCCTGGTCGGTGAAAACCCGACATGCTCCGTCCCGGCATTGCAGGGATGCGAGGGTCTATCGCCATACGACTACGGCCATGCATGAGATCGAGTACATCTCTCCTATCGAGTACACTCCCCCCCCCCCGCCACACCACCCAAGGTATTGAAGGGATGCGAGGGTATATGGTCATACGACTACCGCCATGCATGACAACGAGTACCCCGCCCCCCGCCCCCACACACACCCCGCCCAAATGTTGGATGTATCCACAATAGGAGTAGGAACGGTGCTCCGTCTCGAAAGGGATGCGTGGTCAGTGGTCAATGTCAAATGACTTAAGACAAGCAACAAATGAGTACGCCCCCCGCCCGCCCCCTGCCCCCCCCGGGTTATACGACTACGGCCATGCATGAGATCGAGTACATCTCTCCTATCGAGTACACCCCCCCCCCCCCCCCCCGGCCATGCATGACTTGAGTACCCCCCTCCCCCCCCTTCCTCTCCAAACTCCTTCCCGCCCCCCCTTAAGCCAACGCGTCTCACCGACAAATAAGCTACAACAAAGGGGACGGAGACCGCGGTTCCACCCCTCACCTGACCGCTCCCCACACGAACACTGGTATATTGCGGGAAACAAAAAAGAGGCGTTATACGAGTAGGCGACTCCAAAAATACCGGTCTGCTGTTTTCTCCACTCACCAGCAAAACGACTACTGTACGAGGCCCGAACTACGATACCTACACGAAATACACGGCAGTAACACTGTAGCTCCACAAAAAGCTGAGGTAATGGCCGTTTCGAAGACGAAAGGTTGCTGCTACGGGGGGGGGGCACAGTAAATAAGACCTACGGTACACAAAAACCTATATATTTCCCTATTTTTACTAACAATATTTTGGTCCTATTTTTCTATGGTCCCGCGTAATAAGAGCAAAAAAAGCGAGGCAGCAGCACGAACACAAACCAAAGAAAGTCCGGTAAACGGCACACACAGCTACATGCTTAAATATTCAAGCCCCCCCTCCTTTTGGCAAAATGCAAATTACAATGGAACAAACACCCTCGTACGTGTACGCTTTGGAAAAAAAACAGCACAAGAGGCCTTTTTGCGAGTTATATGTAGGCGACCGCCGTTTGACCCCTTGGCTGGCCGCCGACCCGCACTAAAACCAGTACAATAAGGCCGAAAGAGGCCCTTGACGCGTCCAAAAAGAAAAAGACCCGTCAACTATACAGCACCTCTTCTTACCGGTGCTTCTGAGAGGAGGGCGATGTCGATCAGGGGCCCGGCGTTGTTGGAAGCCAGCCCTCCCTTGGAGCCGCTGTGGGTGCGGTGTTCCTCGCCCCCCTCTACGAACGCCACCTTTCCGCCGAAACCCACCGTGTGGTTGCCCTGCCAGCAGAGCGAGAAAGAGAGAGAGAGAGACAAGGAGAGGGCAGCAGCAGCAGGAACGGGACCAGCGGCAGCGGCGGCGGCAGCAGCAGAAGCAGTAGCAACAGCAGCAGCAGCAGCATGGAGCATTGCACGGAATTAACGCTAAAATGACATCAATAACGGGAACCGGCGGGTGGTAGCAGCGCAACAACGGTATGCAGCATCGCTACACGACATGAACAATGAACCTATACAGTACCAGGTATATATCATGGACGGGAATCGGAGGGTGTTGCACCGCGTACGACATGTGACACATGATGTACGATGCCTTGTAAACGTTTCGTAGATGACAAACCACGAAAGATTTATAGGGATTGAACCGGCAGGTGTTGCACCGCACACGACGTGTACTTCTCTTACAATAACCTATAAATGAGATCAAGGCTGGGAAGCGGCATTTATTGCGCCGCGTATCAAACCAGCTACGTTCGCTCAATAAGAAACAAATATGTCAGGAGACTGAATTCTCACCCCTTGACAGACAGCAACTTCGCCTTGACATACATGCCTTGACATACATGCCATGACTGACACTAAACTACTAGGTTTTAGTGTGGAACACTCGGCCCCACACTCTCAACAGCGCACGCTTTGCCTTGCTTGACACGTCTCCTGACATCTTTGATAACAAACCATGAAACTCTATTGAGGGCGGGAACCGGCAGGTGTTGCACCGCATACTATACGAGCTCTGGTTAATCTGTGAGTTCTAAAAAAACAAAAGAAATCGGAAATCTTGATAAAAAAAATGAGACCCCAAAGGCGGGAATCGGCAGGTGTTACACCGCACACGATGTATCGTTTCATCGTTTCTATACAGTGAACAATACCTGGCGAACCACAAAACTATAAACTATATCAAGGGCGGGAACCGGCAGGATTCTCGCCTCACACGAGATTTGTTGTTGCTCTACAGGAAACCGTGGAGATGATATCAAGTGTGGGAACCGGCAGGTGTTGTACCGCATACGAGGTGTGTTTGACCCACATACAAGAGACCCTGCACATGATATTAAGGGCGGGAACCGGCAGGTGTTGTACCGCATACGAGGTGTGTTTGACCCACATACAAGAGACCCTGCACATGATATTAAGGGCGGGAACCGGCAGGATTCTCGCCGCACACGAGATTTGTGGTTGTTGTACAGGAAACCGTGGAGATGATGTTAAGGGTGGGAACCGGCAGGATTCGCGCCGCATACGAGTTGTGTTTGACCCACGTACAAAAGACCCATGCACATGATATCAAGGGCAGGAACCGGCAGGAATCGCGCCGCACGCGAGATTTGAGGCTGCTCGACAGGAAACCGTGGAGGACATATCAAGAGCGGGAACAGGCAGGTGTCGCACCGCACACGAGTTGCGTTCGGTCTACATACGTGAGACCCGAGACCCGTGAACTTGATTATCAAAGGGGCGGGAACCGCAACGTGTTGCACCGCATACATGGAAGTTAAGAGCTTTCTCCATGACGAAATCGTAAAAACGACATCAAAGGAGCAGGGACCGACATGTGTTGCACCGCACAGGACACACGATTCCTACGTTTCTACTTCGAACTACTGCATATATATATACCTGGTATATATTTGATAAAAATGTGAAATACGTCAGCTGTGAGTTGAAACAAAAAAAAAAATGATTTGACGCTGACAAGCGAGGGAAAAAAAAAATCACACACACCCACAAGGAACAAAAAACAAAACAAAAAAGCACAAGAACAAGAAACCACCCAGCAGACCTGGTTGAGTAGGTCGATGACTGCTTCGCTGTCGGTTCCGAGAAGCCAGACGGTCTCCATGCCCTCTACGAGATCAAAATCCGGATCTTCACACCGATATGCACCGGATCACCAGAAGAAAGCAAACATAAGAGTAGACACAATGGGCACGTAGGGAGGGGAGGGGAGGGGAGGGGAGCGGGGAAGTGGGAGGGGGTGGTGTGGAAGGGGCGGGGGGGAAGGGGGGGGGGAGAGGGGGAGGGGAGGGGAGAGGGGGGGGGAGGAGGGGGGCGGAGAAGTGGAAGGGGGTGGCGTGGAAGGGGCGGGGCCGGGGGAAGAGGAGGGGAGGGGAGGGACGGAGGGAGGGACAGGCGGGAGGGGGCAGGGGGGTGGGTGGGGGAGGGAGGGGGGGAAATATATAGTGTGTTCGATGTCGGTGGTGTATTGAGTTTTTTGTCTTGTTTTCCTCTTTTCACTCCGGTTGGTTATAGTCCTCTCGGGGCATTAAAAAAAAAAAAAGAAAAAAAAAAAGAGGGCACGCTCGTCTCTCCCTTTGGAGTCGGGACCGGGGCGGCTCATCCTACACACGTACATGCCACGCACAGGTACGGTGGAAGACAGGCGCACCTGTCAGGTACAGTGGTAGACCAGATCGCCAATTCATGCATGGTCCACAGACAATATCGAGGCAGCGACAACAACAAAAAATCACGAGTCATGTTCTGTGCGCCCGATCTATACTTCGCATACCAGGTACTTGGTACGCGCGCGAGGTAAAGCGTTTGGGCGGACGACGAGGACCTGTATGATGCGGCTCCTCCACAGCATCTCCTAACGGCAAACATAAGATCTATTGTATAGCACCTCTTGAGATCTATGCGGTCAATGTGATCTGTGATCTGTACGGTGTGCGATATAATAAGTTTCGCTCGTGCCTGCTACGCGCGCGCGTGTGCGTGTGTGAGCTCTATCTTTAACCCTTTTAGAACCGCAGTTCCGTTTTGGGGACAAACCAGTCAAATTTCAAGTAGTTTGTGCCCAAAACAGGACTGCGGTTCTAAAGGGGTTCAGGCGCGCAAGACGAGGGAACGGTGAAAAAAAAAACGCCATACCAGGTACACCACAAGAAAAAAGGAAACATACCAACCACACTACGAAAATCAAGACCACGAGCCACCACACAGTAGTAGGCGCGATCGGAGTATCTCACACAGCTTGCGAAAACGAGTTTCGACGAAATCTTCGATCTTTCTCACAGCTGATTGTTTCCTTCTTTTTTCTTTTTTTTTTCTTCATGCTTCGTACATAACTGTAGCAGTACAGGTAGCAAAAACAAAAAACAGGGCCACGAACAGAAACAAGTTGGAGACAAAAAAGAAAAGGAACACGATATCGAGCCGACAGACGGCAACGGTTGAAACACAACAAACACCCTTCGGTCTCTACCAAACCCAGCGGTCCCTGCAGCACCCCAACGGTCCTAAACAACACCCAACGGTCCCTATAACACACAACGGTTCCACAACACGAGACGCTCTCACAACACACGGCATGGCTCCGGCCACACACGACCCGGCAGAAGTCGTCATATTAAAACACGCAACCAACAGTCGATCTGCAAAGGAAAGCATCGTGCTTGTCCAGCCGACTTTGTTTTTCTTGTTCCATTCACGGGGGACCATACCCTGTACCAGGTAGTAAATAGGACCAAACATCGTGAGTTAAAAATAGAGAAATATATAGGTTTTTCGTCTGTGCCGTAGATCCTGTTTACTACGCCCCCCCCCCGTACATAAATGTTTCTTTCCGGGTCTTCCTCTGTAGAGCTCCGGCATTTTCTCGTGACCACGGACCGCGTCGTGGCGATGACGTAGTATGAGAACAACAACAACAACAACCACAACAACGACCACAACAACAACCACAACAATAACCACAACAACAACCACAACAACAACAAAAACAACAACAACAACGGTTCTATCGCGACGACTGCCTTACCCGTCGAGTGCGCGGCCAATGCCGAGAGCGCCTCGTCGAAACCCTTGGCGCACGCAGCAAAATTCTCCACGTCCTTCCACCGGCATCAGCAACACCACCGCCGCCGCCGCCCCCACAAGTACATTTCACATTTTAGGGGTTTCCAAGGTTCGAAGAGGGATGCATGCATGCACACCGAGGTGACAAGCGGGAGGGGGGGGGAGGGGGGGGGGAGAGAAGGCGCGAAGAATGTTAAAACTTGCTTCAAAACTCCTGGAGGGGGGGGGGGGGGGAAGAGCAACACCAAACCAGGAAGCAAAGAAAAAAAACACCAGGAAGCAACTTCGTTCCACTCTGTCCGGAAATGTAAGGATCGTTGGGTATTCATATTATTTAATAATACCCCGTCATTCCATGAAATTATTTTGTACATGGGACCCGGTGCTACTATTACGGGGGACCATAGTTAATAGGACCAAATATTGTTAGTAAAAATAGGTAAATATAAAGGTTTTAGTGTTACACGTAAGTCCTATTTACTATGGCTCCCCGGAATACTGTAACTTAGGTATTCCGTATTACACGACCAAAAAAAGGAACAAAAATCGCCCACGACAAGCACAAACAAATGCAAAAACGTGTACTGGTATCCTGGTACACGGGGGTACTTGTACTCAACCTGCGCATGTATCTATTTACAATAATTCACACGAAGCGCAGCTTCGAAAACAGATCGCAACACGCAGAAATAAAAAGACTGCTGTTGTTCCGTGATTAAATTATAAAATGAGAAATTGCGTGAGGACGATATAATCTATTTATATTTTTGTAGAGAGAGGGAATGCTGTTGTAGATTGGTATCGACTGCGTCATTTATCCCCTGTTGGAAAAACACCAAGAAGAGAGAGAGAGAGAGAGAGAGAGAGAGAGAGAGAGAGAGAAGGAAAAGAGACAAACCATTGTGCTGTGCGGACAAGAGTAAGAAACTGTACAAGCACAAGGCACCTACCACCGCCGTACCTCTCTGGGTAGTATTACGGGGGACCATAGTAAACATGACCAAATATTGTTAGTAAAAAGAGCGAAATATGTAGGTTTTTGTTTGTACCGTAGGTCCTACTTAATATGCCCCCCCCTATTAGTAGCTAGCGCTGTTGTTGTTTCACACAAAACAAAAACACCCTCACACACATGCAACACTTTCGAAATCGTGAAGAAAAAAAAAATGTGCGAATCGCTTCGTGTATACCACAATAACGCAAACCATGCTTGTACTGGTTCTGAGAATACCTAAAAAGTATAAATCTCGAACGCTGAATATCGCCAAAATCACCTTGGGAAGCGTTTCGTACCACTCGGGGTGGTAGTCCCGGCTGTCCCCGGTGCGCACGTGCAACGAAACGCTCGCGAATTTTCCGTCCTGCGAAAAAGAAAACAAGAAAAGCAAACAAACAAACAAAAACAAAAACCGAACCAGACCAAATCAAATTAAATCCAAACGAAGCAAATCAAAATCAAAATCATGGCGACGTAGGGGTAGAGAGGGGGAGGGGGAGGGGGGGGGGGGGGGAAGGGAGGAATGGAAGGAGGGAGGGAGGGATGGAGGGAGAAAGGGAGCGGAGGGGAAGGGGGGGGGGGGGGGGGAGCAGGAGGAGGGGAAGGGCGGGGGAGGGGAACGGAGGGGGGGGCGGGAACGGGGGGGGGGGTGCAGGGGGCGTCTCCTTTCAATGTATCCCCTTAGGAAAGTCCGCACCACCAATTACTGTATCAGGTACATCTGACGCACCAAAAAACAGCGAAAATTGGTTTCGGAGGCTGTCCATAAATTGGAAATTACTGTTATCTATAAATTGGGAAAAGCAACAATATCTTCCATTAACACGAAAATATATTCAGAACACGACAGCCAACACCAATTTGACGATGCAATCAGGGGTACTAAAAAAATCTATGTATATCGACAACCTACGTTTGTTTTCGACACCCAGACAGGGGGGGAACAGCACGTGAAAGAAAGAAAAACCAACAACAACAACAACAACAAAACGTTTTCATCGAATTCGTGCGTACAGAAATCCTTTATATTATCCCACAATCAAGACGAACCTGGTACGTAGTCATTTTTTGCCAGTCTGATCTCTTTGAGGAGCGTGGTGTCATTTTATCTCCATGTCCTGCTCTCTTCAAGGGGCGGGTCGTGGGCCTAGGGACCGCCTACTGCTATACGGGTATGACGGGGGGCCATAGTTAATAGGACCTATGGTATACATGAACACCTATATATTTAATCATTTTTACTAACAATATTTGGTCCTATTAACTATGGTCCCCCGTAATATTGCTTCTTGCGTTGGCTGCTTGCTTGCCGGATGCCTTCTACAATGAAGCGGCGAGATAGACCAGGTATTCATCAGCCAGGCAGGCGACTATTAATAGCGCCTGCCGGGTACTGATTGATGAAGGAGACACTTGCTACAAGCCATAAACGCCGCAAGAGGGGAGAGGGGACACCATGCAACACCAGCCCACCCTAATGCAGCTACAGTTTGATCTCTCACCAACACGGTCGACCGCTCCTCACAGTAATGCTCGCTAAACTCCGGCTTAGGCTTGAACAAAAAGCGAAGCTAGAAGGCAAGAGAGCAGGAGGAGAAGGAGGAGGAGGAGGAGGAGGAGGAGCGCGACGGGGAGATGGCGAGTGGCGGGGGTGGGAAGATAGAACAGCAGGGGAAGGGGGAGAAAAAGGGAGAGGAGGGCGGGGATGGCGGGGTGGGGTGGGGGTTGGGGGAGAAGGGGAAGGGGTGGGGGAAGCGGGGGGGGGGGCGGGGAGGGGGGGGGGGTACTCGGTAGGAGATATGTACTCGATCTCATGCATGGCCGTAGTCGTACAACTATAGAGGAGGGGGGGGGGGAGGGGGGGGTACTTAAGTCATGCATGGGCGTGGCGTAATCGTATGACCGTAGAGGGGGCGGGGAGAGAAGGGTGCACTCAAGTCATGCATGGTCGTAGGGCAGGGGGGGGAGAGGAGGAAAAGGAGAAAGCGGGGTGGGGGAGGAGGAGGGGGAGGGGGGGAGGGGGGGGGGGGGGGGAGTGGAGCATCAGCGACTAAAAAAAAAACTAAAACCTCCGTACGGGAAGAGGGCTCGGCTCTAGACCTCAACTTCGACCGTTCCCCCGCATAGGTCACGCAGCAAAATAAGAGCAAAAAATGATAAAATATACCAGGTATAAAAATTCATAGTTACCGAGCAAACCCCGAAATGATCGTCGCCAAAGTTGTTGTCCAGCCTCGCCACAGCGTCCGCCACCTCGGGCTGGACGTTCTCCCTCACGAAGTTCATGGGATTGTGGTTGAATGCTTGTAAGATGACGACCTGGACGCATGCCGGGAGGTGCGGAGAGACACGGGGGAGGGGAGGGGAGGGGAGGGGAGGGGAGGGGAAGGTAGTAAAAAGGTAGGCGGCGATGCAGACAAAAAAACGAAGAAAAAAAAAAAGTCAAACAAACAAAACAAAAAACAAGACCAAACAGATAACAACGAAAAACAACCATTGCTATATGGGTACGTGCGTACGTAGACCTGCCTGCTCGTACGTTGCGGTTCGTGGATAGGCACTTCTATCTGTTGAAACGACTCTGGCCATGCTCTGACACCATGCCGCACGATGCAGGCGGGCGTACTCGACATCATGCATGGCCGTAGCTGTATGACCGTAGGCCCTCGCATCCCTACAATGCCGGGACGGAGACACGTCGGGTTTTCACCGACCAGGAAGATATTGCTTGCACCAAGCATGCGGCGCCGTGAGGGTTTCGACGAGTCACTGCAGTGTGTCAGGGGAGGGGGGGGGGGCTTATTTTCTCATACGTATGCTACGAAGCACCAGGACATATACTCTGCAAAACAAAAGTTATTCTCCTATCCGTCGGGCAGCAGAGCTGAATGGACTATTACGGGGGACCATATTAAATACCTGGTAGGACCTATGGTGTACACAAAAGCCTACATATTTAGCTATTTTCACTAACAATATTTGGTCCTACCAGGTATTTACTATGGCCCCCCGTATTACTGTCTTAAGCGAGACGACCTTCCGCCGCGGTACCCGCCGCCTACTTTCGTGTCCGTTTGAGACAAGACATCTATGACATACCCGGGTATGCATGCAACATGCGATCGTTTTGTAAGATAAAACACAGCATCAGACACGGGCGTGAGTCAGAGACAGACACTTCACTTCATCTTCAAGCCCACAACGAGACGAGTAGAACACAAACCTCGCAAGTATTAGCACCATTGATACATTTTTGCTCTCAGCCTCAGGATTGGTTTCTCGGTAACGCAACTCTCTCTCGGTTGCGCGCGCATCCCCTTCCCCCCCCGCCCCTCCCCCTCACTGCCCCCCCCCCACATCATAAGGAGTAAACCCCCCCGCCCCGCCCCTCTCTCCTCCCCTCCCCCCTCTCCCTACCCCCCCCCACCCGCGCCCACTCCCTTCCACCCGACTATCTATATGCACCTCTAAGCCGCCTATAAAACGGGATTTCCACTCGAAGGGCCACGCCAAAAACAGGACTAAAAACTAAAACTACTGTAGTACCCATCAGATAAAATGATAGTGTTCCTACCTGGGCGTCCGCGGCGTACACGTCGGTCCAGCTAGCGACGGTCAGGAAGTCGGGCGACAGCGTCTCGGCGGGGCAGGGCGTGCGCAACCCGGCCTGCGGAGGCAGCAAGAGAGGGGGGGGCAAATATGTCCAGAAATAAAGGAAAATTAAAAGTACTCAACCCTTCTAGGACCCCAGTCCCGTTTAGGGGAAAAATCACTTCGAATTGGACCGGTTTGTCCCCAAAACGGGACTGCGGTACTAGAGGGGTGAAGGGCCCGTAGGGACGAAGCAAGGATTTTTTTTTTCGGTGTAATGACGTACGCATAACTCGAAAAGATGGTTACTTTCGTTTGGTTTACTTCGCATCTCATTGGTCTAAAAAGTGATCCACCAAGCAGAGGCATGTTTCGAGTGAATTTCGAAAAACACCAATGCAACAAGCGAGTCTTTCGGGGAGTTGTTTCGCTCTTTGTCGTTCAGTTTGGTTTTAGATTTGGGGAGTTTGTCCAACGCGACGTGGCGCGACCCACGAAACCGAAGCAAGCCACGCACACTCAAGAGCCGCGTCGTCGCCTGCTTCAGAGGGTGCAAGATCCGTCATCCCCGAGAGGCAAGGCCACCGGAGCAGTCGCGGCGCAAAGACCGACGGCCCCTAGTAGCACAGAGTAGACCACCCGCGGCGACTACAAAAAAAAGTACATGGCCGTCTCACACCCAGTGTTTCATCCCTCTTTTGTCTCCGAAACCACAGGAGCACTGACCAGGTCACGACTTCGAACAAAAGTTCGATCGCTGTATCCCTGTCGCTGCCGCCCGCGTCGGCGCTTCAGATCAGCGGGGTCCCACCCGAAACGAGGTTGGTTCTGTCCTTACCCCCCCCCCTCCCCACCCCCTCCGCCCGCCCCCCCAACCCCCCATCACGCTCACCGGGTTAGGCATCTGGCACCAGACTTGGGTTCCGGGGAGGTTCTCGTAGTCCTCTAGACGGCTCGGGAAGGTATCGTGAGGCACTCCGTGCGCCTCGAGAAAATTGTCTGAGGGAGGTAGGGAGGGAGGGAGGGAGGGAGGGAGGGAGGGAGGGAGGGAGGGAGGGAGGGAGGGAGGGAGGGAGGGAGGGAGGGAGGGGGTGAGGAAGGGATGGAGGGATGGAGGGAGGGAGGGAGGGAGGGAGGGAGGGAGTGAGGGAGGGAGGGAGGGAGGGTGGGAGGGAGGGAGGGTGGGAGTGGCAAGGGAACGAAGCGGACACCGGTGGCATACGGGGCGGAAACACGCGGGGGCGGGTAGGGGGGGCGGGGATGAGGTTAGTCTGTAAGGGTCTGAAATTAATATTAACTTAACAAGCGCGGGGTGGGGGCGGGGGGAGAGTTGTGTACTCATGGCATGCATGGCCTTGGCCGGGGGGGGGGGGGGGGGGGCATTTCTTCTTCGTAGCAGCCCTTAGGCATTAATTAGATCATTGACCACGATCCCTTGCGAGACAGTGGGGGGGGGGGGGGGGGGTGTACTCACTGCTATGCATGGCCGTAGTCGTACGAACAAAGACTCCCTCACGCGACAATGCTGGCGCGGAGCACGTCGGGTTTTCATCGACCAGGCATAAGCATTGCTCCCACCACGCGCGACGCGCCGTGAGGTGTTCGGCGAGCAAGTCGCATGAAAGGTGGGCTGCATCCCACTTGAGAAGCGCTTGCGAGGCGGGCTTTCTTGCATGTGGATGACAGCGTCGAATGAATTGGTGGGGGGGACGGGGTGTACTCATTGTCATGCATGGCCGTAGTCGTATGACCATAGACTCTCGCATCCCTACAATGCCGGGACGGAGCACGTCGGGTTTCCACCGACCAGGCAGACAAAGCTTGCACCAAGCGCGAAGCGCCGTGAGGTGTTGTTGGGCGAGTCGCATGAAGGGTGAGCTGCATCCTCCTGAGAACCGCCTGTGAGGCGGACTTTCTTGCATAAAGATGACAGCATCAATTCATTGATGCAATTTCTGTTGTGACCACTTCCATAGACAGCGATGGGTTTACTATGTAACTGCCTCTTGGGTGACTCACCATGTACACACTACGTGATACGATTGGCTTCGGTGCTCAACGCAGCCACCGTTGTTTTATGGCATGAAAATGCAAAAGTACTACTATTACGGGGGACTATAGTAAATAGGACCAAATATTGATAATAAAGCTAGCGAAATACGTAGGTTTTGTGTGTACCCTAGGTCCTACCAGGGTATAAAATATGCTCCCCCGTGATATTACGGGGGACCACATTAAACAGGACCTACGCTAAACACAAAAACCCATATATTTACCCATTTTTACCAACACTAATTTGGTCCTATTTACTATGGTCCCCCGTAATAGCCGTAGTTGAAACAATAGAAGCTTGTGTGTCCGGTCTTCCTTCATATTAACCCGAAATTTCGATGGAGGCTTGAGCGAAATGTTCTTTGTGTAGGTACTTGCAGCCACCTCAACCAGAGCGTAAGTAAAATACTACAATATGAGTACACACGCGACGACCCCTTCCCCCGCCCTCCCCGCATCCCCCTGCCTTTGGGTACTTGCCGGGAAGGTATAATTCCGATACTTTTTGTTCGAACGGTTTGGGTTCGTTCTATTCTATATTACGTGTATGCGCGTATTATATATATATATATACTCTGTTTTGTGGTAATGTATCATTTTTTTTTATTTTTCGTTTCGATTCGTTTCGTTTCCTCGCTTCGGCTCGTTTAAATTTGTCCCGATTCGGCTCGATTCAGAGCAACTACGTTTCCGAACAACAACAAAAGAACGTACCTCCCTCCACCCCCGCTCCCTGCTACAGCAGTACTACGCCCCATTACACCGCATCGTCGCAATCAATCATCGCGGGCCAGGCATAAAAAATCGACGGCGCGCCCCGGACCCTGAAACCTGAAACCCTCCCTCCCCCCCCACGCCCTTTCCCACCCGCCCCCGGTGCCTTCCCAAACGGCAGGTATTACGCCGCACCTTTGCACTTGCGCGCCTGTCGTTAGACATGAAATCGATCGCAAACACCGAACCCTAACCACCTAACCTCTAACCCCCGCCCTGCCCCCCGGGGCCTTTCCAAACGACAAATATTGCGCCGCACCTTCGTATTTGTGCGCCTCTTTGGTTCGACCCGACACGCCTCCGTACCAGTCGACCAACAGTGCCCTATCTGTTATCATGGCGAGACCCAACGCCCCCTGGAAGCCATTAAAGCGGTTGCCCATGCCGCAGACAAGGTAAGGCCGGTAGACAAGATATCTGTGGTGACGGGACGGGACAGAATGGGATGGGATGGGATGGGGTAGGGTGGGATGGGGTGGGATGGGGTGGGATGGGATGGACGGGAAGGGATGGGATGATATGGAATAAGATTTAAAATTGTGGCAGTTGAGGGGGCGCTTGAGCGATACTCTGACTACTCTGAGCGTACATGGGATGGAGTGAGACGGGATAGGATGGGATGGGACGGGATGGAATAGGATGGGGCGGGATGGAACGGGACGGGATGGGATGGGATGGGATAGGATAGGGTGGGATGGGAAGGGATGGGATGGGATGATATGGGGTGGGAATCAAAATTGTGGCAGTTGATGGCGCGCTTGAGCAATACTCTGAGCATACTCTGAGCGTACATGGGATGGGGTGGGATGATACGGGATGGGATATATATAGATATAATATACCTGGTATATATATATGAGGCAGTTGTTGGCGAGCCTCAGCAATACTATTGAGCATACGCTACTGCACGTGGGATGGGATGGGCTGGGTTGGGTTGGGTTGGGATGGGGTGAGATGGGATGGGCTGTGATGGAGTAGAATGGGATGGGATGTGGGATGGGGATGGGACCGGATGGGATGGGACCTGGTGGGACGGAGTGGGATGGGATCGGACGGGGCGGAAGCGGCGATTCGAGTAGGGAAGGAATGGCACCCGTCGCCGCCACCGCCACCGCCACCAACAGCAGCACCTGCAACAACGACAATAACTACTGCCACTATCAACAGCTACACCAACAACGAACACCAACGGCAACAGCAAACCACCAAGCCAAGCCAACCCAAACCCCATTTCACCAACCCAAGATCAATCCAGCCTGACCTATTCCAACCCAACCCAACCCAAGACCGGCTCCCTACGACGCACCTCTGCTCCGCCTTCCCTTGCGTGATGTCGCGGTGCAACGCCGCGTACCGCGTGAAGGGCTCGGACGGGCAGAAGCTCGGAACGAGAAAGCCCTCCTCCCCCCGACCTGCCACCCTCCCCGCCGCCCCCTCCTCACGGCCTACCTCCCCCCTACCCTCTAGACCCCCATCCACCCCGTCATCTTTCTCCGCGACCGCACCCTCCACTTCCACCTCAGGAGTAGCGTCGGCAGCACCGGTGTCAAGGGCGCGGTTGTGGCCTGTCCCGTAGCCAGAACTGCTGGCTGCTCCAACCTCCTCCTCCTCCTCCTCCTCCTCCTCCTGCTCCTGCTCCTCATCCGCTTTCCTACCCCGCCGAAGCAGCTCCCGTGCCGGCGACGATGTGAGCGGTGCTGTTTCCGCCGCCAATGTTAGAGTTGTCGCTGTCGCCTCTGTCGGCGGCCGCTTCGAGGCACCGTTGCCCCCCCCCACGCTTCCGTCGCCGCCGTTGCCGGCGAGCCGCGACGAGTTGAGATCGATTTCTGGCGCGGACGCCGATCCCGATCCCGACCCCAGCGCCGGCCCTCCTCCTCCTTCTCCTTCTCCCACTCTTCTCCTCTTCCTCCTCCCCCTCCTCCTCCTCTCCAGACGCTGATCTTTCCCGCGATATTCTCTCTCGCTCTCGCTCTCAACCTTTGCAGCAGCACCGCCACCACTACCAACGCCATCCGCAGTAGCAGCAGCAGCAGCAGCAGCAGCAGCAGTACCATCACCACCAACACCACGACCATAACCAACAACGCCATCACCACCACCGTCAACACCAACAGCGTCAAAAACACGATGGTGTGGCCGTACCTCCCGTGCCGCGCGCCGTTCCCCCCCGCTTCCCTTGCTTCCCCGGCGCGCCTCGCGGTGTCGCACCTCGCGGTCGCGAAAAGCCTCGTCTCGGACAACGGCGGGTGCGCCGCCGCCGACATCAGAGGCTGCCACCCCCAACCCCCCCGGACCCCCGCCGAGAGGCCATGTATTCAACGCCTCCGCCGAAGCCGGAGCCGGGTCCTCGCCGTCACCGTCTGCTGGGTTTAGGCCATCGGAGGACGTTGCCAGCGATCCGATCCGTCCTCCCTGGAGTTTTCGAGGCGGGAGGGGGGGGGGGGGGGGGGGGGTACTCGATATGAGAGATGTACTTGATCTCATGCATGGCCGTAGTCGTATGGGAGGGGGGGGAGAGGGGGCATGGGGGGGTGCGCGGAGGGGGGGGCTTGTGCGAAACCAAAGCACTACATACTGGTCTACGTTAAACCGGAGAACGAATACGTATGATACATATGCATACGTATTTAAATCTGTGACAGCAAAAAAGCAGTGTTCTGATTCTGCGAGAAGAGCCAGCCACCCGAAACGGATTGCCGCGCTACCGATGACCCCACGGGGGCGCCACGGGCCTGAGCCTCGTCCGGTTTCAGCCCAAAAAAGCCGGAGGGGGGGGGGGGGGGGGGGATACTCATTGTCATGCATGGCCGTACAGTAGTCGTATGAGCACAGACCCTCGCATCCCTACAATGCCGGGACGGAGCACGTCGGGTTTTAACCGACCAGGCAGACATTGCTTGCACCAAGCGTGGAGCGCCGTGAGGTGTTGGGCGAGTCGCATGAAGGGTGAGCTGCATCCTACTGAGGACCGCTTGTGGGGGGGGGGGGGGGGGCGACGCTTTTTTAATGGTTTTTGGAGCCAAAAAACAGGGCAGCACAAATGGCGACCCTAGGACTGCTCTATCGCGGTAACATTCTTATCGAAACCCGGTCTGTTGCGGTTCGTGCCTCGCCCACTCGGCCTACGGCGGCTCCTGCGGAGGGCTGACCATATTCCGCACAACTATTACGGGGGACCATAGTAAATAGGACCAAATATTGTTAGTAAAAATAGAGAAATATACAGCTTTTTGTGTGTACCGTAGTAGGTCCTATTTAATATATGTTCCCCGTAATAAGTTGGAGCAGGGTGCCAAGCGAGGTTTCAAGTCCGGGTGGGATCAGGGATCAGGCTAGAGGTACTGACCAATCAAAATGGAGGTGTGGTCCATTGGGGTTGGTCCGATAGATAGCGCCTTCTGGCCCTTGACCCTCGGACACAATAAACACTGAAAAATACGGCAGGATGCAACTTTCGCTGTGTATACCAGGTACTGGTTTAGAATAGCACTGAGGTTTCGCCGAAAAACAGAGGTTATACATATATACCAGGTAAAGAGCTAATTTGGAGCCGATTTTTAGGGGATGGGATGGAGCCTATCATCACCCCCGGGAGCCAGATTGTAATGAGGCGCGCGAGCGCGGAGCGCGAGCCTTTTTTCCTTGGTTTTCCAAGGGAAAAAAAGCCTCTTCATAACGAGTCGTATACGAGGGTACGGTGCCTTGTTTTGAGTTTCTCTGTTTGTGTGTGTCATCATGATCCAACATTTTTTTCGGCCACGTTTATCGACCGCGCGCCAACACACACGGCACCAATTCCAGTCCCGGCGGGCTCTGTGCACGCACACACGAACGGAACCTTCTCGTGCTGGTGCGGTGGTAAGTCGTCCACAGTTGGCCGAGCTAGGTGCGGCAACGTGTGTAGGCACACGGCTGGGCCATGGTTTGAAGAAACAACAGAACCAACAACCGTAAAATATCATACCAGGTATCGGTTTTTGTTTTTCGAGTCCTACCTAACGGAACACAACTCCGTGTCTGTCCACAGAAACGTTCGGGCCATGTCCTCAAGACATGCTGCAGGTGGTGCTGTGAGGCCCACCCTCCTACTGACGAGGGGACGGAGAAGCAGGAGAGCATCTGTAGATGCTGTACAGCAGCAGCAGTAGTAGTGGTGGCACCTGCTACGAGGAGCTCTGTTGGGCACACGTCAGGTCGTAGATTTTTCGTCTTCAAAATTATGACTGCGGGACCGGGAAACACACAACAAAATCGAGTACGTGTGCAAAGGGTTCGAGGGTTAAACCAGCACAAGCCGAGCGCTGAGCGCACAGCGACGCTGACCCTGGCCTCGTGTGTCTTATTGCTGCTGCTGCTGGTGCTGATTGCTGCTGGAGAAGCTCTGCTGTAGATGGCGTATCAGTAGTATTCATAGTGGTGGCACCTGCTACGAGAAGCTCTTTCTGTTGGACGAAACATGTCAGGTGCAGATTTTTGGTCTTCAAATAAAATGCCCAATTTCGAGTTCGGAACCAGGAAACACACGACGGAATCGAAGTACGTGTACAAAGGGTTCAAGGGTTAAACCAAGACAAGCCGAGCGTACAGCGACGCTGACCCTGGCCTCGTGTGTCCTACTGCTACTGCTTCTGCTGCTGTTTTGCTCCTGGAGAAGCTCTGCTGTAGATGTCGTACATCTAGTATTAATAGTCGTGGCACGTGAATATTAATAGAAGCTCTTTCTGTTGGACAAAACATGCCAGGTGCAGATTTTTCAGATTATTATTATGACGAATTTCGAGGTGGGCACCAGGAAACACACAACAAAATCGATTACGTGCACAAAGACAGAGTTCAACGGTTGAGTCAGACCGACAAGCCGAGCGATATAGCGACGCTGACCCTGGCCTCGTGTGCCCAACTGCTGCTGTTGTTGCTGCCGTCGCCACTTCTGCTGCTGCTGCTGCTGCTGCTGCTGCTGCTGCTGGCGATTTTTACTTTCCATCTTCTTAAAAAAATAATGAACCCAAATGTCACACAACGTGGTCACGGATACACACGACCGTGTACGTGGATGTTCCCCTCGTGTTGGTTCAGCACAACACAGAATAATCCGTATTCGCCCAGCATGATGCATCGCAGATATGACTACTGCAGGTATTACTGAGCTCGCGCCTCATGACCACCAATCACTAATGATAAGTGCATGTATATGCCAGTTGTTGCTCGCCCCCTCCTCCTACACAACGCATGCAACTTGCCGGCAATTTGCACGCCGGGCTTGCAAGCAATTGCACGCATTTGGATTGCATTGCAGCTTGCAAGTAAAGTGGTGAAAGTGCACGGGTGTTCAGAATTCCGACCACCCCGACACGGAACGCTAACACCAACCCGAACCGCAACCGCAGAGGCCCGCTTGGTTGCCGTGCTTGGAAATACTCTACAGGTCGCTGTGCGGTGGGAAGTACTGCTGTGGGCTGTGGGTCGCCCTCATATACCACTGGTCGCTTGTTCTCGGAAATTAGAAGCAACAACCTAAGCAATCGTGCCGCTTGCTGTACGTACGTACAGCTGATGGTGAAGAACACACACACACTGCTGATCGGCGGTTAGCCCAGCCTACAGGTATGCAGCTATGAGGATTAGCCGTGCTATTGCGACGCACGCTGATCCCCAGGACAAGCCTCAGCACAAAGACGCCCAGCAAGCTGCTGTGATGCTGTGCGGATGAAAGAATCCCTCTCGTTGTCTGCTCCAGGGACCCAGGGGTGACTCGCTGTTTATTTACGTCTAAAAAATACAGCAGTTATTATTATTAATATTAATAGTTGGCCGATTTCCAAACTGAACCGCGCAAAGGGCAGCGACGGGTACAGCACGAGTCCACCCGCACCTGAGCTTTGCACAGAAAACCTAGCCAAATGCACAGCAGCGGTAGCCTCAAGGGATGCATGTAGATCTTGCAATATTTCCGGGGTGCCTTAGCTCTGAGCTCCAGTCGACACTTCATTTCACAGGCAGAATTTTTCACATTTCAGAAGTCAGAGATGGGGATTGGAGATACCGTGGGTGTTCGAAGTATTAAAGAGGCGTTTTGTCGGTTTTTTTCTTCTTTTTCGCGACATCCGACACCGACGATCCGACGATGGCTCAAAGGCCACAGGTCTTCATCGCTGTCGTCGCCTGCTCAGTCTAACTCGAGTTTTGCGGCAGTTCAACCGAAATGGTGCGTGCAGCACACCCCTCCCACACCCATCCGCGAGTCTACGAGTAATCGTCCCCGTGGAATGTGCCATATCTGTTGTGTGATACCGGTTGTGCCATCGTAGTTATTGCGTCGCAAATATCGAGCTCGTAACAGGCACGTGCGCGCATCTTTGTCCATGTGGAAGTGTCTACACGACGATCCTGGGACGTCGAAGCTTCTCAAGCAGATCTACGGAGCTAGCCGACCAGACATAGCCTACCCTAAGGTGCGAGCTTTGGTCAAATTCCATATCTGGTACAATGGCACACAAGTGCTCAGGCGCTCGTCGAGTCGCCGACCAAACCGCATGATACGATATGTAAACATACAAAGTCTACACTCGTGCAGCAGGACTCGCATTAAAGTACAACAGTAGTAGTATGCCGACGTTGTCCCCAGGTTTCTTTTATCTCGTCGCCTATCATGTAGTACCAGGTACCTGGAATGTACAGTAGTAGGCGGAGGAGGGGTTTATCTGGACGCAGCCCAGATTAGATGATTGTGTGGGTGCTGTAGGGGGGCGTACCAGGTAGCTGATAAGTGCTACTGCTTGCCGTAGCTCCTACGTCCCTATGTACGCGAATAACTCTATGGTACGCGTGCTGTATTATCCCGTACGAGTAGAATTAGGAGTTGGCATCCCACACTAAACAAGGGTGTCCCGTGACGGCACTTTCGTCCGTTGGCGGACAGCTGTCAAGGAACCCCCTGCACTAAAACCAGTATGTTAACTCTAGCGTTGTAAGTATATCGGCAGTTTGGGTAGGCGATTGGTTGACCTTTTACCAGTGCAAGTGGCGTACATACTAATACCTTCACAAATGGCGTCGTCGGTAGGACATGGGTCTTGGGTCGCGGGATCGAATCTCACCGCTAGTAGACCGTCAACCGAGATATTTGCCCTGTACTGACTGCAGAATTGCTGGCCAATCACCACCCGCTGCCGTCATTGCCTTATTGCCGTCGGTGAAGAAAAAACTTCATATAGGCTTGGGGCAACGAAAACGTATCGTGTGCACATATCGCAGTCGTTCTCATGTATGTTTCGTGCCCGTTTTTTTCGTTTTTTTTCCCTCTCGTCGAAATCTTCGAGCTGGGGGTACGTAGAAAAGAACAGGCGTGTTTTTCCAAACTATAGGGCAAGGGCGCTCCGTCTTGTACTGCAGCATTGTTGGCCAATGGCCGCTCGCTGCCGCGTACCGCTGGTCAATGAAAGCTCCGCATAAATAAGGACACACATTCTTCTTTGCACGCAAGTGTTTTTCGACTCGTATATACTTCGTTTTATTTAATGTCTTCCCCCTTTCCTCGTCGATTTATCCGGGCGTATGTAGGTCAGAACGGTGCCTAGAGCAAATCTTCCGCCCGCTTTCTTGCCCGGCGGGTTAGGAGAACGAAAGGACAAGGACTCAGCCGCGAAGGGGAAATGCGCCAAAGATGTTAGAGTGCCCAAACTCAGGTCCGAGTCTGCCTCCCGAGCAAACTATCATGTTACATGTATGTAAAGATGGTATAAACAAGCTGCCGCTACACGCATACGTATGGTAGGAGGTCTCGAAGCTGTTACGGAGGGGAACACAGTAATAAGAACCAGCTATGGTGTGTAAACATATAGGGGAATACTTGGCTTTCGGGCCCATCGTGTGTTCTGACTACTATACTCCCTCCCGTAACACTCAGTAGGATAGACGTAAGCGTCGTCAACTTGTGCTCGTTGATCGATAATGTGGAGAAGCGTACAGCAGGTGGATCTCGGCTGGCGGTTGTGGGTTCGGCTTCAGCCAGCTCGAAAGGGGCCCCCTGCGTTTCGGGACGGGTGGAAATTAGAAGCTTGCATCAATCGCGCGCAAAACTGATACCAAGTCTACCGGTACTAGCAAGCCTCTAAAGCAATGGCAACATATATATACATATATATATACCATCAATCCGGTCCGAAACTCATTTTTGGTTGTCACGATACATATATGTCATATATATATATATATATATATATATATATATATATATATATATATATATATTATATACCAGTATATAAAAATATCACGTACTGTACGTATTCTTAAAATTGAACAAAGGTCACAGCAGTGAAATGGCGCCTTCTGGTATCGTGTCCCACGCTGCGCCGAACTGCACGAACCATTTTGCTATTAATAGGAACACCCAAACAGCCCTTGTACTCACAGGTCTAGCGTGGTGTTACGGCATGTTTCACGTCTAAAATACCCCGGGGTAAGTATCGTGTTTCGTGACATTTCGTGATTTGTCACGAAATCGTGACATTTCGTCCCGAATCGCGACATTCCGTCCCGAGTCGTGTCACTTCGTCTTGAATCGTGACATTTTCACGCCCGTGACTGATTACTCTATTAGTAAATAGGGTCCTGGTTCCGCTGGCGGCGAGCTCGCCCTAGACGCAGGACGGCCCGGCCAGAAGTTTTTTCTGTCCGCACGTCGTTAGTCAGAAATTCCAGTCTTGCACGTCGACCCAGACCCAACCCGACCCCAGGCGTAGCCCCTAACCCTAGCCCTGACCAGAAAGGAGCGCACCCGATGAGAACCCACGGTAGAGGGAGGGACACAGGTTTGTCTGCTGCTTGATCACAGCTCAGGTGCTCGAGATAAACGATCCTCTCGGTATTCGCGCTGAGTTTTTCTTGAGCAGGAGCCAATAGCAAGAGTGCCGGCGAGGAGGGGCCGGGGAGGGGGCTGAAGCAAGCTGCTTGCTTGCTTGCTTGCCTGCTCTCGTGCGCTGGCGACGAATGCACGTGCATCATACAAAACGTTCACCAAACGAAAAAGGCACACCACTACAAAACCCTGATTCTGTCTAACCCTGTTCTTGAGACTATCCCTCACCCCAACCCTTAGGCTGGGCTCGAGATCGGCAAGTAAGTGTCGGTCGCGCCGCGCTCCGCAGCGTGTTTTTGTGGCATTTCCCTCCCCCCCCCCCCAAAAAAAAATGGTCGGCCGAAATATCAGCCCCGCGACTACTCAGACCAGAAAACGACCTGCCTGCCAGAGAGGTTTCGGCCGGCCCGCCCTGCATTTACATATGAGGGCGAGGGGAACCCTTCTGTCAACACGGCTGCAACTATTACTATTACGGGGGGCCATAGTTAATAGGACCTATGGTATACATAAAAACCTACATATTTAACCATCTTTACTAACAACATTTGGTCCTATTAACTTCAGAGGCTCGTCACTTGAGGAGCTCCACACTATTAGTAAGTCACCCGAAAACTGACTTCAGCAAGAAAAAAAAATGCCTCTCGATGAATAATCCCATGGCTCAAGCATACAATCGAGCCATTTTTCGAAACAAGATTGAGCGGTGGCATTCCGACGATTTCGGGTTAAGAAGCCCCGTCGTTCAGAAAAGTTTTTAGCGGGAAATGTGCTTCCTCTGTCGTAGAACGCGCCCATTGTATATTTTTATTCCTCGTCTGCGGATCGACGCAACTTGCACTTGCTTCGCGCTTCGCAGAAGAAAGACGAAGGCGGGAGGGCGGCGTGCGCCGATTGACTCGGGTGTCATCATGCGCCGCAGGCGTGAGGATCAGATCCAGGAGGAACAGGCGGCAATTCGGGAGAGGGTGGAGTGCTACCGCCCGCCGTACACGAGGCCGGTCGGCGAGGAAGAGAAGTCGAGGTACAAAAACAGCGCATGGGAGCATTGATTTCATTATTGTGAACAACGTTGTTGTGTTTGCCATCCGACAACCTTTAGCATGAGCTTCAACGTTTTTGATCACTCGTGGTAAGCACTCCGGAAGAAGAGAACTGCGGCGGGGAGTCTTTGATATCGTTATTTATATTATTGCCACCCGACAATCTTTGTGTAGAACGAGCTTCAACTTTGGATAACCCATAATTTGTACTCCAAAAGGAAAAAACCACGTAGGAACAAAAAACAGGCCTCGTTTCTTGCTTTTTGTGAACCGCGACCACAGATTCTGAGACACACTTACTTGTATATCGGAGCGTCAGCATCGATCAGAGGATTACTCTTACAAAAACATGAAACCAGAAATTAATCCCGGCACCACCTTGTTGTCATATTATTTTTTGTTAGACCCTCGTCCTTATGAAACAATCGCGCCTGCTGTGACAGAAACGTTCGAGTTCGGTTGGTTAGTCGGATTTTTTTTCTATTAATAGTTGTTTTCTTCTTTCTGTTTGACCGCTTGTTTCTTTTAACGAAACGATCAACAACACAACAGGTTGGCGGAAAAGTTCGAGTTCGGTGGCGGCAAGGCCCTACCCGACGAGATGACCGGGCCCGTAATGGCGATCCCGTCGGAGGCGCGGTGGAAAGCGTCCGAGGCAAAGCGCATTGCCGCGGTGGTGCGGCGTAGGAAGGGCCTCCCCGACAACGACGATGGGTTCGCTGAGCCTGGAGGCGGGGGTGGGGGGGATTGTACGCCCGCGGCAACCATGTTCGATCAGGTATGTATTTTTTACCGTACGCATTACTCTAACGACTATTTTTCAATTAGCCATCTGACAAACATGCAGCGCTTGTTCCAAAAATACCACCAACATTAAAAAAGGAAGCTACAGCAGTAGTACGGAACGATCCTTACCACTACCAGGCATATGTTATGGCGTTACCTTGAATGAACCTTGAGAGGTCGGTACTAAAAACCATTCTCGTACCCTGTGTGCAGGTATTTTGGATTGTAGTCGTATTACTTGGGGAGGCGTATCTTAGATGGGAAAACAGGGGGTTCCAAGTCGAGGCACACGGCACACAGCAAGCCTTCAACCATTTGGTCTCCTTCGCGACCTGCAACCTGTCACCTCCTCACATTTGTCGCAGGGTTCCTTTTTCATTCGCTTGGTTTTCTTTTTACATGCGATTACTTCTGTGTTTCGGGCGATTGATCGACGTTGATTTGCGACATATACCGAAGTGCCGATTTTTCGACAGACTGTGTCGGATGTCATACCGTTTTTTTTCAAGTTTCGGTATATCGGAATATCGAAACTTTCGATAGATCGAATGCGTTTCACACTCCACCCCCTGGCATCTCCTGGCATCTCCTGTGGCATTTCCTCCTGGCATCTCTTCCTGGCATCTCTTCCTGGCATCTCCTCCTGGCATCTCCTCCTGGCATCCCTCGGCATCCTCTGGCCTCTTCGTAACTTGCACACAGGCTTGCACGCAGATACTTGCGGTGGAACCATTTTTTGTCGGCGTGTTGACTACGATCGCAAACGTGTATATCACTTTTGACCTGTAACGTACAAGCCCCTGTTCGGTGCTCACACCAGGAGTCCGAAAAAGAGAATATATTTCCGGCGGGAGTGGTAGGCACGCATGACATGTATCTGGCATATCGTAGATCGCTTTTTTATTTTTCGCTTCTCGATATCGGATCGAACTCGATTGCGATGTTTCACTATTGCAGGGGACCATAGTGAACAGGACCTACGGTACACTCAAAAACCTACATATTTCCCTATATTTACTAACAATATTTAGTCCTATCTACTATGGCCCCCAGTAATAGTACATTGACCCCCCCCCGGTTGGCTGAGGGAACACCCTGTTGGGGGGGGATGGCGTGGAGGGGGCGAGAGGGGGTGTACACATGTCATGCAGGGAGAGGGAGGGGGGGGGGGGATGGGGAAGGGGGGGAGGAATGGGAGAGAGGGGTAGGGAGGGCAGGAGGGGAAGGGGGGGGGCGGGGGAACCGGGGAAGCGGCGAGGGGGGTAGGGGGGGAGGGGGGGGGGAGGTACTCGATAGGAGAGATGTACTTGATATCATGCATGGCCGTAGTCGTATGGGGGGGCTTGGGGGAGGGGGGCTAGAGGGAGCAAGGGGGGGAGGGAAAGGGGGGGGGGGGGGGAAGGGGGGGTGTACTCGATAGGAGAGATGTACTCGATATCATGCATGGCCGTAGTCGTATGACCATAGACCCTCCCATCCCTACAACGCCGGGACGGAGCACGTCCGGTTTTCACCGACCAGGCAGACATTGCTTGCACCAAGCACGAAGTGCCGTGAGGTGTGTGGAGAGTCGCATGAAGAGTGAGCTGCATCCTACTATGGCTAGAGGGAGCAAGGGGAGGAGGGAAAGGGGGGGGGGGGGGGAAGGGGGGGTGTACTCGATAGGAGAGATGTACTCGATATCATGCATGGCCGTAGTCGTATGACCATAGACCCTCCCATCCCTACAACGCCGGGACGGAGCACGTCCGGTTTTCACCGACCAGGCAGACATTGCTTGCACCAAGCACGAAGTGCCGTGAGGTGTGTGGAGAGTCGCATGAAGAGTGAGCTGCATCCTACTATGAACCGCTTGTGAGGCGGACTTGCATATGGATGACAGCTTTAATGAGTTAATTTAATTTCCGGTGTAGGCATTTCCAGAGACAGCAATGGGAGTACTATGTAACTGCCTCTTGGATGCCTTACCTTGAACACTACGTGATACGATCAATTCCCTTGTGCGGAGTAAAGGTTCTTTGCCTCGCACAAATTATCTAACTCGACAACCAGCTGTGGGTGACCGCCAAAACAAAAAACGAAAAAAAACGGTACCCTGGTTGTCTAGCTCACGTAGTGAGCGGCATGTTTCACAGTGTCGTTGCCAACCGACGTCAACCCAAGCGGGGGGTAGGGGTGGAGGGGTGAGGGGCGAGATATCGAAGGCGTTCTTACCGACTGCTGCAGTGAAGGAAGGATGATCTTGCTGCCCCCTTAGCGCTGCGCGCTCTCCTGTACCGGATACAATGATACCAGGCACACGCGGTCTAGCACTGCGGTAGCAGGCCTTTGGTGCGGGCCGCTTTTGAGCTACTACGTAGAGGGTGCCACTCGCGTTCGTTTGTATACGCCCAACTATTCCGGTGTGATAAAAACATATTTAATAGGTAGTTGTTGTTGCTGTTGCTGTTGTTGATCTCACGCTAACTATCAAACCAAGGAGTCCGTGGTCACACAAAGGTGCTGGAGCCCTATTAAATAGGAAGATCCGAAAAACCATAGAAATATTATTTCGGGAAAGTTATGAGTGACCCATGTTGAAGATCATGCTGCACATTGTCGGATGGCAAGAGAAATAATAATAATAGGAAAAAATCGGCTGAGAAGCACAAGACGCTTCCCACCCAAAAATATACGAGACGAAGAAAGCGCACACACAAAACGACATAGTAGCCAGAAACGAGTATATAGGGTGTGTAAACGTGCAGAGGGACATGCTTTTTTCGTGTCCATCGTGGGTTCTGCCTATTACATATGCCCACCCGCAATAGCTGTCCGTGTTATTTTCTTGTTTTCGCCTAAAAAATCTCAAACATTAACGCAGAAATAAGAATACGTGCCGTGTGTTTTTTTCTTCTGCTTCTTCTCTCTCTCTCTCTCTCTCTCTCTCTCTCTCTCTCTCTCTCTCTCTCTCTCTCTCTCTCTCTCTTTCTCTCTCTCTCTCTCTCTCTCTCTCTCTCTCTCTCTCTCTTTCTCTCTCTCAAAATCTCCAAAACGAAAACACGAGGTGGCGAACGAGATCGAGGAAAGGCAACGGTTCCTCCTCCAGGCGCGAGAATCCGGGATTCCACGCGAAGTTGACAGCCGCATCGTGGCCGAGATATCGCAACGGATGAGCGAGCTCAAGCGCTTGACCCCGTCTGGTTAGACAGCAGGAATGCCGTAGAGAGGAAAACCCCGGGGTCTAGGCGCCGGTCGCTAAGGGGGCGAGGTCGTTCTTGGGGGGGGGGGGGAGAGGTGATGTCTGGTGCGAGTCAAAGGCCAGACTACGGGTGCAAATTTACTATCATATTTGTCTCTTCAAGTTATAGCAATGCAAAATACGTCAGCTGTACGTGGTGGGTAGACCTTTGCGCCTTTGGCTGCGCCTCCAACAGTGGAGTTCGAGACCGATTGAGTGGTGGTTTGATTTCTCTCACACAAAAGCTTTGCGAGCTACATGGGATATATCGGCCGCGCGTGCATCTCCTGAAAAAAAAGAATCCACGTACCAGGTATTAATAATGGCAATAATTCACAGCAGCTCACGTCATTATTTGATTCCCCCCCCCCCCCCCCCCGCCCCAATTGACTATGGTCATACGACTACGGCCATGCATGATAATGAGTACCCCCCCCCCCCCTCCCCCCATTGCTGTCCCTGGAGGTGGCCACACCGGAAAATAAATTGACTCGTTGAAGCTGTCATCCATGACGAATTGACTCGTTGGAGCTGTCATCCGTGAGCAAGCCCGTCTCACAAGCGCTTCTTAGTAGAAATGCAGCTCACCCTTCATGCGACTCGCCGATCACCTCACTGCTCTTCGCGCTTGGTGCAAGCAAATGCCTCTGCCTGGTCGGTGAAAACCCGACGTGCTCCGTCCCAGAATTGTAGGGATGCGAGGGACCATGATCATCATACCACTATGACCATACACAATATCGAATACGCCCCCCCATAGACTACCCTTCTACATACCAGCTGCAGCGGCCAGCAAGTAAGTACCAGGTACGACAGCACTACCTGGTACACCCCACACCCGCGAGGTGGGGGCTGCATTTTTTTCCTTCTGTGGCAATATTTTCTGACCCCGGTCGGTCTCCTCAAGTGAGCAGCTAGCGGTTAATATAGTATTCTACTTTCACCACTACAGCAGCCGTATAGTATAATAATGCTTTGTTTTTGGGCTATTATTATTATGGGAGACCATAGCAATTAGGACCCACTATTGTTAGTAATAACAGCAAAGTAGGTGGGTTTTTGTGTTTACCGTAGGTCCTATTTAACATGGTCCCCCGTAATAGTAGCGCGAGGCAAGGTTGGTCGGGTTTTGTGCCAAACAAAAAAAACTTTCAAGTCATGTCTCGGGTTTTGGTGTTGAGCTCCTCTTTCATGTGTGGGGAGCTCATAAAACCAAAAACAGAAACAAAAGGCACCACCTCTATGTATCGTCCGCGACATTGCTTTCTTGTTCTACTCCACACAAAAAAACGAGGACGGAAAAAAACAAATTCCGTCCCATATAGGGAACCCCGGGATCCCACCGAAGAAAACGTCACCCCACTGGATCTCACGGGATTGCCCCCGGGGATTGTTTATCCCATTGGCTACGGTACGTATCTCATGGGATACTCCCCTCAGAAATCCACCATCCGACAGAAAACGGTATAACCGGGAATGTGTTTCGCCATAAAATGGTATACCCCAGACTGGTGCTACGGTAGCGCGGGGGGAGGGGGGGGGGGGGGGGTCACTTTTACGCCCACATTTTCATCAGCCGCTCCGAACCACACTCGGCCGAATGACTGCTCTGGTTCGTTGCAGCGGCGGTAATAGGCGTTTGCGTTTTGCGCCTTTTAGTTTCGGCTTTTATGCACCCCACCATGGAATTTTAGTGTGGCGCCGCGCCTACAAAAGTTGTGTCCAAGTTCATTCTATCATATAGTAGTGTGAGGTAGACACACAGAACATGTCACTCACCGAGTGGTCATAACTTTTGGTTGTGATGAAAATGGGGGCAACCTCCCCCACCGTACGTACGTAGCATCAGTCACCAGGTATATATATATATATTACGGGGGACCATAGTTAATAGGACCTGTGGTATACATAAAAACCTATATATTTAACCATTTCTACAAACAGCATTTGGTCCTATTAACTATGGTCCCCCGTAATAGGAGTCGGATGAATACCGTGAGGTTTTTGTTGCGCCTTGCGCTAATTGATAGCTTTCCCATATGCGGGGAGCTTTCTGTGTGGCGGATCCGTTCTCTGCAGTCGATGCAAAAGGGCTTCGGGTGCTCGTGAAAAGCAAACAAATTGACACGCCGCAGGCTATATATGTTTTCCGCGGTAGTACGCCAAAATAGACAGGGAGTGCGCGGGGGGGGGGTACTCCGTTACGACCGTACCATACCAGGTAGTACGTGTTTTCTTACTCCGTCCTGTGGTCACAACGCCTCGGTTGGTTTTCCATTCTGAAGTCCGGAGGTGTGGTGTGTCGTTTCCTTTCTTTCAGAGGCGCTCTCGTTCCTCAGGGGCACTTAATAGATATATAAATCAGTACGTACGTACGTACGTACGTACGTACGTTCCGTATGTACCAGGTATGCATTTTTTGGCTATGTATCATCATACGTGTAAGTCGCGAGTCTGCCGGACACACTGGTATGTTAACCCGGTATATACCGTTTTCTGGCTAATGGCGAGTCTGGCGGACAGGGGTGGACTTTCCGCAGTAGAGATCGCGCAGACTATGCGGTTCCCACCCGGCCAAAATATAATACCCTATGGGGGGGAGGGGGGTATCTGGTTACTGAAAAAATCGGAAGTTCTTTTTTTCAAGTACAAAGTTTATGGCATTTATTTTCCGAATTCGGGGAGGCATCGTAAAGGTATACATAATTATTTATTTTCTGAAATCGGGGAGACGAAATGAGCTACTCGTATACGACTGTTACATACAGGTATCCCATCGGATACGTAGAGGGGGACGCCGCTTTCGAGATGGCGATGTTTCAATAGCGTTCACCAGGTAAGCTGCTTCGTCGCCCGCATGTATTTCGTTTGATGGGCTGGAGGTGTCGCACACGGCTCAGATATATCAGAAATATTTCTGCCCAGAAAAATCTCGACTACGAATTGACTTCGCTGGAATCGATGATCCGTGGGAGATATAGATATATGATAATAATAATAGATGTGGACATTAGGTCTCCGTCGCTTCATCTCATAAGAAGCACGCACATAGGTTTGTGATCGATTAGGCCTCTCTGCCGCGATCAGCCCGCGGCTTGCACTCAAGGCTACTACTACTGCCGTACGTACCCCCGCGTCTATAGTCCAGAGGGCGGTTCATGGGTCGCGTCCAACCTCGCGGGTCAGGTCGGGCCGGGTTGGGTGAGGGTGACCCGACCTGACCAAGGAGAGTTTGAAAACGTCCCGACCCGACCCGAACCGAACCGACCCGACCCGTGAGATTTCGAAAACTTCTGACCCGACCCGGGGGTCGACTCATGAAGAGCCCTGGTGTACATTCGATGTGTGTGGTGATCAACGCAGCACCTCGCCGCAGAGAGAATAATATTAGTAGTAGTCTCTCCGGTGCAACAAACGCTACAAAACAAAATCAGGTGTTTTTGCATGATGGCGTGTCAGGCCGCGCGTGTCTCTCATCGCACAACGATGGGAGAGGGAGAATGGCGGCCTGTTTTTCCTACTACGGGGGACCGTAGTTAACAGGACGTATGGTATACATAAACACCTATATATTTAACCATTTTTACTAACAATATTTGGTCCTGTTAACTATGGCCCCCCGTAATAATAATCCGCTAGTATCTCGGGCTGCTGCATGGACGCCGACGAAGGGAAGGACGACATCGTCTCGCTTTTTCTGTACCGTCAGCAGGCTTTCTTCCACCCTGGGGACGCCCTGCTTCTTGCGTCCCCGTTTTTTTTTTACTTCCGAGATTACTACTGAACCAACCAGGTACCCTGGTATACGATACTGCAAGAAAACTCTGACCCAATCTATCAAGGTCTCGAAAAATATGAGCCTGGCCCAACCATGAGAGATTTTATCCTTGTTTTATGATACCTGGTAAGAGTATATTAGGTGGCGTCGCGTACCGCTGATCTAGGTATGTAGTTCTATACCAAGCATGATACTGCTGCCATACGAAAACAAAATACTTGAACCAATCAAATTAATCAACCAGTCAACCGATCAATCAATCAATCGATCAATCGATCAAATTCAATCGATCACAATCAATCAATCAATCAAAATGTCTCTCCCTCTCCAACGCGTCAATACTCAACACAGCCTCCAATTTAGTTTTTTTTTTAATTTATGATACGTCCTTACTTCCAAAACAGCCACCAAGCAAGGGTGCACCGGGGCACGTGCGTTCCGGAGAAGAAAGAGAAAAAAAGTTCGGCCCTCGCCTCAGCTCCAAGCCCGTAAAAAACGCACGCGCCCACGTCTGTAAATTCCACTACTGTAAGTGTACCAGATAATACCGAAGAATAGGAACAGGAAAATCTACCTAAACTTATCGATTATTTTTTGTAGGCGTTCGGGCCTTTCTGTCTTCGAACCTACATGCCTTCGAGCCTTTTTTTGCTGTGGAGCCGTTCGCTGTATAGAGCCTTCCATCCTTTCTAGCCTTTCGCCTTCGAGCCATTCGCTTCCGACCATTGGTTCCGACCCTCTTGCCTTCGAGCCTTTCGCTCGTCTCGCCGGCCCCGCCGCCTTTTCGGGCAGGTCCGAGGCCCAGAGCTAGGAGACGGAACGGAACTGCCCCATGCCCCACTCCCACATCTAGACGGTTGTCTTCCCCCCCCGCCCCCCCCCCCCCCGAATCCAAGGCAGGCACAGGAAGAGCCTTACGGGATCGAGATCGGGGTATCTTGCTTTCTTCGAGCGGTGATTTCGAGGCCAGCCTCCGCCCGCCCCCAGACCCCCTTCCCCCCGCAAACTATTTCCTTTCCTAACTTGCCTACTCGAGTTCACTCCCCAACTACTGCTGGGCGTGGGCAAAAGTAAACCCTACCATGATCAATGTATGTACAGAGAGAGGGTTTTCAAACATCAAATAATTGAACAATCATCAAGGTAAAAATAAATAAAAAAACGAAAAAACGGGAGAGGAGGAGGAGGGGGGGGGGGGGGGGTACTCGATATCATCCATCGCGGTAGTTGTATGACCATAGACCCTCGCATCCCTACAATGCCGGGACGGAGCACGTCGGGTGTTCACCGACCAGGCAGAAACACGTTGCATCAGAGGCGCGAAGCGTAACTTGAGGTGATTGGCGAGTCGCATGGAAAGGTGAGCTGCATCCTACTAAGAACCGCCTGCGAGGCGGACTTGCATATGGACGGCAGCTGCGATGAGTTAAAAAAAAATCGGGCGCGGCCACTTCCAGAGACAGCAGTGGGGTTACTATGTAACTGCCTCGTGGGTGCCTTGCCATGAATGCTACGTGATGCGACAATTGCCCTTGTGCGGAGTAGAGGTTCTCCTCCCCGCACAAAAGATCTAACTCGATCGCCACAGTTGTGACCGACCACCAAAAAAAAACGGTACCCTGGTTGTCTAGCTCACGCAGTGAGCAGCGTGCTTTGCAGTGCCGTTGCCAACCAACGCAAACTCAACCAATACATAATACGAGGTATAGGGGGGGGGGGGGGGGGAAAGCAAACAAAAAAAAATCAAGTGAACAAACGTCACACGCGAAAAAAACATCACAAAACCGCCGATTATCGATAGTAATACTTCGCATTAGAAAAAAAATGCCGAGTTGAAAAAAACAGGGGAGGGGGAGGCCTCGGAGCATTTCTAGCATGATTATTAGATGTTGTCGACCAGTTTTCGGCGGTCGGTGAGTAACGAGCTATAATACTACACGTATACTAATGCTACCGTAATGCCCCGAATAGCGATGACGTCATCGCCGTGGGTGACTGGAGTGACGTCTGATACGTCGACCGATATTTTTGCGGGCCAATGCGAAACGTTTCTGTCGAATCGAAGGGATCAACAAAAAAAACAGCGGCTACAAAATCTCTCTCTTCTTCTCTCGGCTACACAACGCTACCAACTTCACAGGAGATCTCCCTACAAAGAAAAAGCTACCACCTACGTACAAGCATGCAGCCCCTCTCCCCGCCCCCCCCCAAAAAAAACAACAGCAGTGCATTCGCATGGGCGCATGCGGTTGGCTCGCTCTCTCTTCTAGCTGAGCGCCCCGATATTGTTATTTATTTCACAAAAAAGTAGGCTTGTTTTTTCCATGTGCCAGGTTTGGAACCAACCAGACAGCCATCCACCCACCCAAGCGCACGTCCAAGGCTATTTTTCGAGCAGAAAGCAGGTCTGTCTGTCTTGTCTTCTATCCTTTCTAGCTTAGACTAATACGTACAGCGTTAGGCAGAAAGCACTCGTCTAAAAAAAGCAGCACCGTTACACGTACAGTCAGCACACATACATCATGTCTTGATGCAAGCAAGCAGCAGTTTCGCGCGCATTTACGAAAGCAGGGAAGCGGCAGCAGCACCTTCACTGGCAAATACCCAAGAGCAAGCAGTATTACTCCACTAGTAGTACACCGGCGACGCGCGACAGACTGCCCTTCAACGCTGAATATAGAAAAACGCCGCCAACATTTCCACATGAAGAAACACCAACCCCCGACACAAACCCTTCTCTCATGCAGCAGCAGCAGCAAGCAGCGCCTTATCCGAGAGCCGCCGGGCATTTTTCTCCTGCCGAAGCACGATGTGGATCATACACGCATACGGCAGAGCAGTAGATCCTGGATGACGGCACCGATCGATCAGGGACTCTCCACCGATCAGAAAATTCCTGGAAAATTCTCGTTAAAAAAAACTCGATTGCCAATAGGAAAACTGCGGGCAGGAAATTCCTTTCTCACCCCCCCCACCAACAACATACGCCTCCGCTACAGCTTCGATGGAAACCCATAGAACGATAATCACGTACGCGTGAAAAAGAAGGCTATACGTAGCTACTGTACACGTAGCACCAGGAGTCTAGAATTGCGAGACTGCACGCAACAAAGGGAACATCCCCTCCTCTCCGTCCCGTAAACACTCACACGCACCACCAACTGGAGCGGAGTCCACCTTGTTGCGCCGACTCTTCGTCTCGAAAGTTTCTGCGCGACGTTCTTTTCGTCTTCTGTTTCTTTGTTTTTATGAAAGAAGCCCGGCATCGCTTTTTTTTTCCTGCCGATTTTTTTTGTTTCCCTCTCTAGGCAGCGTTCTCGACCTTCAGCTACATGGGAAAAGAAAAGAGCACGGCGTGAGAGGAAAAAACACTCTGAATGTATGGCGCGTCGACGACACGAACCACCCTTCACACACACCGAAGAACAGCAAAAAAGGAGGACACAAATTGTACGAGGTCCGCTGGTGGGTGTGTCGCGTAGGCGCTCCTCTCCTACATTTTCGAGAAAATTCGCGTCCGCCAGTCAGCCATTCAACTCGAAGACGGCCAAGAGTTCAGCACTCAAAAACTCAGCGGTCAGAGAGACGACGACAACGGCGACGACTTCTTAGGGTCGATCTCAACGAGGAGTGTTTTCCAGTTTTTTTTTCAGTATTTTCCCGAAAATTTTACGGTATTTTCCTATAGGAAAAAACCAATAAAATACCGAAATTTCGGGAAAATACGAAAAAACCTGAAAAAACAGCCCTCGCTGAGGTCGACCCTCACAAGTACACAAAAACAAAAATAAAAATGGGTTTATTCCTTGTTGATAATTCAAACGGTGCTTACTCGTACCCCCCATCCGGCCACCCTTCGCCTCGTCACGGCCCCGCTACGCTAGCACCGCTACCGTTAGCTGCAAGCCACTCGCTGCAAGCTAACCGCCGAAAGGCGAGCGGCTCTCTGGCCGCACCCCCCCCCCCCCCCCCCCCCCCCCCCCGCGCCCCGCCCCCCCCAACATCAGCTCTGGCGTTACAACGCACCAACAGCCGCCGACACAAAACAACAAAAAACGCAAAATAACGCGCCAACAAACAAACGCACTCGCCTACACAAGCACGCACACACGCACGCACGCACGCGCGCGCGCGCGCTTCGCTTCACGCTAGCGTCACACCGGCTTCCAGCGGCGTGCAGGCGTGCGCGCTGGTAGGTAGGCATGCATTCAGGCCGCAGGTGCAGACGCAGGTAGAGACGCAGGACGGGGAAAAAAAAAAAAAAAAAAGGGACAAAAACCTGCCAAACGGGGACGTTTGCTTCCCTCTCTCCAAAAAAGAGTATCGTCCAGCACTGATCACAACGATTGACGACGAACATGTGCTCACATTGTAAGTACCATCCTGGTTGTAAATAAAACCCCCGTGTGTGCTATTATGTGAACATCAAACGGTGCTTAAATTTACGGCCGGATCGGTGTATGCCCCTGCATCTACCACAGACCGTGATCACAAGAGCTATCGCAGCAGCAGAGCAGTATCGCTTCAGCAGCCTCTCCGCGGCAGTATCGCTACAAGCGATACTCGTAGCAGCAGCAGCAGCAGAAGAAGCAGCAGCAGAAGAAGCAGCCTCTCCGCGGCAGTGTCGCTACAGCAATATTCGTAGCAGCAGCAGCAGCAGCAGGAGCAGCAGCGCTACAGCAGCATGACGTTTTCCGCCGCGTGACAAACAACCATGTTGTCCCTGAGTCTAGGCATGAGCATCGGGTTGATCCGTGCCGCGGACTCGAAAGCCGCCAACGCTCCCGAGTAGTCCTGTGCGCCAAGCAAAGAAAAAAAAAGAAGAAAACAAATAAAAATAATAAGAACGGGACAAAAAGGAACGCGGTCGTACAATACCTGGTGAGCGTCGTAGTGTGTCAAGACTTTTGCCCCCGGCTTCTCGACAAAGCAGAGCGTGCACACCTTGGACAGACAGACAGATCCTCTACAGATCATAACCTAAATATTTCAGGGAAGATAGAACATGTATTCCTGAACTGTAGGATCTACAGTAGCTCATGTTGCCGGGTGGGAGTCGTACAATCTGCATGGTTTACGCACAACAGTAACAGCATCATGCATGGCCGTGGTCGTATGACCATAGACCCTCGCGTCCCTACAATGCCAGGACGGAGCATGGTCGGGCTTTCACCGACCAGACGGGGGGGGGGGGGAACCGGCCCAACTTCTATGCCGGTTACGCGAGTTTTCCTATTGTACGGAAGGATAGTCGCAGACAGGGAGGGACCGGTCTATGTTTCTATGCCAGCTCGGGGTGTTTCCCCACAGTGGTGCAGGCCCATCACGGAGGGAAGAACCGGCCAGACATAACCCCGTACTAATACGGGGGACCATAGTTGATAGGACCTATGGCATACAAAAAAAAACTACCTAGTATATATTCAACCATTTTTACTAACAATATTTGTTCCTATTAACTATGGTCCCCCCCGTAACAACGTAAACATTTATGCAAGTGACGACCTGCTCCTTTCTGGTTGACAACAACAAAAAAAAACGGCATGTGGGAGCACCGACCAACCCATCAAAAACGGGAGGAGAGGATGGTTTTCGTCTTCTTCGACAGCGGCAGTTCTCAAAGGGGGATACAAAAAACCAAAGGCGGCACCATGACGGGGGCCTGGCCTGCCCCGGCCCGGCCCTGCATGGGCGGGCCTGGCAACGCTTGCACGGGGTCTCATCTTTTTTGCGAGGGGACCATACGGCAGTGGTATCAAGCGCAAGAGCGCACAGCAGACGCGCACACCTCACCTTGAGCTTCATGCGTAGCAGCCCGAGCCCCCTCAGCGCCCCGAAATGTCGCGGCTCAAAGGCCAGCACCTGTGTGGGGGAAGAAGCGGCGCGCGCGCGGGGGAGGGGGGGGGGGGGGGGGGGGGTGTACTCGATAGGAGGGATGTACTCGATATCATGCATGGCCGTAGTCGTATGACCATAGACCCTCGCATCCCTACAATGCCGGTACGGAGCATGTCGGGGTTTTCACCGACCAGGCAGGCATTGCTTGCACCAAGCGCGAAGTACCGTGAGGTGTCCGGCGAGTCGCAGGAAGGGTGAGCTGCATCCTACCAAGAACCGCTTGTGAGGCGGACTTGCTTTTGGATGACAGCTTCAATGAGTTAATTTGCGCGCGGGGGGGGGGGGGGGGGGGGGGGGGGGGGGGGGGGGGGGGGGTTGGGGGGGGGTCCAGCGGCGGTCTCGCGCGATTAATCACTACTACTGTAGCTGTGGTACACACACGCGAACTCTGTGGCCCGATATGTCTGACCCCCAGAAATAGCTGGCCAGCCACCCCGTAAAGCACGCAAAATATGACACCACCGCCTGGACGCAATTTCGGAGGCGTTTTTTTTTTCGAAAACAACATGTCTCGGGGGCGCACATACCAAAACGAAAACGGTGGCTTCGGAAAAAAAAAATCTCTCAAGAAACATAGACGCGTACGGGTATACTGTACGTCGCTCAGCGTTTTACTCGGCCCTTTTTAGAACCGCAGTCCCGTTTTGTGGACAAAACCCTTAAATTTCAAGTAGTTTGTCCCCCAAAACGGGACTACGGTCCGAAAAGGGTCAACACGCTTTCATCTCTGAATCTCGTTAGAGGTGTGGTGTGGTGTGTTATGTTATCACACGTGTTGCACGGCGTGTTACCTAATCACACGAGCTACACGGTATGGTATACTATCACACGAGTTACCCGGCGTGTTGACAAGGCAAGGTAACAAAAACCTCCGGGATATTTTCTTCCATTCCTGTGCACAGCAGCAGCAGCAGCAGCACAACAGTCTGTTCGCGTGTTACACGTACGTACGTACGTACGTACACCAGTCTGATATTGCGGGGGGGGGGGGCATGGTAAATAGGACCTAGGGTACACACAAGAACCCACATATTTCCCCTACCGACAACACGTGGTTCTACTTACTATTAATAGTAAATATAAAATAGCGAAATAAATATATAGGTTTTTGTCTGTACCGTAGGTCCTACATAATATGCCCCCCCCCCCCCCGTATCATCTACCGGCACCTTTTGAATCTCCGCCGCCGCTTCCAAAAGCGAACCCCTCAGAAGCTGGTTCGTCGCCTTACAGTTAAGGGCTTCGAAGTGGCTGCCGTCGATTTCGAGCACCTTGAAAGAGCGAGCGAGCGGCGGGAGGGGGAGGAAGGGGCGGAAGGCGTCTTAGCCGGGGGGGTTACTCATGTAATGCTTGGCCGTTGTCGCGTTGTCGTGCGGCCATGAGACCCTCGCATCCCCACAACTGCCGGGACGGCGTACTTGATATCAATCTCTGTTATAAAATGACGGGAAGGTGTACTGAATACTCGGAATCATGCAAGGGTGGTATCTCACAGCAGTTCACAGAGAGCTTCCGAGTGTGTACCGCCGAAAAAATGGTCCCGCTCTTCGAACCAAGTGTAATAGTTCACACGTCCGAGACAGATCGGATGGATCATCTCTAAAATGTAGATAATCTGGACCCCTGACCTGCTGTCACGAGACGCTGTGCCGGGTCAGCATACGAGTAGTACAGGGTTCAGCCTAAGGGACTGTTGTTGTACCTACTACCGTAGTCTGCCCCTGAAAACATGGACATTTTGTTGTATTAAAATTCGCTACAAACAGCAGTGCCCTTAATAGGTGCTATCAATTTATCATGCAGATGGTATACAGCTCCCACCCGGCGACGAGCTACAGTAGATCGTAAAATATCAGGCCTCTAAATCTGTGCTCTGAACGATCTACCCGCATAGATCATGAAGTGGAAATCGATTTTCTGTTCAAGGTGTGAGAGCTTCGAAGTGGCCCCCGTCGAGACCATGAGGCACCGTACCAGCACTAATTCCAAGCAGTTGTTTCATCGAAAATAAATCGGGTGAAGTTGTGAGGGACTAACCGCGAACGGTGGGGGACATGAAGGCGAGTAAGTCAAAGCAGGAAAAGGAATAGGGGCAAGGGGGGGGGGGGGGGGGGGGGGGGGGGGGGGTACCTTTTGCAGTTCAGAGCCTATTAATAGAAGAGGCTGCCATTGATGCAGGCCTGTACTGGAAGGCGTGTTTGGTCGAGGCGGGGATTAGGGTAAACTATACCTATGCTTCGTGTATTAATAGAGTCTATGCAGACTACCCATATGAGATGATGATGATGATGATAATGATGTGCTCACATTAGCCCATGTCCCCGAGATCTAGCCCGCGATCACAAAACAGGCCAAAAAATATCCCTGTGGAATCACGAGTACAAAATAATATAATCCCCGCAGCACTAGTGGTCACGCAAGGGAACGGTACGACGGGCTGTGGCTCATGTGCCATCCTGTATCGCCTGCAAACCGAACGATACCGGGAAAATACCCACGGCGCTCACACCCGATAAAATAAAAATAAAACGTGTACCCCTTTATCTTATTAGGGTATACAAGTATAATTCAACTGGTCCTTGTATGTAGCGACAGGGTATTTTAGTGTGCATACCTTATCGGCCGCAGCGTTTGATCGGTCAAACTTTCCGACCTCTGACAGTTTCGCCGCCTCGTCCATCAATCGCGCCACCTGCCACAGATCACAACCAAAACAAAAAACGAAATGAAATATTGCATCGTACGAAATAACAAATAATGATCAGGAAAAATGAAAGTTAGGCGCACCGGAGGCGAAGTGACAAGAGGGAGACTGACACACAGGCAAACAAACACGCGATCACACAAGACAGACAGACAGACAAACACACAGGCGGTCAGCCAGGCAAACAAACAAGCCATGAAAAAAAAACAGAGACAGGTAGACAAACAGACAGACGAACAAACAAACAGACAGGCAAGCAGTCAGTCAGTCAGCAGTCAGTCAGTCAGTCAGACAAACATACCGACAGACAGACAGACGGACAAAAGGACAAAAGGACAAAACACACACGCAGATAAACGCACGGACAAAGCCACAAGACAACGAACAACGAAGCAGACAAAACGCACCAACGCACACCAACAAAAGACAGACGGGTGCGGCAGTACGGTACGGCAAATGAAGCGCGACACGTGCCTGTTCGTTGTCGTGGATGGTCCAGCTAGACCAGACGAACTCGTCAACAATCCCTCCCAGGGCCGACTCCTCCTCGCAGCCTTGAAGTATGTGGAAAAGCAGATGTGCCATCACCCCGCGCCGGGTTTCCGAGAAAAAACGCCTGACGAGAAAAAAGCGGGGGGAGGGGAAGGGAAGGCGGGGCGGGGCGGGTGGGGTGGGGTGCACGCCCAAGGTTTCAGGGGTGTTGGGGGTGGGGGGAAAGGGGAGGATGGTAATCACCAGGACTGTATTACTGTCTGTCGCCCCTATGACGAGGGCTGTGTGGGACATTACGCTTCAACATATTCTCTAGGTGTGTTGATAATCTCATTGGTTGAGGTTGCACCGCATTTGGACCAGGTTGTACCGCACATTCGGGCAACGTATATTTTCAGATTCATATGCACTACGAGTACAGGTCATGCCTGCGTATCGACCTCAGTTATTTTTCCGTCTTCATATGAGATTTTGCGATGTGCTTTGTCTAGCTTTCCATGGTTGGAACAATTGTATACGTAGCTCTATCTATTAGACAGCGGTTCTACTGCATTTCGGGCACAGGACGAGCGACCCCGCAGGCATCATCGAGTGGTATTTATAGTGGAAGTGGAGTGAAGTGAAGATGCCAAGACATTTGCGCTTCAGAACGAGCACTCAGCATATATCCTCTGTTGAACTGCAGCTGTCAGCCGTGGAGTCACCCACACATGCACGCAGACGCCCTGTTCTACTGCTGTGGCACCTAGATCCGTCCTCGCTATATAACTGACCATACACAAATCGCCATGCACATCCCCGCTATGCAGACAGGCTGCAGAGACCACGGCCCAGATGAAGCAAAAAAAAACGCTGAGGTTGGACCAGTTTGGCCGGTAATATAAACTGCGTTTGATGTTCATAGCAAGAGTTCAAACGGGGACTGCATTCCCGGTCAAAGTGGTCCTTGAGAATGTAAACAAGTCTTACCAGATGCATGCTCATGATCCGACCTAACCCCATATACAGGGACTGTATTCCCGGCGAAAGTAGTCCTTGAAAGTGTAAACAAACCTTACCAAATATATGCTCATGATCTGACCTAACCTCATATTATTATATATGTAATGTATACCCCCGACCACCCCAGAAAGTTCTCGAAGAAAGTTGGTGTGGACTACACTATGAACCTAAACTATCGAAGCTGGGATTTCAGTCGCACGGCACTACTTACTGTTCGCCATCCCCAAAGCATTCAACGAATCAAGTAATGAGCAAGTAATGAACCAAAAAGTTACCTGGTGAAATAATTAATATTTCTTCAAAGAAGCAGAAGCACGTACAGTCAGCACATACAGCAGCAAATATATGTATCTCGACGCTCTTCTGTTCTCTTTTTTTTTCTTGTTCTCTCTCTCTTATTCCCACCGACTCCTCGCCGTTCCCCTTCGGCCCTCCACACTCCGCGAGGAGTCCCGTTGACGAAATAATAGTGCATGGGTATCGGGTGCATATGTGCGTCGGCTAGGGACACTGCCGCTGCCGTGTCCGCCCACGACTCTACTGCCTCTTGTCTGTTGTCCACCATGCCAGTCTGACACCACTAAACGGGTCACTACTCAGAGACGGCGGTTTTTAGCCCCTTGACTGACCGCCCCCCGGCACTAAAACCAGCATACTATTACGGGGAGCCAAAGCAATCAGGACACATGACATACACAAAACACTACCGGGTACCATATATATATTACAACAGCATTATTGGTAAGCATATTTGGACCCGGTCACCATGTCACGCCGTAGCAACCCGGTATATACCTGCTACCTGGTATACATAAAGATTTTGTGCTACATACCGCAAAGTATATCCCGCACTATTTCCAAGTAGTTTGCCCCCAAAACCGTGGGTGCACTTCCGAAGGGGTTTCCAACCCCTTCAAGAGTGCATTCCCTTTCTGGGGACAAAACATTTTTTTGTTTCAAAGTTATATTTACAGATTTAGGTTTCTGCACAGCGCAGTACTAAAAGAGGGTACCAGGTATTATCCCACCCCACCTCCCATCTCCCACCCCTGGGTTTCCGGGTGACTTCAATCTCTACATATTTCATCGGGAACATAAAAATCAGCTGCTATTTTAACACGACTAAACACAGCACTTTACACCTCGTACACATCAGATACATCATTCCCACTTCATGATCTATTACGGGGGACCACAGTAAATAGGACCTATGGTACACACAAAAGCCCACATATTCAACTATTTTTAACAAACAATATTTGGTCCTATTTACTCCCCCGTAGTAGAACATTCGAGGCAGAGGTCTATTCCCCATCTAGAATGGTGATCTGGTTCATGTTGGAGGTGCGACCCGGTATAATCTGCGTGATCTACGTAGCACATGTTTCCTGGGCTGGACCTGTACTTTGCACAGATCCCGCACAAACCTCTCGCAACCGCAGATGAGGAACTACAGTAGATCCCCTACAGTAGACAGATCAGACAGATAGATCATGATTTATCCGAGGTGTGAACGACACCTGCATCTCAGCTCTCACCTTATAGTGGTCAGTAGAAACCGCACCGTGTCCGCCTCCACGTTGCTCGCCGATACGTTCGCCTTCATCATCGAAACCCTCGTCCTTGTCTTCCTCTCAGGAAACCTTTCCGCTAACCGCCGCCCCGCTCGCCCGCCACCGGCACCCCTCTCGCCCCCGCCGCCGCCTCTGCCGTTGCCGCCGCCAGAGCGCGGACTCCGACGGCTTCCCGAAACGTTTTCGGTTCCGCCGCCTCCTCCTCTCGTCCTCGCCGTCGCGGCTTGTCGCTGATGAGGTCGAGAGGAAGGGTTCACGCAAAAGAGTCGGTGTCGAGGTAAGAAAATATCGGTGCGGCACGTCGCCCAGGATACTAATCCGCTTTCAAGGAACCCCGCCAACAGTGCGTTCGGGATTGGAGGTCCCATACATAGGTACCAAAGGTCCCTCATGAGAGATGGTACCCGCCCCTTACAGACATATTTTCTGGGCAAAAATGGTGGGCAGAAACTTGGGGTCCCTCGTATACAGCCTTTTCTTAATCGCGGGGTTCCTTGAACCCTTTCAATACTGCAGTCCCGTTTTGGGGATGAAGTACTCACAATTTCAGTGGTTTGTCCCCAGAACGGGACTGCAGTCCCAAATGGGTAAAAAGGGGCTATTAATACGTATCTACTGTCTACGCTATACCTGGTACCTACGTACATGGCAACAACAAAAAACAGGTGTATACATACCATTCAAAGACAGGTACATATCGTACTCAAATCAAGCAAATGGCACACCACAGAAGCCACGCGATTGGTCGAATGGGCATCGTCTATTTTACACGGGGAATGATGACTACCAGGTACGTATTATGGCTGGGTTTGAACTCTGTAATTTGTTTTGCTCGCCTACGAGTATCTCGAACGAGTATGTAGTTTGTTTGTGTTTCACTGCAGCCGTCGGGAGAAGCGCTGCCTTAGTGGGGCCACAAGAAAACTAGCGCCGAGTTCAAACAAATAGGACACAAACATTTGTTCGGAATTCCAAAAATTAGCTGCCGGCATTCAAGCCAACTGCACCAATCCTAGCATCTTATCAGCGGTGTTCAGAAATGTGCTGTCACGTGTAGTCAAGAGGGGGGTTTCGGTACAGAACGTCGCAGAAAAAGAAAAAGACGACACGCTCTCCTGTCACTCCTCCACCTACCAAGAGTGTTTCTCTTGAAAAGACGCCCCAAAAGTCACATACATCGCCATAAATAACAGCGATGGACTTGAGGCGCGCATGCAGGGGGGGGGGGGGGGGGCGGGGGGAGGGGCGATGTGGAAGACAGGGTACGCAGATACCGTCAACCTCCGGTCAGACATGCCAACCATGAAGATGCGTCAACCACCCTCCGGTCTACTACTGTAGACCCGCCACCATGGACGGTTTCCATAATGGTTGACGTTCGGGAATACGAATCCCGAACGCTTCCAGGGAGGAAAGGGTGCTTTGTGAGAACAAGGGGTTCTCTGTTGGAACAAGGGCTCCCTATGAGAACAAGGGTTCTCTATGAGAACGCCCACCCTCACTCTTTTCCTGCAGGGTTCTTGCGAGACGCGAGGAATGTCTTGTGGGAGGCACCTCCTCGCCGCATACCACGAGAAGAGAAGCGCACGTCGAGGCCTCGCCAAACCCCTGCAAGACCCCGACAAGGCCGACCGAAAGGCCGTCGGAGGAGGCGAATTCCACATGTATTCATCTATGTCACATACTACAGTACCGGTGGCCGTCGGAGGAGGCGAATTCCACGTGTATCCATATATGTCACATACTGCAGTAGTACCGGTACGTCTGCTTTACAGGGTACGACACAAGGTACACGATGGAACCAAGCACATTCACCACACGCGTGCCGCCAGCACTCTGCCTCCAAACACCCTGCTCCCGATTAGCACCTTGACCCCCCCCCTTGACCTGATCCCACCCGGACCTGAGCCCTCCAAACTGGGCCTGGATACGTCGAAATCAGTGTAAGGCCATCTCTTATGGGAGGGTTTTGAAAACCGAAAAACTTACCCGATTCTGTGTTTTATACGTGCTTTAACGCATTTTAGACCCGGAGTCCGACCGAATCAGGCTCGCTCTTCTCAGAATACTTGCGGTCTTTTGGGGAGAGGTATCTAGATGCGTTTTTCTTTTCTCCTGGGGTGTCGTCCGAGATTTTTACCATGTTGTCATTTTCAGAAAAAAAAAAAAAAAAAAGGCATTTTCAGATATATATCGACGTTTCAGCCGAAAAAATCGCCTCTTTTTCAGATAAATTGGGTCCGAAACTGAATATAGAGGAAACTGGAGTGTATCGACAATTTTTCAAACTGCTATCCGGAATAAACGGCAAACGGCGTTGCACGCCTCTCGCAAAATGGCTGGTGGGAATTCAAGAAAAGCGGGGGCCCGATTCGCCCGTTTCCCTGCTCAAACACGCCTGCGAAGGTGCTGAAACCTCGATTTCCAGAAACCAAAACCGGTTTGCCATAAGAGATGGCCTTATGAACCGAAAACGAAAGCCGGCCCGGTTGTTCGGTTTTGCACCGAAAAGTCAGTCGGATTCGGCGTTTTTTTTTTGTACGTAAACCCAAACCGAAACGAGCGAGAAAAAACGGGGAAACCGGGGAAAAAACAAGAAAATCGGTCGGTTTCGTTCGTTGATTTGAGAATAAACCCAATAAATATTACCAGGTATGTATCGGTTTTCGGTCGGGAAACATCGAAAGAAAACGACCGAAAAAACGACTCTTGGTTTTCGGTTCACAACACTGGTCGAAGTATATAATCAGCCGCCGGAAGGTGTGTCTGCGGTCCAGTACCTCTCAGTAACCGGGGACGATGTGTGTGTCAGCCAATCTTGTGATGGGTCGTGGCGTGCGTTTTGAGCCGATTCCAAGCTGTACCTGTTTTCGACTCCGCACGAAACGGGTGGTGTACCCGTTTTTTATCATTGCCCGAAAAAAAAAAAAATGGCGAGAAGATGTTCTCTTCACCTCAAGAGTCGTAGGTAGGTAATCGTATTTCCCGACAGTGTGGTACCAAGTGTGTGTATACTTGAAACAACCAAAAAAAAAATCAACCTGTGAGATCGAAAAAAAAACTGGTGTCATTATTTCGATCTCTTTACTGCTGCATCTACAGTATATACATGCCCGAGTATACACCGTGAGTACCTTGTTAAACATCCCCACGCTGCCTTTCAGCTGTAGGTCCCTCTTCATCACCACCTCGTAGACCCTCCACAGCTGCTCCATGGACGCCAGGACTCGGCGCTTATCGATGCCGGTGCTGCCGATGTTACCTCCTCCTCCCCCTATTCTTGCTTTTCGACCGACTTCTCTTGGACCGCCGGGCCATCCCGCCACTAACTTGTCGTCGTGACCGTCGCTGTCGTTACGCTTCACCTTCGTTCCTCCCTGACCAGACCAAAACAGGGGCACAGGTATACCAGGTATATATATATATCAGGTATATATATATGTATATATACATATGTATCGTAGCTGCAGAGCGATTTTCTTTGTTCGTGCTGTGAATCACGAGTTTTTTGTCCTGAGGAGGCAATCTTGTTCGTCTTAAGGACACAAAAAAAAATACTAAAGTTTTCCACACGGAACGAAACGACACGGCCAACAAATAAAATGCACTCACTGTAATTCCTCTCGTCAAAAACCGAAAACCAAGAGATTCGGAGAGCAGCGAGTGATTATTTTCAGAGGTTCGACCAAACGTTCTCGGACAAATATCGAAGCCGAACCGAAACGGCACGAAACGATTACGACACAACATAATTTCTCCGCGAGGTCATGGTCGGAACCAAAAGGCAAGCGCGAGGGTATTATAGATGCAGAGCGGAGTTGTTTTGGTCAGCTTCGAATCAAAAACAAAACGAAGCGGCGCAAAACAACTCAATTCCTTAACGAGGTCACCAGTTCAGCCCGTATCATAAGACTAGAGCACTCACGATCGAGGTTATCACACGCTGGTTACAAAAACGAGATTCAACGAGCTCCCGCTCTCACGGCTGAGGCGGCTTTTTATAACTACTACTAAGGGGGACCATAGTTAATAGGACCTATGGTATACATAAAAAACTTAGATATTTAACCATTTTTATGAACAATATTTTGTCCTACGAATTAACTATGGCCCCCCGTAATAGCTGTACATCAAAACGCTCTGCACTTGCTGTTGTTGCCACATCCATACGCGACATCCCGGTGCCATGGGGCGACCGCAAGCACTGGCCAACGGGGGCAACGAGGCGGAGCTGAGGGGTACGGGTGAGCGGGTGGGGATGCCCGACCACCACGCACCCCCTTTCCACGTCTCGTAGAATAAGTCATCGGCGGGTACGACCGTTGACGAGATCCTGAAGATCGGGAGGTGTTAACCCTTTCAGAACTGCAGTCTCATTTTGGGGACAATCCACTCAAATTTCAAGTAGTTCGTCCCCATATCGGGACTGCGGTTCTAAAAGGGTTAAGTCGGAGAAAGGAGCGAATTGCTACATCGCATCCACCACTTGCACTCAGGCCACAACCGTCAAAAGAGGAAACGGGACCACTATTAGCACCCGATCACGAGCGAGCTGCCACTGTCTCCAGCTTTTTGAGGCAGTTTTCGCTGCGTGCGCGCCCACGCGCGGCTAAGATCTGCCAGCACGGAGCAAGCTTGGGCGAGACAACACAGCGCTCGGTAGGTGGCTAATCACGAACAAAGAAACACGAGGAGTTTTAGGTAGGACCACCGACCGGGGCAGGAGGCCTCATCCAACCCAAAACTTTACACTGAATGATCTTCGGCAGCGAGAAATAATACTGTAGTAAAACCGCGACCCAATACGAGGAACCAATCTTTGGTAGAACGACATGAATCCACGATTTGTTAGGTTTACTCAAGAGTTAGAACGCACGAAGCGATCAGTCTGTCGAAGCCTAGCCTATCCTGCGAGGACAGGGTGATAGGCCCAGGAAGAATACAGACCTTCCCATCCATCTCCCAGGCTTGGTAGTATTTTTTTCAACACGATCATTTCAATCCCAGGGATGGGCGCCGCGCTGAGAGCGCACTTACCGTCAGGTATATCCCGGGCGAGGCCCTCCTGCCGCGGAGCAGGAGGTATCATCCAATCCAACACTTACTTTGAACGATCATCGGCAGCGTGAAGGAATACTGTAATATCCTGGACTAGAGCACTTACGACCGAAGTATCACACGCTGGTTGCGAAAATGAGGTTCGACGAGCTCCCGATCTTACGGCTGAGGCGGCCTTCTGTAACTACTACACATCAAAACGCCATACTCTTGCTGTCGTTGTACACTTGCTGTTGTTCTTTCTGTTTTCACGTTAACTTCTGGCCAAAATCGAATCCGGAGTCACAGGACAGGCTTTCAACAACTCTGGAGTGGAATAATACCCCAGGCAAGCATGAAACAAGAAAAATATACCCGGGGCACACTGCGTACGTACATATTTTACACGTACGCACGTACTTCGAGGCAATGACTGAAGCAAATCCTACACCCCAGACAAACAACAGACAAAGCGAAATCAGCGTACGTACGTGAACCCAGAGTATACCTGGCTTTCGCTCCTGGCCAGCAAGCGACACAAGTCCGTGAGGATAAGGCTATCCGCAAAAGCCGGCTTCAACATTGCTTCTTGCACCTTACCCAGTAGGACCATCATCACCTCTTCAACCACCCGCGAAGCGCTGAGCTGTTTTCGGGGCATACGCGTGTGGGGGAGCGGGGGGGAGTAAGGAGGAAGAGCGGGCCGGCGGGAGGGGAGGAATGGGGTAAGGAAAGAGGCTTTGGAGGGGGGTAAGGGGAATGGGGGTGAGGGAAGAGGCGATGAGGGGGGGGGGGGAGGTACTCATTTGTTGCTTGCCTTCGTCATTTGGTCATTCGCCACACTTCCCTTTCGAGACGGAGCACCGTCCCTACGTCCAATAGCACGCTGTTTCCGTATCGAAACTTTTCGCTAATCTCATCCCCTTCTTGTCTCGCCGCCTGTGGCTACCATCTACTATCTCCTATTGATAGGATGTCGATCGTTTTCTCGCTATCATCATCTAGTGAGCCAAACTCCTCCGTGTCCTATTCGTCTATTTTCCTCATCTCCTTCACATCCCGCCTTGTCCATTTCACCTTCTCCCACTATGTGAGTTTTAATTTCAATGGCTTCGCCACAGGGGCAGATCTGTGCATCTACCTCGGCCAAGGGGGGGGGGGGTCAGGGGAGCGGGGGGCGGCGATAGGAGACAAGAGGATTGAATTTTCTACGCGGGCTGAATTTCCGTTTGCGCTTGTACGAGTCGGCCCTAAAATGTAACTACTGATAGCGGCGGCGGCGGCAGGGCATCGCACCTCGTGCGTACGCGCGCATCACATAAAGTAGACTATATAAACTGAGCAAGAGGAGAGGAAGAGGAGGGGTACAGACGGGGTTGCAAAGACAAACATAGGCCCCGGTGACCAAAACATAGGCCCCGGTGACCAAAACCAAACCAATCAAAACCACCAACACCAACAACATAAAACCGAACCCCAACAACCGAAAACCGAATACCGAAAACAAACTCCAACAAGCAAAGCCAAAAACCAAGCACAAACGCTAGAAACACCTCCCCCCCCCCCATTCGTTGGGTTGGCGTCGGTTGGCAACGACACTGTAAAACATGCCGCTCACTATGTGAGCTAGACAACCAGGGTAACTTTTTTTTTGGCGGTCGGTCACAGCTGGTTGTCGACTTAAATCGTTTGTGCGAGGTGAACAACCTTTATTCTACACAAGTGGGAATTATCGTATCACGTAGTGTTTATGGTAAGGCACCCGAGAGGCAGTTACATAGTACTCCCATTGCTGTCTCTGGAAATGCCTACACCGGAAATTAAATCAACTCATTGAAGCTGTCATCCATATGCAAGTCCGCCTCAACAGCGGTTCTTAGTAGGATGCAGCTCACCCTGCACGCGACTCGCCAGACACCTCACGGCACGTCGCGCTTGGTGCAAGCAAATGCCTGCCTGGTCGGTGAAAACACGACATGCTCCGTCCCGGCATTGTAGGGATGCGAGGGTCTATGGTCATACGACTACGGCCATGCATGAGATCGAGTTCATATATTTTATCGAGTACACCACCGCCACCACCACTGCCCCCTTCACCCCGGGGCCAAAACACAGTAGCTCCCACTCACCTCCACACTCCCCTCCACACAGTGGAACTCCCACAGGGCGTACCGTACCCCCTCGCTCCCTTCCCCTTCTTTCTCCCGCTCGTCGAGCACTACCCCCACCCCCCCTTCCACCCCTTCTCCCCGCGCTAGCCCCGCCTCTGCGTCCATACATACGCCAACTCCTCGCGGCGGGGCTGGAGGCGTTTCTGAGAGAGGGTATACCGCCGCATAGGCGAGCGTTTCTTCGCCATCTGCCGAGATAAGAGCTACGGGGATCCACGAAGGAATGCCTTGGCGTGTCGTCTGTAGGCGGATGCGTAAGCACCGGCGGCGACCGCGGGGGTGTGGGAGGGTGGGGTGGGTGGGAGCCGCGGCAGGTAGGCGCGCGGGGGGGGGGGGGGGGGGAAGGGGGTTGATTGGCTTACCAGAAAACGGAAACGACCTCCCGCCGCCCCCTTCCTCTCCGCTACCCGCCACGGGAAGAAAAACATATATAACACACAAACACACACCGACGCATAAAACAACAAAACCACACAACATAGATTGAGCAACATTCAAACACACAGTACACAATAAATCCAACCCCCAACACCCAAAAGGTCATACTGTAGGTTTGAGTGTGTTTTTGTTGCGAGCGATTTTCTCAGTTTGCCAGTTCATTTCTATAAAATATGTACCTACTGTACGTTTTATTCCGATTTTTTTTTTGGTCGGCCCACTCCAGGCATGCCGGAGCCCTACTTCGTAACGAAGGACTGCATGCTGACGATGCGATAATACGGGAACAACACATTACCAAACACATCAAAACCCAACATAGAACACCTAGCACACACACACCTGAGCAACCTCACGGAACAAATCTCGTTGCAGCTCCTGCTGCCCTCGCGCCATAGCGGAAACCGCCAACAAACGTCCGCCGCGCTCCCCGCTCCTACCACCTCCACAACCACCACCAACACCAACACCAACACCACCTCCACTGCCGCCATCGCTGCGGTCCCCCTCAACAAAACGCGTCCGCTTCCTGCTCCGCCTCTCTCCCACCATCCAAGCGTTCACCACCAGCCCGAGGTCGTCAACACGCAAGAGCTCCTTCTTCTCGGCCTCCCACCCCCCCATCCCAACTCCGCCTCCCCCACCATCTCCACGCTCTTCCTTCGAAGGCGCCGCGGCGGCAGCGGCAGCAGCGGCGGCAGCTGGAGCGGCAAAAGGGGAGGGCGGGGAGGGGGAGGGGGAGGAAGGAGAAGAGGGGCGGAAGCGGCGGGTGCGGCGGCGAAGCGCCGCGTTCGCGTGAACGACCGAAAAGCGGCCGTCAAGCCCTACAGATGTTATCGCGCGCATGAGCCTCCCCTCATCCTCTCCTTCGCTTTCGCCCATCCGTCCCCCTCCTTCTTCTCCTGTTCCTCCTTCTCCTTCTCCTTCTCCACCATCTCCTTCTCGTCCTGTTCCCTCTCCTCCTCGTCGTCCTCCTCCTCCTCCGTCTATCCCTCCTCCCCTTCCTCCTCCCCGCTTTCTTTTCCTATCCTCGTCTCCCGCGGCCGGGGCACCACCACCGTTCGCCACCTCACCGCTACCACCGACATCAGCGCTTTCCTCGGCAGAACACGCCAGTTCAGGACTGCCGCCAACGCCGCCGCTATCACTAATACCTCTATCACCACCGCCACCACCACCACCACCACTACCACCAACACCAACACCATCACTACGACCAACAACAACACCACCATCACCATCACCGCCTCCACCACCGCTGCACCCGTCGCCCTCGCCGGGTACACCATCTGTTTTTTCTTCTTTCGCAACAGAGTCGCCAACGGGGGCACGCTCTACAGTGCGTTCCCTGCTGCCGCCACCGCCACCACTACCGCTGCTACCGCCGCTGCCATCCCTAGCGCCGCCACCGCCGCCACCGCCGCCGCCGCCGCAATCGTCGCCACCGGCACCGCTGCCGATGGCGTCGTCACCACCGCCACCCCCACCCCCGTCCTGCCTGGGCTCCTTTTTCACCGCCTGAACGATAGTTTCCGGTCTCTGCGAGTTTTTATTGTTGTAGTTGTCGGTGGTGGTGATAGCGTTAGACTTAATGGTGTTGTTAGTTGCTGTTGTTGTTGGTGCTGTTGCTGATGAAAATGTATGCGGTGTTCATCCCAGAAAATTGAAAAGGCATTTTTGTTATCAGGCAGCTTTCGACCCGATTAGACGGACAGATCAGACAAACAGACCAAGACAGACAGACATTTTTTTTTCGGACTTCAATAGGTTATGTAAGACCCCACTAGACCCGGGAATTTCAGAATCAAGTTCAACAGCAACTTCACCATAACCCCCAACTTCAACACAACCTCAACTTCAACAAAACACCGACTCCAACAGAACCCAAACTTCAACATGACCAAAATTCAACAGAACTTGAGATTCAACTCCAACAACAACCAATCTTGAAAGCGGAAGCGGCGGCGCGCGCGCGGCGTACCCGGCGTATTCGAGGGAGCTTAAGCTTTGCCTCCTCCATTGTACCCGGGGCCGGCTGGACTTTCCTTCCAAAACTTTCCTGCAAACAAAAAAAAAAGGTCACAATCCAGCCGACAACACAAGGTGCACGCAGAAGGGCAAAAAACACGACCATAGAAAGTCGAAGAGGTGGAGGGAGAAAAACAGGGTTACTAGGAGGAAGGGGCGGGAGCGGCGCGCGCGGGGGGTGGGGGGTGGGGGGGGGGGTGGGGTGGGGGGTACTCATTTGTCGCTTGCCTTAGTCATTTGACCATTGCCGGGGGGGCGTACTCATTTTGTTGCCTCCCGTAGTCGTTTGACCATGGACTGCGCATCCCTTTCGACACATAGCACCGTCCCTGCTCCAAAGGGGGACTATAAACACCATATACACGAGCGATGGAAAAAATCGACGCACATGCCTAAATATAAGATGTGTCAAGGCATAAAAATGAACCCGCATGCCTTCAAGCCGAACCCTCCTTCCCCCCCCCCCCCTCCTACCCTCACCACGCCCCCTTCCACCCCCTTCCCCCTCTCCCCCACCTACCCCCCCCTATTTTATATATATATATATATATAGGTTGGGGTGGCGTCGGTTGACGACGCTGTAAAACATGCCGCTCACTACGTGAGCTAGACAACCAGGGTACCGTTTTTTTTTTCTTTTCTTTTTGTGGCAGTCGGCCACAGCTGGTGGTCGAGTTACAGATCATTTGTGCGAGGTCAAGAACCTTTCCTCGGCACAAGTGGAATGATCGTAGCACGCAGTGTTTATGGTAAGGAGGCAGATATATAGTCCCATTGCTGTCTCTGGAAGTGGCTACAACGAAAACTAAATTAACTATTACCGGGGGCCCTAGTTAACAGGACCTATGGTGTACATAAAAACCTATATATTTAACCATTTTTACTAACAATATTTGGTTCTGTTAACTATGGCCTCCCGTAATAATTGAAGCTGTCATGCATATGCAAGTCCGCCTCCGAAGCTGTTCATAGTAGGATGTAGCTCACCCTTCATGCGACTCGCCGGGCACCTCACGGCGCTTCCCGCTTCGCTGCTTCCTGGTCGGTGAAACCCGACATGCTCCGTCCCGGCATTGTAGGGATGCGAGGGTCTAGGGTCATACGCCTACGGCCATGCATGATATCGAGTACATATCTCGTATCGAGTACACCCCAACACCCCCCCCCCCCCCCTCCCGCTGCTCCCCCTAGCCCCGCTCCCCCAAGCCCCCCCCATACGACTACGGCCATGCATGAGATCGAGTACATCTCTCGTATCGAGTACACCTCCCTCCCCTCCCCCCCTTTTTTCCCCTTTTTTTTTTGCGGTCACCACGGCTGGCGGTCGGGTGAGATCGTTTTTTGGTTCGGGGATGACGATTGCTCCGCACAAGGGGGATGATCGTATCACGTAGTGTGTATATGGTAAGGCACCCGCGAGGCAGTTAGATACCCATTGCTGTCTCTGGAAGTGGCCACACCGGATATTAAATCAACTCATTGACGCTGTCATCCATATGAGAGAAAACCCGCCTCAAAAACGGTTCTTAGTACGATGCAGCTTACCATTCATGTGACTCGCCCAACACCTCGCGCTTGGTGCAAGCAATGTCAGTCTGGTCGGTGAAAACCCGAGGTGCTCCGCCCCGGCATCGTAGGGATGCGAGGGTCCATGGTCATACGACTACGGCCATGCATGCAAATGAGTACACTCCCCCCTCCCCTTCCCCCCACGCGTAGCGTGTAACCTACCTCCAGCTGCCGCACGAAACCAGAGTGGTCGTACAAGATGCGCACGCCCCGAGCCTTGGCCTGTCGCGGGACGCCGACCACCCTGCCCAGCGGCTCGTGGTCTCTGCCCCAAAAGTTGTGCCACGACCCCAAGCGGGTGCCGTAGTCGCTCCCCCTCCCTTTTCCTCCCCCTCCCACTTCTCTCCCGTCTCCTCTTCCTCCTTCTCCTCCCCCCCCCCCCTCCCCCGCCACCACCACCACCGCCACCTGTTCTTCTACAGCTACGGCTATCACCATTTGCACCAGCTCCTACGCCCGTGCCCTTCGCAGCAAGACAGCCGCCCCCGCCGACCCCCCCGCCGAGGACATCCTCGTTCGGCAACTGGCCAGCAACCGCAGAGGACACCGCACTCTCCACCCCCCTACTTCTCCGCCCCGCTCCCGCACCAGGCGCCTCTCCGCTAGCGCTTGGGCCGACATCGCTGCCGTCATGGCGAGGCGCTGCGACCGCCACAGTCGCCGCGGTCGCCGCCGCTTCCGCCGCCATCGTCACCCCTCCCTCTCTCTCGTGACGGGGGCAGTTCAGCCACGGCGTCTCCTCTGGCTTGAATCCCGCCGTCGCCGCCGCCGCACCGACCCCCCTCCTGCCGTTAATTTCAGTTCCAGCTCCCGTTCCCGCTCCGATTCCGGCTCCCGCTCCGGGTCCTGGTCCGGTTCTCGTTCCGGTCCCGGAACCCGCCGGGCCGACTCCACGTTCGCCTGCTTTCCCTCCGGCGCTACCGTTGCCGCCGTTGCCACCAGCTTCCATTTCCAGCCGAGATCTCTTCAGGCCGGACGAAGGGCAAGCCGACGCCCGGCGTGGGCCGTCCGCCACTGCTTCTCCCGCCGCCACCGCCGGCGTCCGACCCATGTCGTTCGCCGCCGCGGAGCCCGCGCGCACTGCGCCTGTCCGAGCTGCAGAGGAGACGGCCGCCGTGGCGGCAGCGGGGGTGGCGGCAGCGCCGGCGGTTGCAACATCCACCCCCCCCGCGCCACCACCACCACCACCACCACCACCACCACCACCACCACCGTTGGCGGTTTCCACAACCGACGACGAGGACGACGAGCGACCGCGAGGAACAGACAAAGCCGAGGAGGAGGAGGAGGAGGCGGCGGGCTTCTTAGAAGAGGAAGGCGTTGTCGCCACCTTCACTGCCGTGGCCGCCGCCGCCGTTGCGGGTGGCGTCTGCGATGGGGGGGGGAAAGGGGGCTCCAGGCGGTCTGCCGGGGAGCGCAGGATGCTCCAGGTCGACGGCTTCGACCTCGGCTCTACGCTGGGGGCCAGGCCGTCCTCGCTCGTCCAGAGGTACAGGGCCATCATCCCGGATGTCCCGAGCTCCCTTCGGCCCCCGCACATGGCGGCGTTGCGCGTCTCGATTCGCCACTGGCACATCAGCTCTCGCTCCCCGAGCGCCCAGTGGTCCACCTGGGGTGGTATTGGGGGGTTACATATGGGTTGTGCGTTCTGGGGGAGTAGGTAGGTTGTGCGTTTGGGGGTGTTTTTATTACCCTATTCGTATTTCATGTTGTCGTTGTCGTGTGGTACGTCGTCACGTACGCCGCGGTGGTCAATTTTCTCTTGCCTCTTTGTCGCTGTATCGGTAGGTGCAAACAGCACCACCACCAGCAACATCAGAACCCCCCTCCCGACAATGGGTAACCCCCCCCCCTCCCCCCCCCCCACACCGCTCTTACCACTACAACCTTCACCACCGCCAAAACGACCAACCCCAACCACCCCCCAGCAACCACCACCAACATCGCGAGATAACCCGACCCACCTGCACATCAACCTTGAGCTTCAGGTTCCCCAGCGCCGTGGGGTGGCCCAGCGACTCCCGCAAGACCCGCATCCTCTCCGCCCCGGCCTTTACGGCGACCCATCCGTCCAATCGCTGCTCTGAGCCCCTAGCCCTCTTCGGCAGCCCGGGTACTTCCGTCGCCAACTCGGTTCCAAACCCTGTTGCTATTGTTGCGAGGTCGACAGTCATCGGCGGATTGTGTCACGGGAAAAAAGAGGCGGGATTGGGGAGGGGGCGGGGGCGGTGGCGGGGGATGTTGTACTTGCGAGGTCGACAACCATTGGCGGAGTGAGGGAGTGCCGAGATATATAAAGAGACGGAGAATATAGGGGCGTGGGGAGGGTGGGGGGGGGGATATTTGTTGTTGCGAGGTTGAATAACCATCGGCAGATTGTGGAGGTATTGAGATGTATGATGAGGCGGGATGGGTGGGGGGAAGGGTTGGGGCTGTTCAAGTGGGAGGTCGATACCCATCGGTGAACTGTGTGGGTAAGAGAGGCGGAGCAGCGCGGAAGGGAGGAGGGGGGGGGGGGTACTCATGCCATGCATGGCCGTAGTCGTATGACAGACCCTCGCATCCTTACGACGCCTGAACGGAGCACGTCGGGTTTTCACCGACCAGGCAGGCATTGCTTGCACCGAGCGCGAAGCACCGTGAGGTGTTGGGCGAGTTGCATGAAGGACGAGCTGCATCCTATTAATACTTAGAATCGCCTGTGAGGCGGACTTGGATACGGTCGACAGCCTCGAATGCAATGATTTGATTTTTTTGGTGTGGCTACTTCTAGAGACAGCGATGGGTAAACCATGTGTCGGCCTCGTGGGTGCCTTGCCATACACACACCGCTTGATACGATAATTCCCCTTGTGTAGAGCCAACGTGCTCCACCTCGCACGAATGATCTAACTAGACCGCCAGCCGAGGTGACCGCCAAAATACAAAACAAAAAGAAAGGCGGTACCCTGGTTGCCTAGCTCACGTAGTGAGAGACGTGTTCTACAGCGTCGCCGTCAACCGGCGCCAACCCAACCTAGGCCGGTCGCCCCGGTGGTTCAAGTGGTTAACCTCGAATTCTACTTGTTTGAGTCCTGGGTTCGAGCCCCAGGAGGGTCGGACTTTGACTTTATTTGCAAAAATAAAAAAAGGGATTCAATTGTTGAGAGCGCCTTGCAGCGTGGGTAGGCACAATTCGATGCGAGTCGACGAGGGAAGAAAAGGCTGAAATCTTCTCGCGATAAAAATGAAGGCACGTACCGTAGCGGGGAGAGGGGAGAAGAGCCTGCTATGTGACCCCGGATCTGAGTTACGAGTTGGAAGGAGAGAGAGAAGAAGATGTGCGAAGATAATGAATGGGATGAGGGAAAAAAAAAAAAAAAAAAAAAAAATCGACGGGGGGGGGTGGGGCTGATCAAGGATGGGGGTGTACTCATCATCATATATGGCGGTAGTGGTATGGCCATAGGCACTCGCATCCCTACAATGCCGGGACGGAGCATGTCCAATTTTCATCGACCAGGCACAAGCATTGCTGGCACCAAGCGCGAAGCGCCGTGAGGTGCTGGGCGAGTCGCATAAACGGTGAGCTGCATCGTACTAAGAACCGCCGGGGAGGGGGATTGGCATAGGAATGGCAGCTCCAAACGGATTGACTTTTTTTCTAGTGCCACGCCATCAAAGGGTGGGGGGGAACCAACGAAACGTGGTTGGTCTTGGTCCGGCGATAGGACCGGTATTTGAGGGTGTCGAAGGCGGTCGGCGTTGGCGCATGTTTCATGCTGCTCGCGTATACAGAAAAAAACAGCCAATTTCAAGGTTATCCTCTAGAACCGCGCCCGCATTAATTGGACCAGTGGAAACTCTGGAGTGGGAAAAATGTTGGCAGTAGAAGAAGGAAGCCCTGGCATGTGCATGTACGTAGCAAGCAAGAAACATCCCCAAGCCTACCGCAGCACAGTGCAAAACGTGTGCCACCTCTTCATGAATCCCACTACGAGTGCTCGTGGTATACGTGCACTTGGCATACAGTTCTCGAAGCCAAAATTTCCACTACACGCGAAGCCAGTGTTGACCCCTGGTACCAGCGGGTATCAGGGTACCTGTGGTGCCAGTGCAGACTAAACAAGAACACGTCGCGCACCGAGGTAGCGGCAGCCAGCCGCGCCTGCCTCACCCGTACTGCCACCTTCTGCAGGGGCAATGGCGACGGTGTCGTCCGTTAGAAGGTCCTGCCAGCCATCACCGCTCCCACCATCAGGGTTGCCATCGCCGCCGCCACCACCGATGGCCTCCCCGTCTGACCACCAACAGCGGAGAATGGCAAGCGCGGTATCCTGAGCGGGGAGTCAGGCAAGACGACAAAAGGCGAGGCAAAAAAAAGAGAGTTGAATCGATGGATGGATGGATGGATGGGTGCACCGAGAAAAGAAGGAGGGGGAGGGAGGACAAGGGAAGGGGGGCGCGATAGACACATAAAAGAGGGAGAGGAAGAGGGAGGGCGGCAGGGAGGGGGAAAAGGGAGTACAATGAATGCCGACACAACGAGCACGTAATGAAACAACAAAACCACACGAGAGGCAACGATGCCGGCCCACTTGCCCCCGGCATCCTACCTCCCTATCGCTATTTTTCCCTCCCGTACCAGCGAGCGGTCATCCGAAAACGAGAAAAAAATACCGGACACAAGAAAAAAACACATGCCTACCCCAACTACCACACCCCCACCCCTACTTTCGCCCATGTTTTCCCCTTCTATTTTTCTTCGCTTACAGTTACAGTAGCATTTCCTGTGCTCATCTCCTCCTAGCTGCCACCCCTCCCCCACCCCCACTCCCATCCCTAACCCCCACCCACATCCCCATCCACACCCCCACCCCCACCTCCACCTTCGCCTCCGCGAGCGACTCTGCACTCACCCGCATTTTCTGCTGCCATTGGTCCCTAAGCTTGAGGGAGAGCTCGTGTTCCTCCGCCCGCGCCTTGAGGTCAGCCTCCATGTCCACCTTGGCCTTTTCCAGGCTCTGTGTTGGAGTTGGGGAGGATAAATATTAACAGTCGGAAGTGTCGGCGTTATTTGTCCGGGGCGTTGTTTGTAAAAAAAGTCGGGGCGACGTTTGTCGGGGATGCGATGAACACAAACCGAACGTCACGCAGTATGGCAGTGCCTCAAAAAGGCAATAACTATAAAAAACGGCAAAAAACAACGATAACGATAACCCCACCCCTACCGAAATTTACACCACCTATCTATATCATCTATACATACCTCCACCAAAGACACCACCACCACCAACACCAACACAAACACGACCCAACACCACCACCACCCACGCCAACGAAGGAGGGGGTGGGTGATCATCGGAGGTACTCTCAACATATTTCATCCACGCTATCCAGGGTGACACCGCACCTCAACGAGCTGCTTGCGCCTTATGCGAGTGCCGTGGCCGAGGGTGTTCTTCGCGTCCTCCTTGTCGGCTTGGTCGTAGTCGTTATCATAACCTGAGAGCCAAAAAAAGAGCAAAACAAATAAGACAAAAAAAAAATAATGCGAAATGCGCCAAAATAAAACGCATCAGAGAGGGACAGCGGAGCGCGGGGGAAGCGCAGGTACAGACAAACGGTTGGTTGCGCACCACGGAAGGGTGTCTCAGGATGACAAAAATATATTTATATATACATATCGCAAGAATCCAAAAGGAAACCCCATCCAAACGGAGGAAAAACCGGGTCCTCGCCAAGGTAGGTACATTCGCTCCGCAGCAAGAAAAACGCTCGTGGCCGCAGGGTAGGATCAACACCTGGCGAGACTAGACAAATAGACACCGACGCAGACACACACAGACACACATGACACCACTACCACCACCTACACCAACACCACCAACGCCACAGCCAGCACTATCCATCCCATCAACTCCACCATCAACATCAACACCACACACCCACACCCACACCCACACCCACACCCCAATCACCAACACACGCCCGCATCAGGCTACGCACCTTCCTCCGCGTGGAGATCATCGTCCTCATCCCAACCGAGCACGTCTAAGCTACCTGCAGCCGACCCGTTTTTACGACCCGCTTCCGCGTCCTGGTAGTTGGTTTTAGGTGGGGGTCAAGACGAGGGTGAGGGTGGCAGGGGGGGGGGGGGGAGTTGGGGTTAGGGCTGGCGTTACTGGGGTGGGGGTGATGGTGGCGTTGGGGGTGGTGTCTGGGTCGGGGGTGGTGATGGGGGTGTGAGTTGCGGCAGAGATGAGGCTGGGGGTGGGGGTGGGGGTGGGAAGGGGGTAGTGGCGGTGGGGGTTGGGGGTGGGGTGGGAAGAGGGTTAGGGTTGGAGTTTGAGGTGAGGGTGGGGTTGGGGTTAGGATTGGGCGTCGGGGTCGGGGTGAAGGTGGTCAGCCACGTTCCTTGGCCTCCAAAATGTGAGAACAGGAGGCGACGAGGAAACCCTTACACGTGGCGGCAAGGGCGGATTGGAGATCGTATCCACCGCGGTAAATACGCTGGAGGCGAGGAAAAAACGTCAGTCACCGCAAGGACGACAAAGAGCAACTGCTGCTGCTGCTGCTGCTATTGCCTCAGTTTTTTCCAAGCACTGATCCCCGGGAGCTTCGTCATGTCCCGCCATGGTGTGTCGTTTAGGCCCATACCCGCTTCGAGAACCCTCATCATTTCAACAATGTCCCCGCCGACAAAATCGCATCCACTTGGCCACGGACGATCGCGTCAAATCTGTCGCCACCAGTGGCACCCATCCATCAATCCATCCGGTGACGGCCAATTCCATTCATCCGTCGACAGCCAGAGGCATTCGTCTGTCGATCTATCTATCGATCCGGTCGCGGCTAATCCCGTCTAATCCGTTGCCGCCAGTTGCATCCATCCATCCATACATACATACATACATACATACATACATACATACATGCATACATCTGGTCGTGGCCAGTCACGTCTAATCCGTCGTCAGCCAGTTCTCCCCCATCCATCCAATCCATCCATACATCCACCCGGCCGCGGCCAATGGCCTCTAATATCGCTATCACCAGCATCGATCGATCGATCGATCAATAGATCCATCCATCCATCGGTGTCGGCCAATCGCATCATCCCAGTTGCATCCATCCATCCATCAACCCATCCGTCCGGCCGTGACCGATTGCGTCTTATCCGCTAGTGCCAGTTGGATCCATTTATCACCCGGCTGCGACCTGTCAGGTCCAATCCCCCACCGTCAGTTACGTCCATCCGTCCACCCATCCATCCATTAATACATACATCCAACCCCCGGCCAATCGCGCGTAATCCATGACCGGCTAGTTGCATCCGTTCATCCATCAGGTATCGACCAATCCCATTCATCCGTCGCCAGTAGCCTTTATCTACCCATCCACCGATCCGTCCGTCCAGCCAGCCGCGGCCAGTCGCGTCTAATCCGTCGCCGCTAGATCCATCCATCCACCCCGCCGCGCCCAATCGCGTCTAATCCGTTGGCAACCAGTTGCATCCACCCATCTATCCATCCGGTGTCAGCCAATCTCTTCATCCGTTGCCAACCAGTTGCTCCCACCCACCCACCCACACACCAATCCACCCACCCATCCACCCACCCATCCATCCATCCATCCATCAATCCATGCGGCCGGGGCCATTCGTGTCTAACCCACTACCGGCACTTCCATCCGGCCAGGGTCACCGCTCGAGTTCAATCCGCTACCGCCAGTTCCGTCCTGCCGGGGCCACGCGCGTCTCATCCGCTTGCCGCCAGTTGCACCCATCCATCCATTCGGTCTCGGCCTATCCTCATTCATCCGTCACCACCCACTATAGTTGCACCCATCCATGGGCCCATCCATCCACCCGGCCGCGACCAATGACGTCAAATGCTATCACCGACAGATGTAACCATCCACCGGGACGCGGCCAACCCCTTCCATCCCTCGCCAGCCAGTTGTATCCACCCTTCCATCTATCCATCTCCCCATCCATCCGGCCGCGGCTGTACGCGGCTGATCCGTCACCGCTAGTTGCACCAACCCATCCACCCACCCACCCATCCACACACCCCGATTTCGGCCAATCCCTTCCATCTGTCGCCAGCCAGTTGCATCCATCCATGCATCCATTCCGTCTCGGCCCCACCCCCTTTGATCCGGCGCCAGTCAGTTGCATCTATCCACTACACACATAGCCGTCGCGGCCAGCCCCAATATCGTATTCGAGAATGATTTGCGAGTTAGTCGTCGACACTTAGGGTCGACGGGGCCCGCGTACGAGACAGAGCAGACCCCGACCGTAGCCCTAACCCAATCAAATATCACTACTCGACACACAGAAGGAAACATCAAAATTTGGGTCTTCGAAAAAGTGGTACTGGTGAGCTCTACTGGCTGTTGCATTCATTCATCTGCCGTCGCCAGCTGCATTCGTTGTTGGCTCCATCGCGCGCACCTTACCCGTCAACATTTGCCCCCGCTCCGCACGAACGAACAAACACACATTGGTGGTGGTGGTGGGGGGGGGGGGGGGGGGGGGGGGGGCAGTCGAGAGACCATCGCGCAGCTGCAGCAACAACAGCAACAACTCCAGCTGCAACAGCAACAACTGCAGCAACAACAGCACCAACACACCAATAACTGCACCTACTGTAGAGCAGCAGCAACGGCAGCAAATATCGATAGCAACAACGCACCGATAATGCACCTGGAGCAGCAGCAGAAGAGATCAGCAGCAGCAGCAGCAGCTGCAGCACTACCACTACCGCCACCAAGCTCTCACACTCAAGCACTAACATCAACACACAAAACTTCAGAACACCAAACACAAAACACACACGAAGCACACACAAAAAACGAACCCGAAAAACACGAAAACCCTAACATTAGTCGACAGCGAGCAGTACAGATGAGGAACGTAAACAATCCCATCTCCCCACCTGTTCATCCATGGCGAGGTTAAGCATGCTCATAAACTCCTCCTCTCCCTCCGGACCCCAATCCTCATCGTCATCTCCTAGTTCGTTCAACGGTCGCGGGGACAGAGTGTCCGCGGCCGCCGCGACCGCCGCCGCCGCCGAAGCCGCCGCCGAAGCCGAAGCCGCCGCTGTCGCCACCGCTACGGACGCGCTAGCAGCCGAGGCATCCGCCGCCAGCGAAGAGCCACCCGCCCCAGCGTTACCGTTAGGGGCAGCCACGCCCGAGAACCCCGGCCAGGTCAAAGCGCCTTCCTTTCCTCGTCCCCCGCCCCCACCCAACGCTCCGCCTGATTCTCCAACAACGCCCAGACCGTTCCGTTTCTGCCGCTGCTGGAGGTGCTGTCGCATGACTTGCTGCTGCTGCTGCTGGTGTTGCTGCTGGTGTTGCAGCTGTTGCTGCAGCTGCAGTTGCTGCTGCTGCTGTTGCCGCTGCTGCTGCTGGGCGGCGGCGGCGGCGACCTGCAGTCTCAGATGCTGCTGGAGGTCGACTTCTTGATTTCCGCCGGTGCCACCACCACCACCACCACCACCACCCGGCAAACCGCCTGGCAATGCCCCTGGCAACCCCCCCGGCAAACCCCCCATCATGACGCCCCCTCCAAACCCCGCCTGCATGCTTCCGGGAGGAAACACGGGGGAGGGGGACGAGATGAGAGCAGCGAACCCTGGGTACTGCCGCTGCTGCATGGGCAACGACGCCGCCGGCACTCCTGCTCCCGCCGTCGGGACCCCTACCCCACCCCCTGCTGACCAAAGGCCTTGGAGCAAAGACTGGCCAGCGACCGTGGCACCGCCCGAGACAGCACCAGCAACGCCAGCGGCGGCGGCAGCGGCGGTTGTAGCAGTGGCGGTAGCAGCAGCGGAGGGGGGTTGGGATGGTACCCCAGGCACAGTAACGCCGCCGCCACCGCCGCCGTTATACGAGAAGCTTCCGGGAATATTCAACATCATCAATGACTGTTGCTGCTGCTGTTGCTGTTGCTGCTGCAGTTGTCTTTGGCTTTCCACGGAAAGCGCTCCTGCTGCGCCCATGCCCGGAGCCTGCCGGGCTAGCTGCTGCTGTTGCTGCTGGTGTTGCCGCTGTGCCAGTACAATCGCCATTTGCTGCTGCTGCTGCTGTTGCATGAGCATCTGTTGCTGCAGCGCCTGTTGCGTGCCACCAAAAGCAAGCATGAAGGCCCAAGACGAAATAACAAGAAATTGAGTTCAAGAACAACATGGCGGGCATGGAGCGGGATCGGGGGAAGGTGTACCCGACATCATGCATGACCTTAGTCGTGAGACCAGGGGGGGAGGGGAAGCCAAACACGGCGAAAAAACACATAAACAAAAACGCACGCAACACGAATGAATCAAAGCAAAGAGAACACAAAAACAGAAACGGCGTGGACAGAGGGGGATGGATGGGAGGGAGGAGGCCATCCAAAAGCACCACCAAGCAAACACGGACACGAAAAAAAAGTAGCACACCATCTACACCACCTCCACCACCACCACCAGCAGCAAGGGCGGGGTCGGCGAGATCGACCACGACCATCCGGCGCCTGCGGCCCCTTCCACCAGACGCGGGAGCAGCCGAGCGCCGGCGAAAGCTAGTGCTCAGTATACATAGCGGGTGCGATCGGGGAGTGAAGATGGGTGTGATCTCGCCGACACACTCCCAGGGAGGCACGAAGCAGCAGCAGCAGCAACACAAAAACACCCATCACTACTGCAGCCTCCTGGAGAACGCTACAGAGGGGGGGACGGAGGGCCGTTTCTCGCAGCCTACCATCCACCAAACTATGTAGCGCACGCCCACTGCTCACCGACATGGTACTCCCACGCCCAATCGCGCCTCCGCCGCCGCCGATGACGCCCGCCCCGCCCGCTTCCCCGCCCCCACCCGTCCCCGCCGCCGCCGCCGCGGCAAGAGACGCCGCAGTAGAAGCCTCGAAATTCTGCATCAGGGTCGCCTGGTTCTGGTTATGCCGCAGCGGCGACGCCGACGCAGATACGGGCACCGACATGGGCACCGACACAGGCACGGCCACCGGTACCGACGCCCCACCAATCACCGCCGCCGCCGCCGCCGCCGTCCCAGTAACCGTCGGCCCCGCCCCTGGTGCCGCCACCCCAGCTGCCGCAGCCGCCGCAGCCACCGTCGCCACCGCTTCTTGAGCTGCAGACGTTGCGCCGCCCTCCTCGCCCACTCTACCGTCCACACCACCGTCGACGCTTATCTCGGAATCACCTCCCACACCGCCGCCGCCGCCACCACCAATGCCGCCGCCACCAACGCCACCACCGCTGCTGGTGGCACCCAGCGTCATCGACAGGCGGCGCGTTTGCACCGCGCCCATTCCATCGCCTCCGACTCCACCACCACCGCTACCTCCTCCTCCGGCTCCGGCCTGGCCTCCGCCTTCATCCCCGCCTCCAGCGCCAGCAACCCCGGCGCTAGGGTCGCCGGCGCCCGAAGACGGGCTCGAGAAGCCAGGCGCCTCAGCCTTCTCGTTGCCACACGCGCCGCTACCGGACGCCGTAGAGGTCGTGGGAGACGGCGTACGCAACGTAATTCCAGAAGAAGCGGCCGCGGCGGTGGGGCGGGCGGAGGCTGCAGCAGCCACGGTGGCAGCGGCGGCGGCGGCGGTCGTGGTGAGAGGGGTGGGGGCGAGGGAGGCGGGGAGGATGGGAGAGGAAGAGGCGGAGGCCGTGCCGTTCGCAGTGGTCGGTGGTGGCACTTGTTTCGCTGCGGATGGTGTCGATGTTTGTGCGGCGGTTTGTGGCGGCTGGCAAGAATTGCAAGAGACCGGACGGAAAGAAAGAGGGGTGGGTGGGTAGGTGGGTGGGTGGGTGGTCGCGATGGCGTCTGCTGTGAGTGGTCATTTTGGTGGTGGTGATGGTGGTGGTGGTGGGCGAGGGATGGGGTCGGAGGCGCGGGGATATTCACACGCGGAGATGGTCGCCGCCAGTATCGTGTATAGCCGTGCGTCCCGTGTTGTGGCGCTGCCATGGATAGTTCGCGTTTACGCTAGGCGACGGGGTTTGCCACCACGGTAAATCGTGGAAAAAAAAAAAAAAAACGTGACTGCTGTACGATAGTCGTGTTGGGAATGGACCGAGGAAAATCATAACCCACCAGCATTGACGATTTTTAGCTCAAGACCACTGTAAGCACGTTCGCACGGGAAAAAAGAACGGAGCTCAAGAGGAAGACGTATTCAGATGTGTGCTGGGTGAACCAACAGCAGCAGCCGGCAAAATCAACGGCCAAATCAACCGCCGACATTGTCCACCTACACCAACACCGCCAACATCAACCAGAAACATCAACCGACGAACACCTCCGGAACAAAAAACACGAAAAAAAACTAACAGCACCAATCAACCAACCTGAGGAGAAGTCATTGCGCCGAACTGGAAGGCTGGAGTCTGCTGCTGCTGCTGTTGAAAATTGAGTATCTGCATTTGCCTCATATGCTGCATGAGCAACAGCTGCACCTATTGGTCCACGCAAAGAAGACGCCGACAATTGCATTGCCGCGATCAGACCGCACGAAAGACGGTGAGGTGGGTTGGGGTTCGGGTTGGGTTGGGGTGGGTTGGTTTATACACGTTCGTCCAATAAGCCTCTGTCAGGCTATAGTAGGGTCAAAATAGGCCTTCACGTGCCCAAAAAAGACCGGCTTCCTCTTCCTAAACAGTATCCTCGCCGATAATGCTCGAGCCGGGGGGGAGGTAGGGGGGCGGGTAGAGGTGCGGTGGGGAACCTTGGTTCGTTTTTTTCCCGTCTGTGTTTTGAACTGCGTGCGCCACGATGTATGCGGGTGCGTCGTCACGAGGGTTTCCAGGCATAAGTGGTGCTTCGAGGTTTGCGGACGGAACCTTTGGTGAATCGGGCGAACGGAGGCAACGAGATACGACCAATATTCACGATCGCTCCTGGCTCTTTACGGGACGTCTTGAGCGAAAAGTGTCTCCGAAAACCTTCGGATACACATACATAAACCTAGTAGCACACATCGTCAACTTTGCGCAAAAGGGAGGCTGGGTAGAGGCGCTGGAGGTGGTGAGAAATTGAGCGCGCGCGCGGCCGTAGTGTCACCGTCGCGTTCAACTCTTTTAGGACTGCAGTCCCGTTTCGGGGACAAACCATTGAAATTCAAAGGAGCCCGTCCTTAAAACGGGACTGTGGTCCTGAAAGGGTTGTTAGATACGAAAGGGGCGAGGGCGCTTGCTGCTGCTGCTGCTACTGCTGCTTTACTCTTCAAGTTGCTCTATCTAGCGGAACGTCGTCGAAGACAGAAACATGGCAGTAGTGGTAAACCTCACCATCAGGTATATCAATAGTTCCTACAGGAGTGCACGTAAAAAAAAAAATCGGACACCCCCGCTACCCATGTTCGAGACCCAGGCAGGAGGGGGGGGGGGGGGTACTCGATATGAGAGATGTACTCGATCTCATTCATGGCCGTAGTCGTAAAATCAAACCAGCGCATAAAAGTTCACGATGGTTGCGAGTATAGTGGTGTGCGTGTGGGTACTGAAGCTACGTGTACAATTGTGAAAAATATTTCAGGCCGGACCTGCTGCTGCTGCTGGAGGAGCTGGGCAGCCTGGGTCTGCTGCGCTTGCGCCTGAGCCTGGAGTGCCTGCATGGCATGCATCAGCTGGCTCTGCAGAAACAAAAAACAAGAAGAAAGAGGGAGGGAGGGAGGAGGGGAGGGAACACCGGGCCGGTGGGCGGGGGAGGTACGGGGGGTCGAAAGGTGATGAAGAGGGGGGCTATAGGCTGTGTATGCTGCGTCTTAGACAAGCCTATAACTACCGGCAGTTCGCGGCCAGTGTCTGGCTGGTTGTCTTCGTATGGTTTGGCTAATCCACTGCCACCAGCATCACCATCATCATCGCCCTCACGACGGCCATCACCACCACCACCACCACCACCACAATCGTCGACACCGAAACCACCACCATATTTCGTATGCGGCCGCATTGAAGTGAGCTGCAAATCGTGCAAGGATTTGGCTTTTTGCCTGTTTGAGGTGTACTACTGTACTGATGTGTTCCAGCCACGATGTATATCTGGCTGCTTAGTACCACCTCAATGATTTGACCACCGGAAGATGTTCCCCCTGAGGCATTCTTCCGCTCCAGTATTTTTAGTCTGTACTGTGACCACGGACTCAATATTGTGGACATGAGTTAATGTGAGAAAAAGAACAAGAACAAGAACAAGAACAACAACAACAACAACAACAACCAAACCAACCCCCTCGACCACTGCCACCATCACAACCACCAGCAGCACCAAAAAAAAAAAAAAAAAAAACGGCACCACCACCACAACCTCGCTCGCACCTGTTGCATCTGAGACACCTGCTGTGCCTCGGGCATCGTTATCTGGCCCGCCTGCAACTTCTGCTGGAGAGCCAGCTGTTTCGTCTGGAACAGAGCGTGCATCCGTTGGCCCTGGTGCTGGAGCTGCCAGTAACAAAACGGAAATTTTTAGAGAGAAAAAAAAGGGCATGAAAGTGCACGTCGAAAAAAAACGTGCAAGAAGAAAGCGAAACACCTTGAACATCAAACGCAGCGCTTGAGATTTGAGCCGGAGGCGGCAAAGTGGGAGAACTAAGGTTGGGCTCGGTGTTATCGAACCTCGAAAATCGTGCGATAATACGAAAAAGCTTGCGTAGGACGGACAAGCTTCCAGGCAGACGGCCGCTAAGCAACAGGGGCGGACGCGCCGCAAAGACTGGCAACGGAAAACCCCCCATCTCCGAGCCCCTCTCTCCTTCCTGAACACCCCGACCCCGCTGCTTCGCCGCAACTTATGATCAAGTTTGAATAATGTACCTTGGTACAAAATACGAATACGCGAGTTGCTCGTATTCACTGCTATACTTTGTATACGCGCAGGAAGTACTGTAGACTGCCCGCAGGGAAGCGGAGGGGAGGGTGGGGTAGGGGAGGTGGGGACTGGGCGGAGCCCGGCAGGGGCTTGGCAGGGGGGGGGGGTACTTGATAGGAGAGATGTAATCGACATCATGCATGGCCGTAGTCGTATGACCATAGACCCTCGCATCCCTACAATCCCGGGACGGGGCACGTCGGGTTTTCACCGACCAGGCAGATATTGCTTGCATCAAGCGCGAAGCGCCGTGAGGTGTCCGGCGAGTCGCATGAAGGGTGAGCTGCATCCTACTAAGAACCGCTCGTGAGGCGGGCTGTCACATGGATGACAGCTTCAGCGAGTTAATTTAATTTCTGGTGTAGCCACTTCCAGAGACAGCAATGAGAGTACAATGTTACTGCCTCTTGGGTGCCTTACCATAAACACTACGAGATACGATCAAAAATCCCTTGCGAGGAGTAAAGGTTCTTTACCTCGCACAAATGATCTAACTCGACGACCAGAGTGAGTGGCATGTTTTACAGTGTCGTTGCCAACCGACGCCAACCCAACACAGGGGGGGGGGGGGGTGTACTCATTATCATGCATGGCCGTAGTCGCAAGATCACAGACCCTCGCATCCCTACAACTACAACTCAGGGATGGAGCACGTCGGGTTTTCATCGACCAGGCCGACATTGCTTGCACCAAGCGCGAAGCACCGTGAGGTGTTGGGCGAGTCGCATCAAGCGTGAGCTGCATCCTACTCAGAACCGCCTTCGAGGCAAATTTTCTTCCATATGGCTGACAGCGGCAATGAATTGATCCTTTTTTCTGGTGTGCCCACTTCCAGAGACAGGAAAGGGTTTATTTACCATGTACCTGGTAACTGCCTCTCTCGTGGGTGCCTCACCATACACCTGATACACACTGCGTGATACAATCATCTCCTGTGCGGAGTTAAGATTCTCCCCGCTCAAAAACATTCTAACTCGACCGCCAGCCGAGGTGACCGCAAAAACAAAAACAAAAAAAGGTACCCTGATTGTCTAGCTCACGCAGTAAGAGGTGTGTTTAGCAGCGTCGTCGCCAACCGACGCGAACCCAACCTATATGTATACCTAGGGGGGGGGGGGGTACTCATCTGTCGCTTGCCTTAGGCATTTGACCATTGACCACGCATCCCTTTCAAGACGGAACACCATCCCTACTCCAATTTATAAATATCTCCAACAGTTGGGCGCTCAATAACGTTGTTTCCATATATTACGATGATTTTTTTCTGCTGGTCTCATCACCTTCCGGTTTCGCCACCTGTGGCCACCATCTATCTCCTAGGATAGCGATCGTTTTTCTCGCTACTTTCTTGTGTACCAAACTCCTCCATGTCACACAAGTCTATTTTCCTCGTTTCCTCTGTCAACACATCCCGTTCCTCCTTGTACAATTCACATTCTCCTACTATGTGAGTTCTACTCTATTACTTTGGCACACGGGCACATCTATGAATACACTTCCTCATATTCCTCCTCCTCCCGGTTACTGATATACTTTTTTTCTTCTCTCTGGAAAATCCAGGTCCCCCACACGAAATCGCAGTTTCAGCGTTTTCGCGAAGTCCATTGGGTCGTGCACATACATTTTCATTCCGATCCCTTCGCTTAATCCCCCGCATGGGGGTGGGGAAGGGGGAGACGACAGACAGCGGGGAGCGTAAGAAAATTATTGGGATAAGCCGAACTCGGCCCGCCGAGTTCGTCTCTACTCGCCCACATCCTCACCTGCTGCTGCACCTGGCTAGCCAGTTGCTGCGCTTGCGCCATCTGGCTCTGCTGGTTACTCTGTGCAGCCTGCTGCTGCAGCTGCTGCTGTTGCTGCTGCATCTGCCTCTGTTGCGCCTGTGCCTGGAGCATAGCCTGCAGGTACACCTGCTGCTGCTGCTGCTGCTGCTGACTAACCCCAACTGTTCCCGCTGTCTCCGCCGCCCCAGCTAGCAACGCACCCCCTCCTCCTCCTACCTCGCCTCCTGCTCCTACCCTTCCTACTCCTCCTGCTCCCCCTCCTGCTGCTGCTGGTCCTACGCCCGACACTCCCACGCCACTAAGTGCACCGCCGCCAACTCCTCCTCCCGCGACCCCAACCCCCGCTCTCGCCAGCGATGCCGCTCCTTCTGCTCGTGGGGCTCCTCCCCATGCGCCAAATGCCCCCGCTCCCCCCAGGGCCGCACTTCCGGTAATCTGCTGGACATAAGTTTGGCGCTGCGGCGGCTGCTGAGGCTGCTGCTGCTGCTGCTGCTGCTGCTGCTGCTGTTGCTGCTGCGCGCCCAGAAGGCTCATGAAGTGCTGGGCGGTGCCCACCGTCGGGGTCGCCTGACTCATCGCCATTGTCGTCACCATCCATATCATCCATGTATGTGTGTGCCACCACATCGGGACGGAAGGAAGGAGGGAGCGAGGGAACGGGTTATAGCTCTTTTTCGTGCAATGGTCTGCTGCCCACGGCGACCAAAACCGGCTCCGCTCATTCTCCGCTTTACAACCTGCCTGTTCTTGGCGGAGGAGGTCTTTGACTCTAACGCGCGCGGAACACACAAGTCGCCGTCAACCTTCCTCAACGACTGCCACCACTACCCTTGTCCCCTCCCCCTCCCCTAAATCCCGCACCCTTCGAGGGTCTACGGTCATACGACTACGGCCATGCATGACATGAGTACACCTCACCTCCCCTGCCCCTCCTTCCACGCGTCACTCACCTGTACCACCTGCTGCCACTCCGCCCCCCCAACGATAACCGACGATGGTAGAGTCCCGCCGTTTGCCCCTCCCACACCCACCCCTGTCGCCACCTCTACCCTCCCGCCGACTCCCGCCTTAACCGCGACGCCATTCGTTCCTACCTCTCCTCTTCCTGGGGTGGCAGCGATAGCGGTAGTAGCGGCGGCGGCAGCGGAGTCGTTGGGCACAGTTCCCAGCAAGGCGGCAGACGAAGGTGCCATCTCCGGCAAGCCGGGGATCGTCCCGGTACCCCCGATACCCCCTGTACTCCCGGGGAGTTCGTCGTAGAAGCACATCACAGCGGCGGCCATGCCTTGGGCCTGGTTTGACGCGGGGACATCGCTGACCCTTGCAGCGGCGGCGCCGGCCGCGCTCGACACCTGGGCTTGGGCCTGAGCCTGCGTCTGGGCCTGCCGCTGAACGCCTCCGCCGCGCTCGGTGCTCGACGCAGCCCAGGTCGGACCCCGTCTAGCCCCTGCCCTTCCGTCGCCGACACCGTTTTCTTTGCCGGTACCCCTAGCCGCGATGGCGGCGACGGCGGCGGCGGCAACGGTGGCGCTGCCTCCGTTACCCGTGACGCTCCCCCCCCCTCCGCCTCCACCTCCACTTCCTGCTCCCGCTTTCATTCCCGCTACTCCTTCTCCCGCTCCGCGATTGACCGATTGGGGGTCGACGCCGTCGGGAGCGGTGAAGCCTCCTTTGCCGCCGACGCCCCCGTCGGAAGAGCAGGAAAATTCTCCGGAGCGGCTGCGCAGACTCCCGTCGGTCACGGTCGGGCTAGCTTGCCCACCGCTACCGCCACCGCTACTACCACCACCACCAGCAGCGCCAAGAGTGCCGACGCCACCACCACCACCACCGCTGCCGCTGCCGCTGCCGCTGCCCCCGCCGCCGCTGGGGACACTCGTGATGCCGAGGGGCGAGGCATTTGTCAGGGCGATGTCGCCCCGAAGGAAATCGGCTGGGGGCGCTGCTCCCAATGCGAGGGAAGGGTGGTTCATAGCGCCGGAGAGCGAATGCAGGGGCACGGGCGAGAGGCGAGGGGGTGCCGCGGCGGAGCCGGCCGCAGCGGCAGCAGCAGCGGCGGTGGCAAGCGGTCCGGCGGCGTTGGCGGCGGCGGGAACGGCTTGGGCGCTGTTTCCAGCGCGACCCACCTCCGCGAGAACGCCGGTTTGAATCGTTGGGGGGAGTTGCTGCTGCTGTCGCTGGCTAAAGTTGAACTGCTGCTGCAATCGCAGCTGGTGAATCTGCTGCTGCCGCAACTGCTCTTGCATGAGCCTCTTTTGCTGCTGCCGCTGCTGCTGGGTGAGGACCAACCCGCCCCCGCCTCCGACAAGGAGACCCTTGGTCTGGACGCTCCCGCTACCGCTGCTATCACCGCCACTGCCACCGCCACCGCCGATACCAACTACACCGACGCCACCCAAGTTCCTGCCACTGACACCTCCGTCTTTGGGCTCTCCCAGCTGGCCCATCCTTGTCGCCATCTGCACGCGCGACTGCGCGGAAAGCATGAAGTTCATCTGTGCTTGCGCTGTGCTGGGGGGAGAAGACGCGCTGCCAGGAAACGCCGCGGCTAGTTGCTGCGGTGGGGGTCACGGAGAGGTGGGCGGGTGGAGGAAGGGGGGAAAAGGGGAGGGGAGGGGCGGTGATGGGAGGGGAGGGGAGGGCAGAGAAAGGAAGGGGTGGGTGTGGGTGTGGGGGGGTGTACTCGATATAATGCACGGCCGCCGTCGTATGACCGTAGACCCTTGCATCCCGACAATGCCCGGACGGAGCACGTCGGGTTTCCACCGACCACGCAGAGGGGGGGGGGGGGGGGGGGCGCAGCGTGTGATTGGTTACTAATGAGCTTCAATCCGGCAGCAACCGAAGAGACGGTGAGCACTTCTTGCCCGTCAGGGCTGCGCGTTACGCCGACAGCTCAGTAAGCTTGGGTCATGAATGTGAAAAAAAAAGCCAACCAACACCAACACGAACCGCCCCGGCAGAGTACCAGTGGCCTTAAATCCTCATTTTTTCCTTTCCGAAAACCGTGCAAAAAACACCGCCGTACATGCATATGACTATGTCGAGAAAACGATGCACAGCTCGGTATTCAACGGACTCACCGCTGTCCCACAGTCTGTGACCGCTTATTGCACTTCCCTCTACGGCGAAGAATCAGGACGGGCACAGGGCGGACTGATGTTGGGTAGACAGTGTGACCACATGGTTTGTATCTCTCCATCAAAAGATGGAGAATCAGGACGCACGCTGTGTGCGCTGATGTCGTTGGGCGAAAAAAAAAAACGGTTCAATGTGAACGCAAAACACCTCACTGACAGAAACCATCACCACCGCAAGGAAAAATAAAAACGGCAAGGACTACTCGCACCACCAAAAAAATCAGCGAAAAGGGTCAGACCTGCTGCCGCGGCGAGGTACTCGGCCTCGCTTGTTGTTGTTGCTGTAGTTGTTGCTGTTGCTGCTGCTGCTGCTGCTGCAGCAGCTGTAGCTGCTGCACCTGCGCCTGCTGCGCCTGCGCTTGCGTTTGCTGCGGCTGAGCCTGCTGCTGCTGCTGCTGGAATTGCTGCGCTTGCAAGCGCTGAAACATCAGCAGCTGCTGCTGCTGCTGTTGCTGCAACTGCTGCTCCCGCCCGCCGCCACTCGCGCCCCCTGCCCACTGACCGACGCCGCCCAGGCCAACCCCAGCAGGGGCTACCCCTACGACATCGCACGAGTCGCGCTGCTGCTCCGGCAGCAACGTCTGCGGAGCGGAAAACCCGGCCAGAGCGCCCCCGCCCCCGCCGGCAGCGACACCACCCCCAACCCCAAGACCGCCGTCAACACCTCCAAACCGAACGTCTGTGTTCATCATGGCGTAGGGGACGTTTCTGTCAAGGGGAGGGACGCCCTGAGCGGCGGCGGCGGCGGCGGGGTCGCCGGAAACGGAAGCAGATGTCGCTGCCGCTGTCGCTGCCGCCGCCGCCGCGGCCGTCGCTGCCCCCGCCACCGACACCTTCCTCTCGCCTGGCCCTCCGAAATTGAACATCGCGTGCGGTGCGTCGCCGCGGGCAGAAAGCACCTACGGCAATGGGGTGATTATCATGTTCCGACCCCGCCCCCCCCCCCCCCCCGCCCCTCAACTAAAGAGAGGGGGAGAAGAGAGAGAGAGAGACAGCGGGTAAGGAAGAAAGATGGAGAGAAATCAATCTCAAAAAGAGGTCGGCGAGCACCGTTCCGTCCCGTCCCGTCCTGTCCCCGTGTGCCGCACGCCACCTACGTCGCTTGCAAACCCGGTATAACCCAGGCACGAAAAAAAAGGAACACTGCGTGCGCCTTCACCGTGTGAGCTAAGCAAGCCGCAGCGAGCCGGAGGACTCGATTGCAAGCGCGCCACCGTGTAGCGCTTGCCCCCCTAGTATTTAGAAACGAGTTGGTCTGCCTGGTTGTTGTCGATACGGACGAAACAACGGCAACAGCAGGGGCGGCGTGGGGCGGGGTAGCGGAGCAGTAGGGGGGGGGGGGCGGTCGGGGGGAGCTCAACGAAGGGCTGTTGTTTTTCTGTTCCAAATCACAAGGACACGCAGTACCGCAGGAAAAAGCCGCCGCAGCGCCAAGACGGGGGCCGCGCCCTTGGTTTGGGGCTGAAACCAAACCGCACCAAGACCGTAACCGCAATACAACCGAAACGAAATCGATCGGTGTAACCAAAGTGTAACCGAAACATAACCGGAATATAACCGAAATGTAGATGGCTTCGTACTACAGTGCGGTGGCGGTTGAAGCCGAGCCGGCGGGGCGGAGGAGGAGGGGGGGGGAGGAGGAGGAGGAGTAGGAGTAGGACGTCGAGGTTAGGACCCAACACGTCGTGCTTCAAGCGACTTCGGAGAGTGTGTGGAACAGTCCACATCACCGTGGCTTGGTGATGAAATGCCGGCTGTAGTTGTGCAACCCTCGGCAACATATATTTTTCCTGCGTAGGGTCCCTCCCTCGGTCGTGGGAATGCCTGCTGTTGTATCTGCTACTGCTGTTACACCCGATGACTACCGTTAATGGACGCACCCTGCCTCGTATTTTATAGCACAGGAGCTCGGGTGCGGTCGAACAATCGCTATCGGTAACCCGGCCGTCCGGGCTGCTTCGTAGCGCCGAATGCCGCTGAAACCGCCATTTTGTTTTCGTTCCTCTAGTCCAAAAGGCTTCGCAAAAAAAAAGGAAAAACGGGGTAACAGACGGTTGAATGAGCTTGAGACGCCCATCTGCCCCTGGATATATCATGTAGTGTACCGAAATTACCCGCTGGCAGGGTCTACTTGCTACTCTGATCCCTGATCCCAGGACGACGGACAGATCCGTCAACCAACAGGGGCAAAATCGCTGAAAGGGGTGTTCTTAGAAAAATCCTACCGAACTTGTTGCTTGGAAGGGAGACAGAACGGCACAGACAGCAGCAGGGCGTGAAGCAGGCGTCCGTAACGAGCCGTAGGCTCAAAGCGCCCCCCCGCAGGGAGCCCCAGAGCCCTTCCGGAAGGTCGCCGGAGGCCGTCTTTTTTCAACATATACCTGGCACCTGGTATGCGTATAAATACTCAAAAGTGTGCGTCTTACGCGCTCGTTTTGTCCTCTTGTAGACGTGATACCGGCTGGCTTGAAAATGTTGTGCGTTTTGCAGGGGAAGTAGCACCGAAGTGACGATCAAAACCATGTGAAAAGGCAACGAGTAGATAAATTTGGGGGAAAACACGCCAGAAGAAAAAATAGGCCGGCATCGAAACAGGCCCAAAAGTGCGGCACGCCGGACACACATAACTTGTGGTCTCGTGGTGAAAATACGGAGTTTACGGCGAAAAATTGCGCCAGCGCAACAAAACACCACCTGCTGTAGTTTATTTACGCCATGGACATTAAAAGCCCTCCGCTTGCAACGGAACTTTAACTTTTCATAAATTTCGGCGATCTTTCCCTCCCCACGATTCCGTTGACGGTGATATGGGTATCCGTTGGAAATTTGACGTGCTTTTTTAGGGATGTGTTACGGTATACCAGGTAGCAGGTGTATGAAGTGCCAGGTATCTACCTAAACAGGTGCCAGGTATTGTTCATTGGAATGCTCTCAAGAATTTCTGCCGAAGTGCATGCAGGGAAGACTACGCAGCACAGACACAGTAGCCCTCCGCTTGAGACGGAACTTTCAACTTTTTGGGGGATTTCGGCGATCTTTCCCCGCCCCAAATTTCCTTCCAAGGAGATGTGGATATCCGTTGTAAAAAATCACGTGCTTTTTCAGGGATGCGTTGTATATACTGTACTACAATTGTAGGTACTAGGTTATAAATGCGTGGGAACCTGTCGGTAAAATGTAACACCAAAAATAAAAACAATTTGTCAGAACTGCACCTAAGAACCGGTCCTGCTGTACCGCAAAAAAGTGCGATAGGGAATGGACTGCTATCGCCCCTTTGTGATCATACGTAAAAAACGTAGAAAGGGGAGATCTCCAACAAGATAGATGGATGCGTTTCTATTTGGGGATTGCTACCAGCCTTACGAAAAAACGAGGTAGAGGCACTTTCGCGGCGTGGGGGCCTGAAAAAATGTGACGTACTGTATAGACCAATCACGATCACTCAAGCCAACCAAAAAAAATTGACAAATTTCGTAAGCTGATTGGATTACGACATAGCTTGCTAATTCCGCCGCAGCACGGTACAGCGCCTGCAGCAGAAGCGCCTCACGGCAGATAGAAAGCTCGATGGTGAAAGCATCTGACAACCGTGCGGCAAGCAGCTAGCTGCTGCGACTTGCAAGCAGCAAGCAGACGCCGCCCAGTCGTGTGATGCCACCGGACAACCCCCAAGACCGGAGACACAGATCACAGCAGCAGCAGAGGAAGAAGAGTGCGATGACAAGCTCGACAAGCGGTTGCCTGCGAGAACGATAAAAAAAAATCAAAAACGTATAGACCAGCAGCAGAGCCACCTCGACAGCAAGCATACCCCACAGGAATTTGCTGGAACTCGTACGATTACAGGGACTAACACGGGGGGGCATAGCAAATAGGACCTACTACTGTACTAATAATAGTAAAAATAGCGATAGATGCAGGCTTTTGTGTGCAACGTAGGTCCTATTTAATATACCCCCCCGTAATAGCTGGGCCGTTGCTGCTGTTGCAGCGTGTTGCTGTTATTGTCGCAAAGAGAGCAGCGCCTCCCGCAAATACGAACGTCGATTGACGAGAAGAGACGGGGCAGGGGCTTTGGGAAGAGCGTCGCGGGATCGTGAGGACCGTTGGCGCATCACTACCAAGACCGAACGGTCGTTACATTTTTATTGCCCAGAATGGCACGTACGACCGTTCGGCGTCGTGGATGACTGATATCAGGGCCTTCGATAAGCATCCCACATGCTCCAACGAATAGAGCTGATTCAAATACCTTTGATGTAGCTCTACACAAGATCGTTCGAATGTGGCTATTTTTCACGGCGAGGTTGCAACTATAGTGCTCGTGGTGGCATCGCAGCGGAGGGCACATGACATCGGGCAACAACGCAACAAAACTCGAAAAGTTGAGCGGACTTGTGTCGAAACTGCCTGGGCAAGACTTGGGAATTTCTTCCTCCTCCCCCCCCCCCCCCCCCCGCCCCCGCCCCCGCCCCCGCCCCACCCACCACCAATAAAAAAATGCCAAAAAACGCGTTTTTTTCTGAGAACCTCGTACGTACAGGTTGCGAACCGTTCGCTGTTCGCGAACCGGGGTAAACGGCAAAATACGCAAAACAAAACAAATAACACGGAATATTGGTATGATGCTACAGCAGTATGTCCCCCTGCAGATGTGATGACGTCACATCAAGGGACGCACGTGGCCACGTTTTTTGTTATTCCTTGTAACATTTGGTGAGTTTTGTGGCATACGTGTGATATGTCGTTACGTCGTCTCGTTGTCGTTACAACTCGTGATGTGCCACCTTTTCGGTATTCCCTGCAAACATTTTCGTGATTTTGTGGCAGTAGGTGTGATGTGTGATGTGTCGTTACGTACGTAATTCACTACAAGTCGTGAATCAGCAGCAGCAGCAGCAGCAGCAGCAACGGTCGTGTGGTGTGGTCGTGTGGTCGTGTTTTAGTTTCTTCCTTACCCTTCTTTTTCCTTCTCCCTCCCTACATATGTACAAGCGGTGGAGTACCCACTTTCAGAACCATCCAAGACTTCTCGAAAGACAGCACCGGGCAGATCGCCTTGTCACGAGAAAAACCTACTTGGAATTAGAACGCAACTATGCCTTCATGGGTAAAAGGTAACACCATTGAGGGACGGAGCCGCGGGCGGGCTCCTCTCTTGCGTGGTTATGGTATGGGGGACACACCGAGGTGGGTCAGTGCCCCGGGTCTCCACGGAACGGGGCGGAGGACCTCTGTTGACCTTGAATTTGAGTGTAATGAGGCGGTACAATCTAGGGGAAGGGGACCTGGTATCCATATCACCCCCCTCCTTTTCGAGACGTGCAACTGCCCGTCTTAAACAAAAAAGGTGTCGACTTGAGGTACCCGGGCGACCAGGAGAACTCCCTAGATGTGCCGAGCCGTCGACGCCATGGTGGGACGCAGCCCCGGGCGAGTTATGTCTCTTGGGTGGTTGTGGTGTGGAGAACACACCAAGGTGGGTCAGTGCCTCGGGTCTTCCCGGAACGGGGCGGAGGACCTCTGGTGACCTCGAACTTGTGTGTAATGAGGCGGTACAATCTTGGGGAAGGCGACCTGGTAAGCACACACCATACGCACTACTGTAGAGGCGAGCCCACGTTTATTGGCTTGTCACCGCGTGGTCTTAAAATGGGTACCCCACTGGTGTGGTAAAAAATTACAGTATTAATAGTAGATCCGGGGTCACATATGTAAACAAACTTACGTTTATCCTTTTTTTAAAATCACTTGATTATAAACACTTGCCCCCGCTCAGCGAGTCTACCACGACATTTTGTCGCTTCTACGATATTTGCTTTCTTTGCGTGCTTGCTGATCGTGCCACACTTTTTCCCGGAAAAAGAAGAAAAAAATCACGGAAAAAGAAAAAGTCAAAAAAAAAAATTAGTGGTTTGGCAGGCTCTCTTTCGCTTTTTTCCACCGGCTCGTTGAAAATTATTTTGCACTTTCAGTTATTTTTCCCTTTTTTCTTCTTTCGTTTCGTGTGCGTTCGTGTACTCGGAGCACGGCACCGCGGGCGAGCCATGCGCCGTCGCGGGTGTCAGCGAATGCTGGCGGGTAAAGGGGGGTTTGCAAGGAGCGCGGTCGTCGTTTTCGTAGCTTGGCGTCGTGTGTGCCTCGAGACACGAAGGAAGCATGAATGGGCTCCGTCTGGCCTCCATCTGAAAAATAGATTGAATATGTACGAGCTCATAAGGGTCCTTCGGGATTGCAAGATAAGATTCAAGCGGAGCTTATTTTTGCGCACCACGCTGAAGTTTGCCGAGAGACGTACGCAGTCTGAGCATCAAAATTGTCGAGCTGGCCAACGAGGGTCACGGTGAGCACCGGGCTTCACGCGGGGCGGGCGACGGGGCTCACTGTGACAGAGAGGGAGGAAAGCCTTACCCGGACCGAATCGGTGGCGAGGTGGTCGCGAGAGGGGCGGGCGGCGTACGAGGCTGAGAGAGGAGTTCTACTGTTCGTTTGTTTTTTTTCTTGACTGGTGCAAGGTGTTCCAATCAGGAAGAAAATTAACACATGAGAGGGGACGGTTTGTTTTTTTTCCCCTTCCGAAATTTTCGGTTTCATTTTCGTTGTTTTGGTGGTGCTGCTGCCGTGCCGTGCTGTGTTTTCTCTTTCGTACATACCTGGTACGAGGTATCCATACAGCATTACAAAAGAAGGAAATAAGTACCCTACCTGGGGTATGTACGTACGTACGGCATGTGAGCGAGCTTAGCGGGCGGAAAAGCCCGCGAAGCGAAGCGTATGTGGCGTCCGAGCTGTTTTCTCCTGAAGCATGGCGGCGGGACTTTTGGCATCATCAAGTTGCCAGTTTGCAACTTCTACAATCATAAAAAACACTACTGTTGTATATTCAATTCGTATCGACCTTCTGTCCGCTTTGCATATTACGGGGGACCATAGTTAACAGGACCTATGGTATACATAAAAATCTATATATTTACCCATTTTTACGAACAATATTCGGTCCTATTAACTATGGACCCCCGTAATAGTAATTTGATGTACTTTCCTTCCTGAGCGAGCGTAGCGGGCGGCGTAGGCCACCCGCAGAGCGAAGCGCCTTGTAATCCTTTTCAGCGCAGGCCCCCAACGGTAACGGTACGCGCCTTGCATGGTTGTCGCGGGAGGGATCAGCACATCTTGCCTCGTCGACTCGCGTTGAAATTGTGTTTACAGCAGAGCACCCACGCTACGAATAGGTGTTCTCGGCAGTTGGGGTATTTAGAGAAGCACAAAACCCCATATGGCAGGATCGAGTTCAGCACCAACACTATTAATGTTGATACTATAAACCACAGGGGCAAATGGCGTGTGCGGCAGTACAGGTCTTGACCCTTTTAGAACCGCAGTTCCTTTTTGGGGACGAACCACTCAAATTCTAAGTAGTTTGTTACTGACAATATTTGGTCCTATTCACTATGGTCCCCCGTAACATGAATAAAAATATACCCCCAAATCCCCCCTGCCCTTCAACGCTATTTTGACGTCTATTTCCATCGATTTTTTGCCTTCTCCACCTTCAAATTCCTACCACTCAATCCAACTTTCAATCCAAAAATGAATATGTCGCCGATCAATCACCAATTTGATGGTTGATCTGGCATACCTGGTACCAGGTACCTGGCATATAATTCGGATCTGACTTGTCAACCGGTACTTGGATGGTCGGTCGCTGAACTCTCACCGAACCGATATTTCATCTGACATTCCAGGTATTTTATTGGGCTCAGCTCTTGGCCGAGTAACCTCTAGATACTGGTGCGTACCCTGGTAAGTTGTTTCGTGCGGGATTGCACACTTGATACTTCTATATAATATACATAGGGCGCACGTGCTGCTTAACTTTTCATAGCAGCATGTACATATGATATCAGCCGAGCGTAAACGCTGAAACATGATAAATATCAGATGGTATAGATACGTTCAACACTTCACAGGCAAGGAAGGCGGCGGGGACAGCCCCGACCCGGGCTCCGTCCGGCTGGCACACCCCGTGTGCGTGTCAAGGACGGCCCCTCAGGCTCCGGGGAATACCGGTTGAATGCGATCGCCGGTATGCGGAGTGGGCCAGCCGGTCGCTCGTCGATCCGTCCAATGAGAACAGCCATCAATCGCCGTGGTCTATATGGTCCATGGCCCAGAGTCCGAGTCCAAGGTTATACACGAAATGCAATCAAATAAATGAACACGAACGATGGAATGACACAAGTTACGCCGCTCGATGTCCCACGTCGAATGGATGACAAAACGACGAACAAACATTCTGCACACGGAGACGATCATGCAGCAGCAAGCAGCGCACGGACGCTTCTTGTCTAGCGAGATTTCGGTACCAAATACAGCAGGATGGAGGGGTGGACTCTCCTGACACACCATGAACCCTATGCACTCTAGTGCACACAACGCACTGCAGCAGTAGAGTTATACCAGGTATACGATTGACCGCGAATTGAATGCACCACGAGCACGTTTCACCACAATTCACAGATGGGACGGCGAGGAGCGGGTCGGGGCTCGCAGTCCCGACCCGCTCCCCGCCTAGCCGACCAACCCGCCGTGTGCGAGTCAAGGGTGGCCTCACTCCGTGGATTTTCCCATAGAAAGAAATAGCCGGGAAGGCGGTGCGGGTCGGCCAAACACGAACGAGTGTCGCCGGGACTCGCGTGCAGAGCAACCCCCCTGCACGCATGGCTATCATCATGATGTTATTGACGACATCCTATATCATCATTGCAACATCGTACCTGGTACCTGGTCGAAAGAGGCGAGAGACAACGGCCTAAAATATACCTGGTACCTGGTACCGGGTATGGCGTAGCATACAAAGACGTTGCTCGCCGTCTTGTATACATGTAGGCAAATAGTATGCAGATACGATAAGCAGGGGTCGTCACTAAGCACCCGATAGTATTTTCGAAAAACCTAACACCGGATAAGAGGCGTTATTCTCAAGAACGAAAATCCGGTTTAACCGGATTTCGTCCGGCAAGTAGTAAGGCACAGCACCTGTACGTGGGGCAGTTTTTGTGGGGATTTATCTCGAAAAATCTGGAATCTTCTGTCAAGTAGGACTGTTCAAAAACGAGTTTTGTAGGGACTTTGTTGGGATAAACGTCGGAGATTGGCAGCACGATCGCGCCCCCTTTGTCAGACGAGACGAGAGGTGGCGTGCGCGAGGAAGAGAGAGACCGCTGCTGCAACTGACAAAAAACTCAGACAATCGACGCAGCAGAAGGCTGCCCAACACCATGCTGGTGTGGCGGTATCCCCCCTCCTTTAGTATGTGCCTTGTTGCGTGTCTCGGGGCCTGCGCTGTCTCGGTGAGGGGGTAGATAGTCGGGGCCTGCGCAGCCTGCTGTCCCTATACATACCCTCCTCCGCCCCGAGGCCAAATTCATCAGTTTCGAGTGCGTGCGCGTAGCCAGATCACAGCGACACCAGGACCAGACTTCAATACCAGCAGCAGTCGCTTCGTCTCCGTGAGTCCGAGCTCTGGCCCTTTGCCTGCAGCAGCAAACAAACCCTGTGCTTGCAGTGGCAGGACGCGTTTCCCGTCAAATTTCAGACAGCAGCAGTACTACTGCAGGAATATTACCGTCCGAAAATGCAAGAGATTTTTTGTACTCCTATTATTGCCGAAACAGTCCTTACCTTTCCGGATATCGTGGTAGTAGCAGCACAGCTCTGTCCGGAAATGTAAGAGATTGTCGGTTCTGATAGTAATATCCAAAGAGTCCTTACATTGTCGGACATGGTGGTGTCGTTTACGCGAAAAACTCAGAAACAAGTCTAGAACACAGTTGAATGAACTCTCCCCGAGGAAAACATCCAGCGAATTTAACGCTTGAAAAATGTTTCCCAGGTATAGGACTCTAATAAAATGAAGCAATAAAAAAAACGACAACAAGTCTTTTGGAAGTTCTTTTGCTCTTGGTGTTATTCAATTTGGGGAGTTTGTCCACCTCGACGTGGCATGTTCCTGAAACCGAAGCAAGCCACGCGAACTTGAGCCGTCTCGTCGACTGTTTCACAGGTGAGATCCACCAATCCCGAGAGACAGGGCCACCGGAGCAGCCGCAGGGCGAGGTCCGACGGCCCCTAGCACAGAGCAGACCATCCGCGGCGCCTCAAAATTTTACAAGGCCGTCGCAGATCCAGTTTCCCATCCCTCATTGCCTCGCAAACCACATGAGCACCGACCAAGTCACGACTTCGCTCAGAACTTCGATCGCTGTCTCCCCGTCGCTGCTGCCTGCGTGGGGCTTCGGGGCTGCGCCAGCCACCCAAGAGATCCCAAGAGCGATTGCCTTTTCAGCGGTGCCGGTAGAAACAATCGGCCGCTGACCGCGGCGCCCCGGGGAGGACGCGGCCGTCGCTCGCCTGGTTGGTTGCCCTCGAATGTTCGCTGACCCTTGTGCGTTATTCGAAAAAAAATCAAATGCGCTATTCCTGGATAGTAGGACCCAAAGGCAATTTTTTCACGAAATTATCTTCAATCAAATCAAGATATTTTTTTCCTCTTCGATTGTCGTGGGAAAAGTTTCTCGTTGAGACGGGCCCTTGAAGGTACGATGCAACGTGGGCCAATCACAGAGGAGCCCTGGAAGCCCTTTCCAGCGCACGCCGTGTACCCCTTGAACGAATCAAATTTTCGAGGTACGTACTTCTTTTTTGGCTTTGACAAATACAACATGGGTTTTAGCCAAAATCAGGTATACCTGGTCCATAATGGACCAAAATCAGGTACACACGAAAAACAAGTAAAAACTACACGCCATGAGCCCTGCCACTGGCCAGCCTCACATAGTACCTTCTTTAGCATGAAAGTGGCTGGTTATACCAGGCTTTATCCATTAGGTCTACGAGCTGGGCCAGCCAAGGTGCTGCCAAAAGCGGTAGATTGGCCACGCCCCGCTTAATACTACGTATTTGGATGCGATTTTTCAACACGGTGTTGATCATGCACCAACCTGTGAATGGAAAGCAAGCCCTATATTTTGTTCTTTTTGTTCGAGAGATATGTATGACCAAGATACAGAAATCCGGGGGAATACAACAATAGTGACCGTAACTTGTCTGGAATAAAAGTAAAAATGGCCCGCTTTCCGATTGCCTGCATGTACCGTGCAAACACGAGGTTAATTTTTTAGATCGAAACTCGAAAAATTGAGCGGGGCATTGCAGAAAAACCAACAGTTAGACCTATGCCAATGGTACAGCGAAGTTGCAATAACAAGTTTGAATTTCAAAGATACCCGCCAAAAAAAAAACAGAACACGCTTCCTATGGGCAACGTAAAAAAAAAAAAAAGTTCTAACTTTTGGAAAAGCCCAAAAAAAGCAAATCTGGGGCCGATGTTGGGCCAACATCGGCTTGAGAAAAACTCAGGCCGATCTTTGGTTCGAAGCGGCGAGATTCCGAGTCCTCGACAGACATCGATCAACAAAACCAACGATTGCGTCGTGAATTCTGAACGGAGTGCGCTCGTCAGGGGCTCCGACCCACCCTAGGGTCACCGTCTTCACACCATGGCCGGTGTCATGTGGCGGGAGCTGACCAGGCGTGTGATAAAAAAACATTTGGCCGCTGGTTTGCACAAAACAGAAGACAAAACTTCTCCATCCGTCTCGAATGGCAAAAAATAGACTTTTTTTCAGGTTTGGGAGGATACCGTGGGACGCCGCCGGCAAGCTCTCGCCCCCTAGACCATGGATCCACCTGATATCTTCGAGGCCGTCATCTATATTCGTTGGGCTTGCCAGATACCGAGTGGGTTGGCCGTGGGCTGAGTCTATGTCGAGATCGAGAGTCGATCGTCGCACGAGCTGGTTTCGGTCACCGTGTTGCCAATTTGCGACCAGAAAAACACAAATTGCGCCGCCTGCAGCCGTTGGGGGAAAAAAAAGAAAAAACCAAACATTTTTCTCTTTTTTTCCCACAGCGGCGGTACGAGAATTTTTTCGGCTGTTTTTTTAAAGCGATATATTTGAAAAAAAAACTTTTGAACTTCGCGTTTCCATTGGCATAGGTCTTATCTCAATTACTTTTTATGTATGGCAATCGTGTTTAGGCAGTATCTCCAGATGAGTTGCGAATTGGACAATGAAACTAATATCAGTCTCCTCGTAGGGTCTTCCGCTAAGTATTCACCCAAAATTTGCCTCCTGATCGGGAACGACGATTGTGTCACGGATTTTGTGTTGAAAAGTTGGGGGTTTTGAGTTTTCGCCGATATCTTGTCGAGATCGATTCGAATTATGAACGTGTCATAATTTGTATGTACTTTTTTTTTGGCACAGGTAGTGTTGTGTCAGGGTTAGTGGCTAGTGCCTCCAAATTCGCACTGCATCACGAGATACGACCTTCGGATCGTTTATCCATTTTTCGGCTGGCCCAGTTCGTAGCTTCCAACTGTTTTTTCTTGATTTTCAGTCAACAAGAGAGGTCCTATGTGCACTGTTTTTTCTCTGCGTATAGGGTCTCCGGTCCCTCGGTTGCAGTTCTTACCAGGTATAATTCGCAACCGCTCTTCTTGGTGGCAAATGCTTGTGCGGGTTTCCACTAGAGATGACGTGCGTTTTGTTGCTGGCAGGCTCTAAAACTTCGCCTGCGCAGGCGGTTTTACGCCGGCTGGGATGAACTCTGTACTACGCATACATACGTACGCTGATCACTTCTTCCTTGGGGTGTACGACGTGTTTCAGGTATGATGTGCACTCTGTTTTTTTTGTGGTGACAGGAGTCATGTTACAGAACCGTGGCACAGACGTCACTTCGTCTGCCCCACCCCACGTCGAGGTGGTCTCCGGTTTGGTACGGTAAAATAAGTCCGGCGAGGATGTTCGAGAAGCTTCAAAGCTGGTCACGGGGGGGTGGGGGGGGGGGGATAATCACTCTTGCCGCGTGGCGAAACAAACGAAGCCTGGTGACCCTCTGCAGGTCCAAGCGGAGCTCGTGGTACCTATAAATATACCTAGGATGACCCTCAGCTTGATCCGATCCGTTCTTGGTCGGCGGATCTCTCCCGCCTCTGACCGCCTTTCCGCGCGGTTTCTTCGCCGGGGCGTGCCGCCCCCTCCACGCCTGAACCGCCCGGCGTCGGAGGATCCGCCCGCTCAGCACCGTAGCGCCCGCGCGAAGCCTTGACGTTGAGATCTACGAAGGAATCTCCGAAAATGCCTGCCCTGCCACTGTTTTGGCCCGTGGTCTCTCGACAGGGTGTATGTATCCGCGTGGTTCTTTCCGCCACGTCCCGTCCGACCTCCGACCCATCGGGAGGGTTAGCTACCCGGCCGGCGTCGCCATTGTGGGGGGCTGCGCGGGTGACTATATCTGGGACATCGATGGAACGCCCCGATAGCACATGCCACTCAGGCCTAGTCCAGAACTCCCATCCATAAAAAAAATATGCCGTGATATATGAGAGACGAGAGAGAGAGATCGCATGCCACCTACAGCCAGCTGTACTTACGACGACCAGCAGTACTTTTGGTGTGTACGTTATCGTACAGCGGCAGCTGCAGTGGAGCTTAATTACGTGGCTGCGGAGATGTACAGCTATGCAGTACTGCTACAGCAGCTACCGTGACGGCTACGGAGCTGCGCTGTCGGTCATCGCGTACTCCCCGAGTTGGGAGTTGGTTAGAGTCGATCTTGACGACACGTATTTTATATTTCATTTTTTCCCTGAAATTTCGGCATTTTCATCAAATTAAGCGAGGATTTGAATCTTGTCGAGTACCAGGTACGTGCCTAAGTTGGCTCGCGAAATAGTCGTCCACCCGGCACAGAACCGTCACTACAGCAGCTGCGCTCGCGGAACCCATCCGTGTGGTGGCCCCACTGTCATCGGCCAGACTCGAAGGCAGGTGTCGGTGCCTTGGGGAGTGAAATCCATCACCAACTCGTCACACCACAACGCCCAACGCGACAAAGTCTCAGCTATTGCCCTCACCGAGCACAGCCAGTCGGCCACCTCGGTGCGGTCACCTTGCGAACTCGGCCACGAGAGCCCAGAAAGCTATTGCGGTGTCTGCGTTCGGCCATGACTTGCGAATGACCTTAGGAGCAACCCTTGTCAGCCTTGTGCGCTCGCGAGTGGTGGCACAGCTCGAGCGGTGGAGCTGCCCGATCCTCTACAGCCTTGTACCCAAACTTCCTGAAAAACCTTGAAAGCTTCAAGACTTCGGGGCCGGAGTTTTCGGCTTTCCCCCCAAAAAAAAACGGGATAATACTGAAAAACACTGAAAAACACTCCTCGTTAACCCTTTTAGAACTGCAGTCCCGTTTTGGGGACAAACTAATTGGAATTTGACTGCTTCGTACCCAAAACGGGACTGCAGTCCTACAAGGGTTAAGATTAACCCTTGCACCGCCTTCTACCATTCCGTCGCTTTTCGGTTAATTGGCAAGTAATCATCAGCATTCTGCCGCCTTTTCCAACGTTCACGGAGTGTGAAGCGCACGCTCCCACAATCTCTTGGCATCTAGTCTTGTATTTTTTACTTGGTTTCAGTATGTAACTGTTTTTGGCTCAAATGTAATAGATGTACCCAATTTTGGCTTTTTACCCTGTATAATATGTGTACTATTAATATTACGGGGGACCAAATTTTGCTGGAAAAAATACGTACCAGGTACCTTTAAATATTTACGTTCAGATGTTGCTGTTGTTGTTGTTGTTGTTGTTGTTCTCACATTAACTCACAATACAATGCAATCCGTGGTCGCAGGACAGGCTCCAATAACTCTGGTGTGGAAAAAATACCTCCGTAGTAAAACAGAGGCAAAAAAACAAAAAACAAGCATACGCACTCCACCACTGCGGACACCAGGGAAGCAAAAAGGAGACTATTAATAGCAGAAAAAAAACTAAAAAAGAAGATGAAGCAAGGCAAAAAAACAAAAACAAAAACAGAACCAGATAGCAAAACGCAAAAAAGGCAAAACGGACCATACTAACAGACACAAAGAGGTACAAAGGGGAATGATGTGAACTGCTGTAGGTCCTATTTACTACCAGGTACTCCGTACTAGGTATGGTCCCCCGTAAATGCTCGTATTAATAGTACATACCAGTACCAGGTAATCGTAAGTATATGTATGCGTACGAACTCGTACGAACTCGCAATACAACACCAGCAGGTATTATTAATATTAATAGTAACCTTGTAACTTTGACGAAACACGAAATACATTTCCCAGCGAGTTATAAGGTAGTTGCCTTAGGTCTTGGGTGCATCGGCGTCTCATGATACAGAGAACGGTAGTCTTGGTGCGGGCGAGCGGGCGAGCGGCTGGGAAAAGGCCTCCAGATCTTCATCATGACGTGTTCCTTTCATTCAATACCATACCAGTACAGGTGATACTTGGGTGACACTACGGTATTTAATAGTAGTATTTCAAGCCACCCCTGGGCTATGCCGTAATGTATGGGTAACGACCGAGAACAATCATACCCATAGGACACGTCACGTACGCCGGTGTGCAGGGTGCTGGTGGTTGGTCCCTGGACCAAGCGAATGCGGCGATCGAAAATCGAGAAAACCGCCCTGCCTGCCACATCGACCAAATGCGCAATGATACATCCAGCAGCCAGCGAGTGGTGATTTTTTAAGAAAACTAAAATTTGTACGAGCGGCACGTATAAAAGCAGTCTCTCTGCACCACCACCAACCAACCAGCTGAACATTTCACGTGCAGCACACCAATCCCCCAGCTTTTAGTAATAGTCGCAACTGGGGAACCCATGCTTGCTCTCCGTCACGATGCAGCAGAGCAGCAACGTATCATGGTTGTAGTGGGTGTGTGACATGGGAAATCGGAAACGAGCTGGAACGCCCTGCCTGTGCACTATGTACTGCTGGACTGCTGGGCACCGCAAAGTCGGTGATCCGTCAGACCCTGTCACATGTCTGTTCATGGATTTGGACTCCAAATACATTTTTCGGAGCAACGTAAGCACGCAGAACGCAAGCAGCGGCAGCGCCGGCGGACACAGGGCGGAAATTGAATCTCGTTGCACAGCAGCAGCACCGCTCAACCTCTACGTCAGGGTCGTTGCAAAAATGCACGAGGCGAAGTCAGCTGACACATGGGGTGCAATCGTTTTTCTATTCAGAAATTAGCGAGTACCAGCACGCGCGAGATGGCGACATGGGACGTGTGCCAGGGGAGAGATAAGCCAGGCCAGGCCGGCCGCCAAGAGTCAAAGATCAGGCGACGGCACGTATGTCACGGTCTCTTCAAAAACAGGAGCAAAAATACCTGCCAAACACCTACCGGTACTCGATAGTAGGCACGCCGTCACACCTTGGCAAGGCACGTTGCAGGTCTGGATGCGCAAGGCACATGCGCCCCCCCCAGGTTCACGGCTGGGTTTACCCAGCGGCACGCTCGTTTGTAAGTGCAGTTGGCACGAAAGGTTGACCGCGGGAGAAAAAAAAACTGGAATAGAGCTACCGTACGTGTACAAATTGCACAAACGAAAAATCATGGCAACAAAGGAACCATCAGATGGTCATCGATGATATTACGAAATGCACTGAACTCACGATGCGATCACCTGAAGCCCCCGGGGTATCCAATCCTTTCCGTAGTTATCTGTTGATGGCTCGTGTGATCCGTTTGCTCTGCGGAGATCAGTGTCAGCGAGAACCTTCCGATAACCCAACCCGCTCGTCGCCTTTTCGTTGTTCCTCACAATGGAGGTTCAAGAGCTCTATAGCAAACCCCGGGGATACGGGGACATGATCGATATCAGCTTCTATGTGTGACGTCAGACGTGGCCACGACACACCCACCCGCACACCACTTTTAATATTATTTTAAAACAAACAACCATTGATTCGACAAACGCAACACAACATTACGCATGTACGCACACATACATGCCAAGGGGCCAAGGGCCAAGGGTATATATACTGCACACGCCGGCCCAGCTGGTTACGTGCTGTAGAGAAAAATTGACCTACTCGTTTCAGAAAACTGCGGGCACAACATGTCGTCCTGTCTGTACTGATGAGCTGTGAGTACCTACTACAATCGATCGGTGCATATACCAGGTAATCGATTTCGTGTGAACCTTGTTCACCGGTGAACATACTCGTACTGCAGGTATTATTGTTATTACGGTGGACGATAGTTAATAGGACCAAATTTTGTTAGTAAAAATGGTTAAATATATAGGTTTTTATGTATACCATAGGTCCTATTAACTATGGTCCCCCGTAATAGTCTTCGATGTTCTCACATGAGCTCCTTTTTCCATTCCCAGAATAAATACTGCCTGTGGCCACGAAATAAGCCAAAAACGGGCTGTAAACAAAGATAGATATAGATGCATCTCGATGGGATAAAACAAACAAGTACCAGGTAATAAATATAGTGCACATGGCACATACCACCACCAGTCCGTAAGGAAAACGGTACCAGCTGTCTGTATGTATGTATGGTAAAAATGGTAAACCATCACACACACACTACTTGCAACAAATAACACCAGTAACACATGATAAACACGGTGGTGATATTTGCCGCCTGTTTTTTTTTATTGTTTCCCTTTCCATCCGACAGTGCAGCATGTGATCTTCAACATTGATCACTCATAACTTTCCCGTTAAAAGAAAACCTCGGAAACAAAAGCAAACCCATGCACCAAGTCTACCTTAAAACATACAAATACACCTGGTACGAAGTACGAAGTATTAATATTACGGGAGACCATAGTTAATAAGACCAAATATTGTTACTAATAGTAGAAATGGTTAATTAAATATATACCAGGTAGGTTTTTATCTATAGCCGTCACACCGAGGGGGGTAGGGATGCCGCGCTAGCGGGACAAGTGGAGATCCCTCAGGCAAGGCCTAGTACCGTCTCTGCAACATTTGCGGCGGCAACGTCCCCTAGATCAACTGGAAGCAAATCGCCCTCGCGCGAGGGCGGCCAAGGTGGAATGGAGGCAAATGTTGGAGGTTCCTGTCCAAGTGCTGCGCGGCCTCTGCCCCCGGAGGCCGAAACGACACCTCCGGGAGGAGAAGCCCTGGCGTCGGAGGGTGACTCGCGGATAGGGGGGCAAGTGGCTCAGAGGAATGCTGTTGTAGTAGCGATGGCAAACCTTCAAACAGTCAGAGACAGGGATGTCACGCCATCGGGACGCTTGGGGGTCCCCCTGACACCATCCGGCGCCACCCCAGCAACAGCTGGGAATACTTCCTCTGAACCTGGTAGTGCAGCCAGGGAGGGGGGGGGCACAGGAGGCGGACGAGGTCGACCGCGTGGGTCTAGGAGGGGGTCACGAGCAACAAGCACTGGGAGAGAGGCTGTCATGAACCGGGGAAGAATCCCTCGACCCGGCGGCAGTGAGCCACCCTCGAATCCTGAACCGAGAGGGGGCAGCGAGTCGCCCCTGACGCCCGGATCGAGAGGGGGCAGCGAGTTTCGTTCGGATCCTGGATCGAGAGGGGGAGGTGGCGAAGAGAGAGAACTCCCCAGGGAAGGAGAAGGTGGCGAGGGGGGAGGATCAGCATCGGGGGGCGCAGGGCGACTCCGTGCATCCATTGGCACCAGTCAAGACGACGGGATGTGCGGGGGATGCCGAGCGGCAGTTTCTCCGAGGCACCGAGTGGTAGGGCTGCCGTGTGGAAACCAGCACGTTATGCACGCGCGGTGTGTGGTGGAAGCTATTCGAAGGAGTGGGTCACACGCACAACTCATTTGCGCTACACGAGGGTGCACAGCCCGCCATGGGAGACGGGAATCACTGGAGGCAGCAGTTCAGGCTGATCCTGGACTCCGTGTTACGGTCGCAGGACTTGGAGGAAGGCCCGACAACAACTACGATGAACGGGGGGAAGAGCTTTGCTGCCCGTGGGACCAGAATTCGTTAGGAATAGCAGGGCCACTCGATGATGTTTCTCTCGAGCATCTCCAACAACGTTTCATCACCGTTGTTAAGGTACAGCCGGGGCTAGCTACAGTCCATGCCAAGCTTCTCACCCACGTGCTCGGTCTCCTGAACCACGCCCTCGGAGCGCATCGGCCAAACAGACACTCCGAGACGCCGAGTTCGCTCCTGAGGGCCATCAAGCTGTGGCACATAGTGCCGGCACTGCTACACTCGCAGGACAGCCGCGTGAAGCGACGCGAGAGATTCGCGTCCGTCGAACGTGGTGACATCACGCTTATTCTCCCGTGGTTGATGGAGTACATCAGTCGAGCATCGACACGGCGCAGGGGCCCAACCTACGAAGCCACAAACGCGGCTAAGTACGAGAGAGCGTCGTCAGCCTGTCGCCACTCGGGCGGGGTGTCAGTGGCAGCACGCGGTCTTCTCGCGGAAGCTCGAGCGCCCGGCGACGAGGTGACATGGGAGCGGGTGAAAGCCGAATTCCCGGGGGAAGACCGTGCCTCCATCTCCGAGTCGGCAGTGGCAGCGGTGACAGCAAGCTCCACGGAACCGGAGGAAGGGAGTGTTCCCAACTGGCGTCCAGAGCAAGAGTTCGATTCGCAGGTGGCCCTCGACGTCATCAACTCCCGAAATGCGCTATCAGGCGCGGGGAGTGACGGTCTACGCTTCTCACACCTGCAGTCGATCATCAGGACCGGCTTCGGTCGCGAGAAATTTGGAGCTAGCATCGAGGCCCTTTGGAGGCGGACCTTCGACGACCTCGGTGCATTCCCGCCGGAATTCTGGCAGCTCTTCTTGCAGTCCAACCTCACTGCCTTGGGGGGAAAATATCGCCCCGTATGTGTAGGTATGACATGGAGACGACTTCTCGCAGCTGGGACGATGCGGCAGTGGCGGCCACGGCTGGAAGAGATTAATCGTGAGGCAAGGCAGTTTGGGGAAGGGGTTCGAGGGGGGGTAGAGCAGGTAGCTCTACGCACCCGGGTGCACCCTAAGACAAGAAACCGGCTCATCCTAACAGACTGTTCCAACGCCTTCCATACTGTAAAGCGGACGGCAGTACTTGCCGAGGCGGCCACTTGCGTGCCCGCGCTCACGCCGTTCATTGCTAAATGCTACGGCGAGAGGCCCGCCCCTACGTTCTTCCAGATGGATTCGGGGGAGCGGCGCAAAATTGACTGTTCCAGAGGAGTACAGCAAGGGGAGGTCATTGGCCCGGCGCTGTTCTGCATGCCACTGCTGCCAATACTCAAGCGGGTCCGTGAGGAGTTCGAACCCCGGGGTGTTGAGGCCTTTTTGCCTACCTCGATGACATCAGCATCGGTATGTCAGAGATCACACCGGACACGGTGAGAGTAATGCCCTTTCTCCAGCACGAGCTGTGCGAAATAGGCATTGCCATTAACCCCAGAAAGACGGTTGTTTTACCTCCAAAAGGGCGTGTGCCTACGTCGGAAGAGATAGCACTTCTGAAGGGCATCGGTGTTCGCATTGCGGAAGGGGGTGGGGTAAAGGTGGTTGGCGTGCCCGTAGGCACTGATGCATTCGCGGAGAACAGCGCCGTGGAGATAGTCCGAGATGGGGGAGCAGAGCAACTCGCGCGCATCCTGCCGCGCATGCCGGACAAACAGTCGGCGAACCTCATCGCTACCAGTTCAATGGTGCACGGACCTCCTACATTGAGCGGGTAATGGACCCGGAGCTGTCACTACCCGCGTGTCAGCGGGCAGACACTAGCGCAATGTGGATGCTCGAGCGCCTTCTCGAGCTTCCAGGGACAGCGGACAAATCGCCGTTCTTTGCGGACGGATGCCCGGCGAACCGGTTGACGCAACAGCCCCACCAGAAAGCGCAGGCAAGCCTCTCCACAGGGGCCGGGGGGGTTGGACTGTCGTCGGGTGAATCAAGGAAAATGTCAGCGTCCATCGGGAGCTTAGTGGCGACGGTACCAGAGGTCCTCACTGACCTCTCCGGTCCATTAGGGGAAAAAGCCCGAAGGGAGTTGCCCAATTCGGACCTCGTTCGCCGCATATGGAGCAGCGTCAGGGACCTTCGCGATATCCATGGGGTATCAGGGGAGGCAATGGCAAACATAATCCCGGAAAGTTGGCGGAACAGGGCGTTCCGCGCAAGCGAGGAAGGAGGGACAGAACAGTATGATGTGGAGGTACTGCCGGCACATGACGCCCTAACGATCAGCTCCCACAAGGCGCAATACAAGCTGGGGCAGCAGATCAACCGGGTACGGTACCAACGGTACGTTGCTTCTCTGGACCAGCTCCCCGAGGTAGCAGGCCCGTCGGATCGAGACGACGTGATCGGGGGGACGGAAGCCAGAGGTCTTGCCAAGGCTCGGCAACGGAGCCTATCGGGACCAGGCGCTGTCGCCTGTTTGCGTGCAAGGTCTGTGGATACGGCACGTATCATACCGGCTTCTGAGTTCGTGTCTATGGGACGGCGCTTCTTGGGAATGGAGGAGCCCATAGCGGCGAGGTTCCCCTGCTGGGAAGCGACGGATGTCACCACACGTCACGCGCGCACATGCCACCGAGCAGGCGCACAGGTTAACCAGCATCAGCCGCTAGTCCACGCGCTGTCTCGCACCTTTAAGCGGTTGTCCATCCGCCATCAAATGGAAAGCGGAGCGCCCTTCAACGCCGACAGCAACCTCCGCATGGACATAGTGATCGAGAGGGGAGGCCTCCGAGACGCTACGTCGTCAGAGTAGCGCAACAAGGCGATACTCCTCGACATGACGCATGCAGACCCCCAAGCGAGGGTCCACATGCGGGCTGGCAGCGCTGATCGAGACGGATCAGCCACTTCCACTTCTGCGGCGCGAAAGCGCAACTACTACGCTCGTGCAGGACAAGTGTCCTTCGACGAGCGCAGCCATAAACTTGTCACCCTCGCGGTGGAAAGCTTTGGACGCCTCGGGAAGGAAGGTAGCGATTTCATCGACCAGCTGGCGGCGAGCATCTTTGGAGGAACGGACGGGGAATCTTTAGCAAGAAAAGGGGTTTGTAAGGAGCACCTTTTCCAGGTCATGTCGGTGACTACTCAGGTCGCGATCTCGCGCAGAGTGCACCGATATAAGCTCGCCCTGCGAGACCGCCAGGCCGCCAGGGGGAGAAGGGAGGAGGAGGGAGGACTGCTTCCCACGGCGTGGGGGTGGAATGTAGATGCGGAGTAGGACGCATGGCGTATAGATACATAGTAGGTAAAATATCTCGGTAAGTGGTGGGGGTGCATATTCAAGTGAGTACACGCAGGGAAGGAGAATTGGTTCGATGAAGTTAGTGATATCGATGAATTATGTCAGCTTTTTCATTTTGAATGAAAAACGCCCTGCACATTGTCAGAAGGCAAATAGATTATTAAAATAGAAAACAAAAAATACCAAAGGTCAACCCTTTTAGGGCCGCAGTCTCGTTTTTGGGACAATTGAGGACAAATTACTTGGAATTTGAGTGGTTTGTCCCCAAAACGGGACTGGAGTTCTAAAAGGGTTAGAATGGTCCCCCGTAATAATAGTAGTACTACGGCTCGCTACTATTTGTTGTGCTGTGCTGTCTGCTGCTGCTGTATGTACTACCTGGTGGCAGTAGTACCAGTTATTTAGTAGTATAGTAGTAGTAGTAGTAGCAGTAGTAGTAGCAGTAGTAGTAGTAGTAGTAGTAGCCAAAAACCAAAGTCCGCACCGCATTGCACCCCACCGCACCGACCCGCACCGACCGACCCGACCCGACCCGACCCGAACCGACCCGAACCGACCCGACCCGACCCGACCCGACCAGACCCGACCCGACCCGACCCGACCCGACCCGACCCGACCCGACCCGACCCGACCCGACCCGACCCGACCCGACCCGACCCGACCCGACCCGACCCGACCCGACCCGACCCGACCCGACCCGACCCGACCCGACCCGACCCGACCCGACCCGACCCGACCCGACCCGACCCGACCCGACCCGACCCGACCCGACCCGACCCGACCCGACCCGACCCGACCCGACCCGACCCGACCCGACCCGACCCGACCCGACCCGACCGGACCCGACCCAAAGCGTAAGATGTCGAACGCGACCCGACGAGTTGTTCAACACCCTCTGACGCTACCCTACCCAATACTTCGCATGCGAGATCTACTCGCTGTCGTATTTTCCGATGCACGGAGAAGGTGTGCGCTTTTTTGGAGGAGTGGTGCAGCCCGACACCCACGGCCCTTAAATATACAGACTGTGGTATTCACGTCATTTCTTCTCTTCGTCGTTTCAAGTGCACCCCTCTTCTCTCGGACTACTACATGGGTCCGCCTATGAAATATTCTTCAGGGCTCGTGAGCGTTCCTTGCGAAACCCACCACCCGAGTGAGACTTTTTTTTTGCGGACCACCAAGCTCCGTTCGAAGCAAAACCCACCGCTTCCTCCCGGCGTCAATGCTTTTACAATGTGCTTGCGCGCGGGGCCTTCGCGTGTAATTCTGGTGGGTATGGTGCTATTAATAGAGGCCACACTCTTTCACCCCGACGCCACTGTAATCATCGTAATTTCATGATTATTATTATTCTTGGCTTCCGACAATGTAGATTAATCGCTCACTAGCTCACCGTTATTTGCTACTACTACTGCCGCCATTGCAGTGCTCTTTTTGAGTCACCGTAAAGTAGAGTAGAAACGCCGCTCTGTCGCACCGCCTTCCATCGGCCCACCAAGCGCCACCCCCTCTCCCGACGTTTCATGCTTGTGGCCCCCCGACTGACGCCGCACCATACACGACGCCTTTTTGCTGTGTAGGACGTTGAAACCCCTCGGGCAGAGGTGCTGCATGATACGCAAAGACGTTATTAATAGGAGACCGCGATTTTTACCCCCCCTCTCCAAAAAGTGTACAATAGGGCCGAAAGAGGACTTGATGCGCCCCAAAAGACCGATCTCTTAGCCTACACATCATCCTTGACGGTCTGTGGCATATACCTGGCCTTAACGTGTTTTGTGGCAAGGGCATAATACTGTACTGCCCCGCAAAAATCATCTGTGGTCACGCTTTTGTGTACCCTTGTCTTAATCGCAACCACAACCACCACTTACCTACTCCTTCGATCATCTGGGGTGCTATCGACGGACCGCCTTTTTGCACCCTCGTCTCGCTCGCAACCGTTCTCTGCCACTACACTATACCTCTTCGACCACCTGCTGGGATGCCATCGACGGACCGCTTTTGTGAAACCCTTGTCTCGCTCACATCCGTTCTCTGCCACTACAGTCAGTAGGCTACAATACTTCTCCGACCATCTGCGACGCTATCGACAGACCCCTCGCTCTGTCTATGTACGTACGCAAGTACCTGGGCGAGATGGACTGCCGCTCAAAAGCTTTCGCAAGGCACAGGAGGCGTACCACCTCATGGCCAAGGCGATTCTACCCTCTTTCTTACACGTGTGTGTATCATATACAGTGTGATTTTTTGTGCCCGGGTGCGGTGGCAACTCTCTTCGTGGACGACGCCGGCGTTATATATACTAGTGTATGTATTAGTAGTCGCCCAAGGGTCGTCTCCTCGTCTTTTTAGCGACTTATAGAACCCTTTTTCAGCATGGTTGGCAGCAGGCTGCAGCAGGCGTCTGACGTACCGGCGGCGACGGCAGCTATTCATGTCCGCGTGTACGTGCTATTGTGTATGTTGACGTACTCGAAGTGTGCTGCGAACTCTGGGTTTTGTGGCGTAAATGCTTTGCAAGGACCGGAAGAATGCCTGTCTCCGCAGGTGTTTGGAAAGATTAACCGGTATCATAGCATAATATGTGGTACCGTGGCCTTTCCTCACCCTTCCCTCTGTTCGCTCTCACTTCCCGTCCTCTGATATCACAGTTCACGAGAGGGAGGACTATTACGTACCGGGCGTAGTGGTGCTGGCGCTAACGGGGGAACTAGTGGCAGCAATGCGACGCTCTACGTTTTTTTTATGAAGGACATGTTCGTTTGTGGCCGTGACGTTTGTACGATCATGAGCGCGTTTTTGTCGACAAGTAAACCGCTCCGAGATCATTCTGGACCTGGAAAGAAAACTTAATTATCTGTTCTTCTGGTCGGTGGTTACACTTCGTATTTATATGCGCTGCTACTTCGGTACAGCAGCGCGGTTGTAGTAATAATGGAAGATATACGCTTGCCGCCTGCTAAGCGTCACGTACGGCACAGCTGTCGCGATGCTGGTGTCCGTGCAACCATAGGCACCTGAACTTAGCTCCTCGGGCAATCTGGCCGCCATCTACGTCGTCGACATGTATTGGGGGGCTCAACATGGTGCTTCGGGCGCCGATGTTTTCCACTACTACTGTACAAACAGTACGAGCGTGTCGTCAATTGTGCTGCCACAACCACTGAATGATGATGATGGTGTGGTGATGGTGGCCTCTCTAATATAAGCTCAGGGGGCGAATGTACAACCTCAAGTAAAGGGACACCAAAACGTACGTACGTATTGTTCACACGTGTATGCACTCACGCGACTCTTCTCAAGTCCCCCCCCTCATCCCTCACTGCTCGCTGCCGCCGCTCGCAGCGGTTACACAGCAGCGTTTTTTTTATTTTCTTGTTACGATGTGTTATCCTACGAGTATGAGCTTACCAATAGATATATTTCTTTCTGGGCGTGCTCGGTTGGTACATCCCTGGCATCTCAGAGCTCACACTTGGACACCGCCTCCTTCTATTACTTGCCGGCAAGAGCCGTTTTTCCTTTCTTCTTATTTCGTTTTGTGTGCGCCCGTGTACCCAGAGCACGGCACCGCGAGCTAGCCCGGCGCCGTCGCTGATGTTAGCGGGGGCTGGCGGGTAGAGTGGGGGTTGGACGGAGCGCGGTCGCCGTTTTCGTGGCTAGGCGTCGCATGCCCATCGAGACACGACGGAAGCATGATGGGCTCTGACTGGTCTCCTGGTGTGGGGTCGATTATACTATGTGCGAGTCAATAAGGGTCGTTTTGATCTGCATAATAACATCCAATCGATGCTTATATTTGCGACCAAGCTCAAGTTCACAGAGAGAGCTCCGCAGTCTGAGCACCAACATTGTCGAGCTGGTGAACGAGGGCCACGGTGAGCCCCGAGCTTCACGCGAAGAGGGCGACGGGGCTCGCTGTGGCAGACATGGAGGAGAACTTCACCCAGACCGAATCGATGGCGAGGTGGTCGCCATAGGGGCGGGCGGCGTACCAGGCTGAGAGAGAAACTCTGCTGTCTCATTTTTTTTCTGACCGGTGAAAGGTGTTTCAATCTGGTGAAAATAATTACATGAGAGGGGACGGCGATATTTTTTCTTGCTGAAATTTCCGTTTTTATGTTCTTCATCGCGATGTTTTTTTTGTGGTGCTGTGCTGTGCTGTGCTTTCTCTTTCGTACTTATGATCAAAGAAGAAAATATGAACCCTACCTGCGGTATGTGCGCACATGCATGCGGCGTTCGGGTTGCTTTCCTGGATGGAGCATGGAGCTCTTGGCATTTGCAAGTCACCTGTTTGCGCCCAGTTGTTCCGTTTCATTGGTCGTCGTGAGCGAGCGTAGCGGGTGGAACCGCCCGCTGCGCGAAGCGCTTGTACCTCGTATACTGGTCTGTACATATAGACTCGCCTACTTTTGTATTTTTCCTGAGCGTGCTTGGTTGGTATGTCTCTGGCATCTCAGAGCTCCCACTTGAACCCCGCCTCCTACTATCACTTGCCGGCGTGAGCCTTTTTCCTTTCTTCTTCTTTTGTTTTGTTTAGTGTGGGTGGGTGTACCCAGAGCACCGCACCGTGGGCGAGCCCGGCGCCGTCGCGGGTGTCAGCGGGCGCTGGCTGGTAGAGGGGGAATTGCAAGGAGCGCGCTCGTTGTTTTCGTGGCTATGCGTCGCGTTTGCCTCGAGACACGAGGGAAGCATGAATGGGTTCTGTCTGTGGCCTCCGTATGTGGGATTGGATATAATATGTACGAGTCTATGAGGGTCGTTTTGGCGTGCAAAATAAAACATTCATCAAGCGGTGCTCATCTCTGCGACCAAGCTCGAGTTCACAGAGAGAGACAATCCCATTCTGTGGGTCGTTCTTATCGGAGAGCTTTTTCCCGTAATTTCCTGGGCTATTCGCGGGTCATAACCCGACCTGCGGGTCGGTTCACGGGGTGTGCAAAACGTCACGGGTCGGGTCGGGTCGGGTCGGGTCGGGTCAGGAAGTGTTCAAAATCTCGCGAGTCGGGTCAGGTCCGGTCGAGAGTTCTTCAAATCTCACGAATCGGGTCGGGTCGGGTAAAACAAAATCAAATATCACGGGTCGGGTCACAGGTCATGACCCGCGAGAAACGGGTCAATCGCGGGTCGGATCAGCATGACCCGCGAGTTGCTTTTTGCTGGCCCACGGGTCGGACCCGCGCATCCGGCTCGCGGATCCGACACTTAAAACACTTCCCGCTCTCTTTCCCTAAGGCTCATCTCGTACTATCACTCTATTATAGCAATCCTTCGGTATATCAACAAATCCATATACGCAGCCCGTATCCATCCATACCCACCGCAGCCAGGCCACATATACCGCTGCGAGGAACAAATATGAGTATTCAATTGTCTTTGAAGTGTCGACCCAAGGGCCAGATCCGCGGGTTGAACCCGCGGGTCAACGTAAATAATTTCGTGGACCAAGATGACCCGACCCGCATGAAACCCGTGTCTCACGGGTCAGTCGGAATATGTGGCGGATCGGGTCGCGCGCCGGGTCAGGAGTTTTCGAAATCTCGCGGGTTGGGTCGGGTCGGGTCAGGAGATATTCTAATCTCACCGGTCAGGTCGGGTCGAGTCAACAGTTTTTTAAATCTGGCGGGTCGGGTCGGGTCGGATTGGATCAAGAGGGTTTCAAAATATCGCGGGTCGCGTCGGATCAATAAGTCACAACACACTTCGAGTTTTTCGCGGGTCGGGTCGGGTCAGCTGACCCTCCTCGACCCGACCCGACCCGTGAGGTTTGACCTGTCCCGCGAAAAGCCCTGATAATTTCCATGCTTTCCTCGCGTAATTTTTTCATCTTCTTCCAGATTTTCATGATTTTTTTTTCAGATGTGTCAAATTTATCAAACCTGTTTTTTTTGCTTCTGGAGAATTTCACGGATAGTGACAGAACGCCTCCATATCTTGATTCGTACATATCTCCAATTATTTCCAAACTTTGGAAATTCTGGAAAAAAAGTTCTCCGATAAGAATGAGCCTGAGCACTAACAACCTTGTCGAGCTGCGAACGAGGGCCACGGTGAGCACCGAGCTTCACACGAGGCGCGGGGGGCAGAGAGGGAGAGGGAAAAAGCATTACCCGGACCGATTCGGTGGCGAGGTGGTCTCGCGAGAGGGGCGGCCAGCGTACGAAGCTAAAAGAACCTCTCTTTGCTGTTCATTTTTTTCTTCGACAGGCCCGAGGTGTTCTAATCCGACGGGAAATAAGAAATATGTACATCAGAGAGGATGCTTTTGTTTTTTTTGCCAAAAACAAAGAAAAACCAATGTCGGTTTTCGGTCGGGACAAATCGAAAAAAATCGATCGAGAAAAACGACTGCTGTCGGTTTTCGGTTCACAGAACCCTGACTACGAGTGAATGCTGCTGTATGTTTGGTCACGGTGACTTCGTCATTCAGCAGTGGCAACAGGCCGCAACTTAAAATTGAAACATTGGGACAGATCATCAATCAGTCGTCGACGCAACGCCAAGCTAACGAGGGTGATGTATGGTCGCTCACCCACAATCACAATCATAGACTTCGTTGACTCTGGATTACATCCCGGGGAGTTGCTTGCTTGCTATATATCGCCAGGATCGGTGGTGTCTCTTTATTCTTATTGCAGGCGATCCGGAAATAAATAAATAAACCCTCTTACGTCGACGGCTGTTACTAACTGCTGTGCTTGTTTTTTATTAAGTGTGTAGACTTTTAAGACTCTCCTGCTAAATTATGAAACTAGATGCTTCGCGGTCCGTGGCAGCAGCAGCAGCAGCAACAGCAACAACAAGAATGGGCGTACTATGTCGACGTGCATAGGCTCACAAAAAGCATCACGAGTTTACGAGTAACGACCCACGAAACACGGAGTCATAGGGTCATGAGTCATGAGTCATGAGTCACGAGTCACGAGTCACGAGTCACGAGTCACGAGTCACGAGTCACGAGTCACGAGTCACGAGTCACGAGTCACGAGTCACGAGTCACGAGTCACGAGTCACGAGTCACGCGTTACACGTCACATGAATCGCGGTGGCGTACATCGCACGCGAAACCGCGGCGCCCAACCGGTATGTATTGCCCCGACATACTGTAAATTCCGCCGCATGTTCGGCCGTCGTTGGCGCTTGTTGCTTCGTTGCTGTGCTTCGAGGCTTCGTCGAAATTCCACAGACAGACTCAGAGGGGCTCAAACAACCATGTCACTGCAGGCCACCCGACGGAAGCATTGCGACAAGGCCCATCCGTATCAGCAAAATCTCAAAGGTGGCTAGGCTAGGATCTCAGAGGTTGTCGAGGCCCCCATTGTTGTAACTGTATTCTACCGCTGCTGTACATTACTGCTGTATACAATGGTACCCGATACTGACTACCCCAAGTATACCCAGTGTACCGAGTGCAGAGTATAGAGTACCATCATCCATCACCATCATGAGTATACTCTCTCATGTGTTTGTTTCGCGTCAGAAGTGCCACCCATACGTGCGCACAAGTAGGATGTAGCGTCGCCGACCGGCTCTACTGCGACCGTTACCTGCTGTGTACTGTGTAGTACGCAGTACTACGTATATGTACGAGATAACACCTTGTCGGTCCTTTAATCGTCCTTTGGTCTGTTTTTATGCGTACTACTGCTGTAGTGCTTTGGTTGTCTTGTTCAGTTTGATGCTGCTTTCTTAACCACGGTGAGGCTTTCGTGATGCTCGATTGTCGATTGGCATAGCATGCGGCTATTTCATCATGTCATGGTGTAAAAAAGTGCGGTCTTTCGTGGTGATGACTACGTACAGCAGTAGGTCGGCAACTTATACTATTACGGGGAACCATAGTAAATAGGACCTACGGTACAGGACCAACGCCCCAACGGGTAGGGTGGACCGTAACTGGTCCGAGTCCGGCGGGAAGGCCTCATAGCCTTGGTTTTTGTTGGTGGATGAGCAAACGCAAGTCCCACACTACCCGGGAGAGATGACTCTCCCGGGTGGCTATCTCCACCGCACCTGCTCCTCTCGGGGGTCAGGTCGGGTCAACGTGCCCAACTGGGCTAAATTGACACACGACACGAACGTGGAAGTGTGGTGAGCTTAAGCTTTATTTTTACCAATCCGCCGGAGGATAAAAAAAAAAAAAAAAAAAAAAAAAACTACGGTACATACAAAAACCTACCAGGTACCTGGTATGTATTTACCTATTTTTAGTAACGATATTTGGTCCTATTTTTAATACCAGGTATGGTCCCCCGTAATATGTACGTAGTCAAGCCAAGTCACAGCCTTCCTAAAGCGTGCGCGAAGAAAACGTGAACCACTCGGTCCCGAACAAGAGTCAACGAGGTGATAGAACATTACGGCGACAGACGACGACAACGACGACGACGGCGAAGACGGCGGCGGCGAACAACCTTTAATGAAGAAGTAGGGGGAGATGAGGGATTGGCTGTACATTGGGTCCTTGGGTCTGGAAAAAATGAGTACGAGGAGAGAGAGAAAAAACGTTTACGTTTTATTAAGTTTGATTGGACAAGCCCAGGACGTGCGGGGAATAGTTTAATTTCGAGACGAGTTCGCGGTAACTATCATACCCGCATCTTGATATTTTGGTACTCGTATAGGGCACCACTAAGGGCGTAAGTGATAGAACCCGTTCTTTATTCATGTTAATGTATAAACGGTCCTAATGTTTTCCGTCTCGAAGTGGTACCAGATGTGTTGTTGTTATAGTTATTGTCCTCACATTTCTCCCATCGCTGAAATTTATTTCGTGGTCACTGGACAGGCTCCAGGAATCTAATCCTGGAGTTGAATAAAGTACCTCAAGAACTGAATAAATAAATGGACTCGATGCCCGCCCGCATACTCAACAATACCTTGTAGATGGCATCAGCATTCTCGGCCGGAAGACCCCGGCCTACATTTTGGAGGAAGTTAGAAGGCGGCAGGCCGCAGACAGAGGCACAACGTCGCTCTGGGCCAAGCTAGCCGCGGAGTACGGAGCGAGGCACGCCAACTTCATCGTCGAGCACGGCACGAAGTTTCCGACCTCGCGCAACGATCGGAACAGGCGAGAGAAAAAACTATCAATCTATCTCCACAATGACATGGATGATGGATGTTACAGTAGTTTCTGCACAGAGGCTGATTTGACATTTTCCTTGTGTTCTTCTCTTGACCTTGCACTTTGTCCCGGGGAATTTGCTTACCAGGTGCGTACTATCAGCCCGCTGCAAGAGAGAAAGGGCATTTGGTGCCCAAAGGGTTCCTTGTCTTGGTCAACTTTTTGGGATGGCAAAATTTGATCGCAGTCTCGGTCTCTTGAAGTGTGCTACTTACCGCTGTGTCTGGCATGAGCTTGCACTACGTGTTAGAATGCCCAGCTAGCACTCATGCTTTCCTACCCATCATACTTGTAGACTTATTTGTTTGTGCAACCTAGTGACCACGGGCTAGACCGTGGCAGGGATTAAGGCAATGAACTATTGTGAGATCATCAACAACAACAGCAAATACAACACAACAAACAGCAACGCAACAACGAGCGCTGCAACCATCATCACATCCACATCCATCCAGAGCGTACACTTCAAATCAACGGTGCTACGTAGGGCTCTGTGTTGGCTGACAACAGTAAACTCGCCGACTATCTACTAGTTGGACACAGGTACGCGTATCACAATAACAGACGCGTATCACAATAACAGTTTGTTGGGTGTGCGCGTCTTCGGGGCTCAACGTCTTTGTATCTGACTGGCTCAAAAATTGTTTTGTTTTTGGCTCGACGAGTGTGTTTTTATTCATGAAGACTTTGAAGTCAGATAGTTGGCTCAAGTGGCCACCCCAGCAACAACTAGCCGTCAAGTCCAGCTTACTCGCAGCCCTTGAACATTATCCACTCCGCCCCCCTCCCCGCTCCCTGCACTTTACTACCCCCCCCCCCCCGTCTTCGCGGCCAGTTGGGGTGACATTGCTCAGAATTCGACAAAGCGTAGGCCTGCTTCCGCTCCCACTGTGAAGCGAGACTTTGCTCGCCCCAGGGAGAGTAGCCTCTCGGCGAGAGGAGGGGGAGCGCGGCTCGTCGACGTGTCAACGAGGAAGGATGGTCAGATGTCGTTCTTCCGACGCACCGAGGAGATTCGAGCCGTGGTCGGACTGATGCGCGAGGCCGAAAAGGTGCGAGCGAGCGCACTGCGAGGGAGTGTGCTGCTGCGAGCCTGCTTGCGAGCCTGCTTTCGAGCCTGCCGCCTGCTTGCTGTGCACGAGCTCCCGTCATAGAAATGTTGCTTGCGGTTGCTACGAGCTCCCTTGCGAAATGTGTGTTGCTTGATGTTGCTACGAGCTGTAGATGTACGTGATATATATGGGTGCTGATTGTTGTGGACGAGCTCCTTCGTGAGATGAACTGCTTCTTGCAGTATTTTATTTTATCTTATATCTTATCATCAGTCAATATGTTTTGTTATTTAGCCAGCCGGTTGCTCTGCTGGTTGTTGAAGCGCTTGGATGGTTGGCCTCGAGTTCTTCTCCTTAATCATTAGTCATTAGGTTCCCGAATCCGATTACCCCGACTTGTATGATGCATACGCACGTACGGGGCTCATGCTTTGAAATAACTATCGACCTGTAAGCTTGTATATCCACTGCTATACATCTGCAACCACTGGCCGCGTAGCAGCGTTCCTAGCCGGTCGTTGTTCAGTACCTTTTTTGCGGGTTGGTCGTTAGGCTTCGGCCCGCACTTCGTCGACGATAGCCCTGGTTTTTGGCTTCGTTATGACGCGATTTTTTTATAGCACAACAATTTGACGCAAAACAAGTCGGCAAACCTAGGCTGCAGTGCTTACCCACCACTCGACGGAAATCAAATAGTACCCACGCGTGACCGGGAGGGGCGGGAGAGAAAGCCTTGCTTAGCTTGGAGACACCGGCAAAAAACCTGACCTACGACGCAAGAATTACGCGGGCTATTGTTAATAGAGCCAAGAGCCAGCGAGACGAGCAACAACCAAACATAGCATTTAGTGCTCCGTTTTTACGTCGTTTTCTTTGGCTCCATCTTCTGGTCGGAGAGTTCTGTCCACGCCCTGCAATGACCCCCGCTCTTCCCGTTAAACCGACACACGACGCAGCTGGAACGCGAAAGCGTGGGGAGCTTAAGTTTCGCACCTACTAGAGCTGTGAGTCGCGGGATTTCACGACTAATATGCTACCGGTTCATTTTTTCTTCCCTGTCTGGGCGTAAATATAAGGACCACTTGGTCTTCATATCAATGTATAAAGCGTGCTTAATATTTACGCCCAGAGTAGCATACGGTAGGTGCCGTTAGCCAACTAGCAGACTTTATTCAGCAAGTCGGCTGGCGAAGGGAAGCCAATGGGCAGCCGCCTTGGTGACTCAATCCAGGCGAGCGAAGCGAGCCAAATCACCCCTCCCCGGCCGAAGGACCCTCCACCGGAAACAAAAAAAATGTACCAGGTATCCCGAATCTAACTATCCTTCCTGAAAGCATGGACACGCGATAAGTCGGGAAGTCGGCACCTCCGGGAAACGACCAACTACTGGTCCGACTAAACGACTAAATACATATTTGACGACTTGAGTCGTTCCGGCTCACAGCTCTAGTATTCACCCACCCGCCGGAGGGTATGCACACATATACATAGCCCTCTTCCACCGCCGAATGACGACCATATATACGTAGGACGACGCCACCCAACGTTTTCGGCGTTGCTCGCGTGTGTGTCCACAGTCGCGTCTGCCGCGAAAGGTGAAAAAGGGTTATCGCAGGAAGGCAGTCGAGGCGGCCAGGGCATTAGCCTTGGCGAATCAGCCAAGAAAGGAACACGCCGCTGGATCATCACCTCGCGGCTCGTGTTCGACGGCCAGCGCCGCTGCCGCTCCCACCATCGACGAAGGACGACGACGAGCTGAAGGGCTGACGCCGAGCGGAAGGCGGCGACCGGGGTCTCGCGGGGTGCCCGTAAACGGAGCAGCTGGTCACGCAAAAGTGCGGACAAACCCGAAGGTACGTAGTACGGAACATACGCCTCTCCAACAATTTCGAAGGTAGTAGCCATACATTACGAACTGGTCTGCACGCTATGAAGGGAGTAGAAACACACTATTGCGGGGGGTCATAGTTAATAGGACCTATGGTATACATAAAAAACCTACCTGGTATATATTTAGCCATTTTTACGAACAATATTTGCCCCTATTAACTATGGCCCCCCGGAATACCAGGTACTCCTAAAAAAACTTTACGGAAGTAGTGGAAGCACACTACTCCATAAATTGTGAAGGTAGTGGGCATGAACTACTCGTTGTACTACTAAGGTAGTGGGCATACGCTACTCCGTAAATTAGGAATGTAGTAGACATACTTCGTACATATATACCAAGTGTAAGGTTCCGTCTTATCGGAGAGCTTCTTTTCCATAATTTGGACATTTTTTTCGCGCTATTTTTCAATCTTCAATATTTTCCTGATTTTTTTAATCCAATCAGTGAAATTGAACGAACTTGATTTTTTTGCTTCTGGAGAATTTCACGAATAGTGACAGAACGCCTCCGTATCTTGATAAATATCTCCAATTATTTCCAAACTTTGAAAATTATGGGAGAAAACGCTCTCCGATAAGAGTGAGTCTAAAGCGCGTTGAATTCGCGCTTGGGAGTGCGATATCGTTTTTCAGCTCTCGATTTTTTCTAGAACGGAAAGGTTTAACCTTTTTAGAACAGCACTCTCGTTTTGGGGGGCAAAGTACTTCGAATCAGAGCGGTTTGTCCCCAGAACGGGACTGCAGCTGTAATAGAGCTACGGTTATTGCCAATATATACCGAAGTAAAAGTTGCTTTCGGAAAGGTCCGGTTTGAGAGGGAGCACCCTTCCGAAATAGAACGTACCCGGTACGACTTTGGCGCCCCTTAGCGTTGTCGAAAAAAAAAATGAGACCTGTGCGAACTCAACGCTCTTCACGGTATGCTCCATAAACTACCCCACACTACTAATATGTCCAAGTATTGCGGGGGACCATAGCAAATAGGACCTACGGTAGGTACACACGAAACCCTTTGTGTTTACCTATTTTTACATTTAATATCAATATTTGGTCCTATTTACTATGGTCCTTCGTAATGATTCCAAGTAGTTTTGTCCCCCCCAAAAAATGGGCGCGGTTGTAAAGGGGATCGAAGGCGGAGTAGCGGAAGATAACCCATTCGCGCGGGGGGTGGGGGGGAAAGTCGTCTCTCAACGCACAAGGGAGATGTTCGTATCACGTAGTGTCTGCATGGTAAGGCACTCACGAGGCAGTTACATAGTATACCCATTTGCTGCCTCTGGAAGTGGCCACACCAGAAAATAAATCAATGGGTTGACGCGGTCATCCACATGCCAGAACATCCGCCTCAAAAATGGCTCTTAGTGGGATGCAGCTCACCCTTCATGCGACTCGCCTGAACACCTCACGCCGCTTCGCGCTCAATGCAAGCAATGTCTGCCTGGTTGGTGAAAACCCGACGTGCTCCGTCCCGGCCTTGTAGGGATGCGAGGCTCTATGGCCATACGACTGCGGTTAAGCACAATATGAGTCCCCCCCACACCCCCCCCGACTTCGACCATGCATGGCATGAGTACACCCCTCCCCGACAGGAAAAGGGTAAGATAAGCAAAGCGTTTCGATGTCAAACACAGGAAAAACCTAATGAGCGCCCAAAAAATTGGAGGTGTACCAGGTATCTATTATTAATAGGAGTATGAACGGTTCTCAATTGTCGAAAGGGATGCGTGGTCAATGGTCAAAATGACTGAGGCAAGGAGCAAACGAGCATGCCCCTACCCCCGCCCCCCCAACTCGATCCTGCCCGATTTCTACGAACACACCTCCAACATCCGTCTGACGCCCCCCCCCCCCGCCTCCCCCCGTCCAAGTTTCCACAACCCACTTTCCACGAAATACACCTCAAAGAGCCCCCCCCCCCCTCCCGCCCCAACTAAATTATCTTGCCCTATTTCTAAGAACGCTCCTCGATGACTCCCCCGTTCCCCTTCCCCGCCCTCAAACTCTGTTCTACCAATAATGTTTTGAAGACACGTCCGACGACGGCCGCTCCTGCCCGACCAATTCTCGCTAACAAGAAGAGGCCCCGATCGGCCCATTGCGGCCAGCTAGGGTCACCCACTTTCGACGGCGGCGGCGGCGGCGGCGGCGGCGGCGGTGGCGGCGGTGCCAGCTCCAGCGACAACAAACTCGGAATCAGGGCCCGAACTCGCGTGTACTCCTTTACCCGGCACAGGGCAGCGAGAGGCGGCCTCGGAGAAGGTGAAGGTGGAGCTTCGGCCGCCGCTACCGACCCCGCCGCTGCGGCCACCGCCGCTACCGCATGCTGCCACGATCGTCCTCATCATCCTCATCATCGCCATCATCACCACCATCATCGTCGCCGTTGCTCGACTGCCACCGCAGTCGGAGGAGGAGGAGGAGGCGGAGGCGGAGCAGGCGGAGGAGGAGGAGGAGGCACCCGCGGCGTTGTTGCCTTTGGGTTTGAGAGGAGCGGCGAGGACGCCCGACGGGGGGGCGGTGGAGGTAGTTGTGTAGGTGGGGGTGGGGGCGTGGGCGTGGGCGTGGGCGTGAGCGTGGGCGCTGCGGCAGGGCTGTCCCGAAGGTTCTGCTGCAACGACCGCTACTGCGATGGCTGCTGCGACCCCAGCTGGGACCGCGGCTGCGGCGGCAGCAGCAAGAATAAGCGTGCGCCCGCAGCGGAGGGCTCGATTGGCGCGGGGGAGGACACCACCGAGAGTCTGGAGCACCTTGGGGTTGTCGACATCTGTAAGGCGAGAGCCGCGCGCACACCCACAACAATCCGCACCGATACCCACATACACACGGCACAGAACAAGTGCACCAAATACTACGTACGCACCTTGTGCAACGTTGGCATTCCTATGTACCACTGGAAACAAATTTTTACTCTAGTTCCAAGTAATTTATCCCAAACACGGAGGCGCAGTTTTGAAGGGGTTAAAAGCCCGACAAAAATGTTATTTTTATAAAGGCATCAAGTGTCGTCCTGGCCCGTCGCAAAATCTAATACCCGTGTTTTGTTTTACGAAAGTCTGCCGTCTCGGCCCGTTGCCCCCCGATGATGCTGCATATACACGAGCTTCTCCTGTATTTTTCCCGGTGGAAGATAAATGAGGGTCCTGCTGTTAGCCCCTCTACCCGTGCGAAGCCGACAGCAGCCTCCTCGGCTGTGGCCCTACCGTTTGAAGGAGGTTGATCAGATCGGTGTACGTTTGCATGGCAGGATTGTTTAGACCTGAGACAAGATTTTGCCTAGTGGCGACGTATACGGTGAGAATCCGTACGCAGGAACCCAGTAGTTGTGAAGCATTCGTTTGGAAAAATTACACCCTATCTGGATTCGAACAGGATAAATAACCGGTATGCACGGGCACAGCAGTTTTGATGCCCGGACATGCCGTGCTACGTATACGTGAGCTCTTTCCAAATACGCTCACGTCGAAGCACTGACTGTTCGTCGCCTCGCGACCCCCCCCCCCCCCCCCCGCCAACCTTCTCCCCCCTCCCCCACTACGGCAATCTGTGGCATGAGTACCCCCCCCCCCCCAACCCCCGACACCCGCGTATGTGTGGAAGGAGCATGTACCGACCGTGACGCTCACAAAATTTCCACCACCGCCACTTTGCACAACTTCGATGCTCCACCCTCTCCGCACCTCCTTTCAGCTCACTACCGCGGTGAGCCACTCTAACGTTTGCGGGTACACTCGGACGGGTAGAAATGGCTTCAACACCAACCCTAACGCTGCCGCCAACGCCAAGCTCAAGGGTAAGTCCCTGCCCGTCGGTGACCGCAGGGGAGTGGCCGCAAAGGCGGGTAGGGAAGAGCGCGCTGCTAGGCTAGGGGGGAATGGGAACGATACGGCGTACAAAACCGATCAGAATAGTCACCGACCCTCGTCACCGGGCCAGTCGGGTAGCCTCCACCCCCGTTTTCACCCCCGCCTAGGCGGCAGCAGCAGCAACCGCGGAAACAGCAACAGCAGCAGCAGCAACAACAGCAACAGCAGCATAGTAAGCAACAGTACCAACGGCGGCGGTGGCGGCGGCGGTAGTGGCGGCGGCGGGGGTGAGAGAATAGGCGACAGCGACGAGAGCAAGGGTTCGGGAGGCGGTGAATCGGCGCAGGCGGAGGCTGAGGCGGAAGGGGTGGGGCGGCTGGGTGATGGCAGCGCTAGCGTGCCCCAGCTCGACTGCCTGCGAGGAAGGTGATAACATCGTACCGGAATATATACAGTATTTTAATAACTATCATTGTATTGTCTGGCGTTCGCCCTACGTTGTACCCCAAGCATGTGCCCCACACGTGTTCACGTTGCCTCAGTTCGACTGCCTGCGAGGGAGGTGATCAAACACAACGCCCCGTAATATCAGGAATACGCAAAAAAAAACGAAAGCGAGCCTACACTCCTTCCCAAGGTCAGACGGATAATATCAAACCAGAATGGTCAGTTTGTTTTGGACAAACTGAGAGAAAACATATTTTTGGTTATTATCGATGCTCACTGATTTTTTTACTCTATCCCCCCCCCTCCCATGTGCTCCGTCTCGAAAGGGATGCGTGGTCAATGGTCGAATGACTAAGGCGAGCAAAAATTTGTACGACCCCCCCTCTGATGATATCGAGCACACCCCACCCCCCCCCAGCTTGGTGCATGCAATGCCTGCCTGGTCGGTGAAAACCCGACATGCTCCGTCCCGGCATTGTAGGGATGCGAGAGTCTATGGTCATACGACTACGGCCATGCATGACAATGAGTACACCCCCCCCCCCCGCGCTGAATAGGACTAAAAAACAAAACAGGGGCGTCGGCTTTCTTTTTTCGTGTACCCCTGGTATTTATAGTATGAGTTTTCCTTCTCTTTTTTTCCAACCCATTTTATTATATTCGCCCTTCTTGCTCCTGTTACGGGGGGTCATCGTAAATAGGTCCTACTGTACACACAAAAAGCTGAATATTTACCTATTTTTTACTAACAATATTTGGTCCTATGTACTACTGGTCCCCCGTGATAGTCGTAACTCAGATCCGGGGGTCACTAAGTGGGCTCTTCTCCCCCCCTCCCCACCACACGGCACATCCCTTGCATTATTATCGCCAGAAAAGTATTTCCGAAAAGAGTTTTTCGGCACTTTCTTCCCTCGTCGTGTGTACGTACTGTTTCTTGTCGCCGGTGTTTGTCGCGCGTTCATCCATATTATCGGCCGAGGCTTTTTGTCGGGTTTGAAGGGGAAAAGGGTGGACAAGGTGACGGGTTCTACGACAGAGGTGGCACATTTCCGCTAAAAGTGTTTTCTGAATGACGTGGGCTCCTTAACCCGAGATCGTCGGAATGCCAGTCTTGTTTCCAAAAATACCTGTTTTTTTTTTGTACACTTGGGCCATAGGATTATTCATCGGGAGGCATTTTTTATTTTCGCTGAAGTGAGTGTTTGGGTGACTTGCTATTAATAATAGTATGGAGCCCCTCGAGTGAGGAGCCTCAGAAAGAAAAAAAAAATGGTGCACCTCTTCCGTAGCACGTGTCAGGTGCGGGAATTTCGCTTGCGCGTCAACCCTCTTGCCTTCCATCGCAATTTTTGTTTTTCGCGTAGTTAGCACCGGGCTGTGTTTTCCCGGCGGGACTTACAGTTCTACACATGAATCACGAACAAAACAAAACAAAAAAAAACTTAAAACAGATACGCTCGCGCAGTCTGCAAGGGCAAGAGGTCCTGCGCAGCGAAGGGGAGGGCGGCGCTTGCGCTAGCACCGGCATCTGCAGGAGGCAAGCCAGCACCATCGCAAGAAAACGCCTCACGATTGACGGAAGCTGGAGCGTCCACTGCCGCTGCGCGGCGCTTGAGTGGAGGGGCGGATTCCCGCAGGACATCCCTCGAGCGGGGGAGAGAAGGGCCGGGGGGAGAAGCGACGGCGAAGGCTGACGGGAAGGGGGAGGGAGGCGTGCCTCCTCCTTGGCGCGACAGGCTGATGGCGGTGCAGCGGCAACGGGCGGTGCTCGAGGAGACCATGAGAGCGGCAAGGGGGAGGCTGCTCGAAAAGACGGCGGAGAAAGAGGTTTGGAACCTCTATGACACGTACTCTGCCAGCGCGTGAATTGAGTTTTTTTTTTTCAACATTCCATGCGTTGGACAGATAGACCACGATCTACTCGTACGTAACCGTAGATCATCTACAGGAGGTCCTAAACCCGCCGTTATGAGCTGTTTTGGACGAGTACAGCACAGACAGGTGCAACCCAGGAAACGTGTCCTGCTGTAGACCACGCAGAGCACGCGGATCCGACTACCACTCGGCAACATGAGCTAGATCATACAGATCATACAGATCACACAGATCAGGAGTCTACTGTAGACCAGTTATTTCTGTCCGAGTTATGCAAAGTATCCCAAGCGTCCACACGCAACCGCGGGTGGTCAGCCCCATTTTTACGCTGTGCTGATTGCTTTCAAGTTGTTGTCCTCTTCTTTTTTTCGGGCATGGCCTACACAGTAGTCTGTGCCTCGCGCTTTTCGCGTCGAGTGAACGCTGTAAGAAGGTGCTGTGGTTCCGCTAAAAGATGTATGGTCCACCCTTCCTTCGGGGGTCTGCTCAGCTTCAGCTTCACTGTCCGACACACCCCGCAAGCCGCGATCACGCTCTCGTTCGTAGATATATATGACAGCTTGACACCCTCTCTTTCTCGTTCAATACCGCAGCACACAAGCATCCGAACGCTTGGAAAACCTCGTGCCTCATTTGATTAGGACAGCACACAAGCATCAAAACGTTTGGAAACCCCTTTCTCGTTTTTCTCCACAGCACAAACATCTGAACGTTTGGACCCTCCCACCTGCTCTGTCCCCCCCTCTGTCCCGTGGTTCAGCATCCACAAGTTTGGCAACCTCGCCCTCCCCCCCCCTTACCTATGTACTGCCTCCTCCTTCGTTCCTCACTTCAGTGTCCAAACGTTAGAACCCCCCCCCCCTATTATATATAGTTGGGTTGGCGTCGGTTGGCAACGACACTGTAAAACGTGCCGCTCACCACGTGAGCTAGACAACCAGGGTACCCGTTTTTTTTTGTATTTGCGGTCAATCACAGCTGGTTGTCGAGTTAGATCGTTTGTGCGAAGTGACAAACCTTTACTGCGCACAAGTGAGAATGATCGTATCACGTAGTGTTTAAGGTAAGGCACCCAAGAGGCAGTTACATAGTACTCCCATTGCTGTCTCTGGAAATGCCTACACCGGAAATTAAATCAACTCATTGAAGCTATCATCCATATGCAAGTCCGTCTCAACAGCGGTTCTTAGTAGGATGCAGCTCACTCTGCACGCGACTCGCCAGACACCTCACGGCGCTTCACGCTTGGTGCAACCAATGTCTGCCTGGTCGGTGAAAACTCGACATATTCCGTCCCGGCATTGTGGGGATGCGAGGGTCTATGGTCATACGACTACGGCCATGCATGAGATCGAGTACATCTCTCCTATCGAGTACACCTCCCCCCACCCCCCTACGGCCATGCATTACACGAGTACACACACACCCCTCCCGACCCCACCCCCAACCCCCCCTTCTCTTCTCCACCACGCGGCCCTCGGCTTAACCCTGCTCGGGTTTTTTGTCCGAACGGAAAAAAGGCGAGAGCTTCCGTGTGTGGCGAGCAGCACGGGGCCGGCACCGACGCGAATGGGCAGGTGTCCGTGTCGGTGTCCGTGAGAGGTGCGACGTGCTTCTTGGGCCTCGGACACACGCTAAAGAAAAAGCGGGTGGGCGGGGTGGGGGGAGGTGGGGGGGGAGGCGATGAGAAAAAAATCTCGAAGCGCGAGGAGTGGGAGAGGGCCAGACGGGAGAACTTGGCGGCGGAGACGATCCAGAGAACGTTCCGCAGATTCCTGGCGGTGAGTTTTGGTGATGGTTTTCGCAGTGTGGATGGGAGGCGATCCAGAGAACGTTCCGCAGATTCCTGGTGGTGAGTTTAAGTGTGGGTGGACGAACGGACGCCCCTTGGGAGTCGCTCCACGGGGTGGAGGGGAGTACCTAATGGATGCACAGATGTCTCTGAAAGTGGTGCCGGCGTAGCAGAGAGAGAACACCTATTTTATTATTTCGTTCTCAGGTTCCTGATTTTCATTTTCTACCTCAAAGGGAAAGGATGTGACCGTGGACGACGTTATCCTCACTCGTCGAGACCTTGCCGTAAACAGACGCATTTCTCTGCGGTTGTTTTTATCCCTCGAGGACCGAGACCAAGCCCCAACCTTGCGGCATGACGTCATACCAGGCAGGGCACATACTACGGGAAACCATTGTAAATAGGACCGAATATTGTGAGTAAAAATAGAGAAATATGTAGGTTTTTGTGTCTACCGTAGGTCCTGTTTAATATGGTTCCCCCCGTAATAGCAGCTGTCGAGGAAGAAAATCGGGTTATGGCAAGAACTGTCTGCAGCGTGTGTTGTCTTGCGTCGTGTTATTAGTATGTGTGTACGCGCACGGGTGCGTATGTTGAGCGAGCACCTTCCACAAAAGCCTGGCGTAAATGAACATATCGCAACAATATCAAGAGTACGACCTGCCCCAGCTTCCAAGAAAATAGTTGATTGATGGTGGCACACAATCTTCTCTGGTTTTCTTATTTTCGCAGGCATTCGGGAGAATTTTCCGGGGCGGTCGGGAGATTTTCCCAGGGGTCGAGAGAACTTTCCCAGACGGTTGGGAGAATTTTCCCGGGGTAGGAGAGAACTTTCGGTGATGAACCCTTTTACTACGTACGTATAATACTGAAAAAACTGCACCACACTGATTCCAAGTACTTGCTACCCGAAAAACGTGGGTGCAGTTCTGAAAAGGTTAAGGTTGGCGAAAGAGCTAGAGAAAAATGTCGAATAAATATATCAACCATGTTGTCGAAGCTGGGGTATGTTGGCTCAACGCGAACCAACGTCGTTGCCCCCCCTCCTTCCCGTCCTTTTCATCCCCCGACGCTTCGCGCTTGGTGCAACAAGCAAATGTTTATGCCTGGTCAGTGAAAACCCCACGTGCTCCGTCCTGGCGTTGTAGGAATACGAGGGTCTGATGGTCATGCGACTACCGCCACGCATGATATCGAGTACACCCCTCCCCCCCCCCCCCTTCGCGCTTGGTGCAAGCAATGTCTGCCCAGTCCGTGAAAGCCCGACATGCTCCGTCCCAGCTTTGAAGGGATGCGAGGGTCTATGGTCTATGGTCATACGACTACGGCCGTGCATGAGATCGAGTACATCTCTCCTATCGAGTACACCCCCGCCCCCTCCCCCCCCCCCCTATTCCTCTCTCTTGGGAGCCAGAACCATCATTTACTATACTTTTACATGTATTGTAAGTCTGCTAGCTGTGGACGTTTGACAGTAATGGTCGATGCTCAGCTATACCGGTAATACGTGAGCTGTGCTGCGTGACACGCACATATGAATACTTCGAAGTATCATGCGTACGTCGTATTTTATTTTTCAAAACGAAAACTCCTGTCTGTCGTATTTTTGTTACTTTTTAGCTATTTTTCCTACAATAATAGTGACTATTGGCGAGATACTCGCATGCGATTTGTGATATACTGGGTCACTTCAGCCGGTCTGGCAACCGTGTTACCGACAGCGAATCGACAGGCTATAGACTATTGGTGTGTTGTTCGTATATAAAGGTCGAACCACTGAGCTACTCCCTCAGCCAGCAGCTGGCGGAGTAGCTCAGTGATCCATCCTCTACAGTTCGAACATGTGTCGCACCGCAGCTATCATCAATGGTACCTGTGACTAGCAGTACCCCCCAAGCACCACCTCGCATAGACTACTGACTGTCGTTGTGTAGCACAGTAGCTATCCTAAATAGTAGTGACAGCTATTGCCACCCATATCTCCCAATCACCACTCGGGTAGGTTGCGTACTCACTGTTTTGTGTTGCACAGTAGCTATCCCCGATAGCGACAGCCATTCCTATTCCTACTGTAGTATCAATAGTAACCCCCAAGCACCGCTGTCGCTTTGGTGACCAGGATGATCAGGACTATGCGAGCCCGTTCGGGTTCGAGGAGTTCAGCGGCGACGAAGGCGGTGTAGTCACCAGGTCATCCCCGAACGACCCGAGGTGAGTTTTCCGAGTTTACCTTGCGAACCCTCCCATGGTTGAAGTGCTTTGTCCTTTCTCTCGGAAGGTCGTAGGAATAGGTCCAGTTTAAAGAGGTTCAGTCTGTCGACAGAGTTTTAGGTTGGCTTGTCTGCTGCTTCGCGGAGGCTGTAGGACGAAGCAGCACGTGGACAGCCCCCCCCCCCCCCGCCCTTTACCTGACGTGCTCCGTCCCGACATTGTAGGGATGCAAGGGTCTATGATTATACGACTACAGCCATGAATGGCATGAGTACACCCCCTCCCCCCCCCCCCCTCCCCCTTTCTTGTCTTTCCTCCTCCCCCCCTCCCCTCTCCCTCCCTCACCCTTCCCCTCCCCCCCCTCACCAACTCCCCACCCCCGCCCCAAACAGGACATCATCGCGTATGGGTGCCGGTCAAAGCTCGCGCTCTTGGAGGGTTTGCAACTGGGCATCCTACAGGGCCCAGAAGCTTCACGAGAGAAAGGTCGCGGCCCACGAAAGGCGCACCGTGGGAGGCTTTATTTGCTGCACGCAGGTACGAGCGTGACACCGCACGTACATATATATATATATATATATATATATATATATATATATATAATATGTTATGTAGTATGTAAACGTCGTGGTGACTGTGTACTGCTGTCTCGCCGTCTCGCTATTGTTTACGTATAGAAAAATCGTGAAGAAAAACATCGAAGCGATCGCGCTCAACGTATCTGTTGAACGAAAACAAGAAACATCATCACCAGCTGCGAGATCGAAGATTTTGGTCGAGACTCCTCTTTCGCAAGATGTGTGTGTGATACTTCGATGTCATATGCTGAGTGCGATGACTTCGATCAAGTGTACTATTAATAGGGGTGGTGCTTCGTATAGATTTCACGGTGGAATACCAAGTACCACATACTCCTTGAGGCGCGAGCCATGAACACGGTTGGCGAAACGGACCATGAACACATCGGGGCCATACTCATACATGTATACATACGTGTAGACTAGATTACGAGTACAGTATACGTACCCAATTGTGTTTGTTTTGGGTGCGATTCCTATCAGGCTGTACACCAATACGTAGATAGCCTTTCCCTACTCTTTTTTAGCTTTTTATTTTCTCCACTTCTTGTGACGTCATTGCGGCGACGAATCGATGGGCTTGTAGAACACGACAACGGCGTGAGTCGCCGTGCTGTTCTCAAGGAGTTACCTTAACCCCTTTTAGAACCGCGGTCCCGTTTTGGGGACAGAGCACTCAAATTTCAAGTAGTTTGTCCCCAAAACGGGACTGCGGTCCTAAAAGGGGTTAATAACGTTGGAGTGTGGTGATCGGGGTAGTGGCCGGCGGTCGATGTTAGGGATAAGGTTAGAGTTCGGTCGCGGCGATGAATTGATGTGACATCAATACTGAGAACAACTGCAACATACTCTGCATGTAGCGTGATTGATGAAAACATCAACAGCAAGAACAACTGCAACATGAAGAACTGCATGTAGCGTGAACCACAAGCGTCATGCGTACAAGCACCAAATCATGAATCAGTCGAAGGGGCGGGAGTGACACCCTTGTTGTCGTGCTGCTGCCGCTGCTGGTGCTGGTGCTGCTGGCTGCTGCAGCTGGTTGCTGCCGCGCTGCTGCTCTATTGCGCGCGTCGTGGTAAGTCAAGTCGTGGTGCGTACGTTGGTTGGGAGCGTCCCTTGCTTTCTTCTCCGTCAGTCCCTGACGGTGCATTCGACGCGCGGGGGCACTCAAAGGGAGGAGGAGGAGCTCACGTAAACCCACAACGCTGCAGAGAGGGACCTTTTTTTGTTATTTCTCGCTTGTTGGGGGGCACAACCTGTTCTGACGGACGAGGCTCCTCAATTGATGGAAACATGTTCTCTAAGGCTGGTGCCGCGGTAGAGGAAGTACCCCGATTTTCCCTAACGCATTTGGGTCCCTCGGGAGAGTGGCTCTGTGCCTTACTCAAAAGTGAAACTTGACCTTAAAAAATGTTGGCGCAAGCGTGTCGAACACTTATGCTTATCGCGAACAGCAAAAGGCATGAAGGCTTTATAAACTGGAAGGCAATATAGTTAGTTGTCAGTCGGCCGAGTAGCTCTGAGCGGCTGGAAAACAAAGGCCGAAAAGTGATCTAACGCGCATCAACCAGATACGTGTTTAGATGGACCCCCAAAGTCCACAACCAGCACGACTCAAACATATTTTGCTGTTCATCCCGTTTGCGTTTGGCAAGCGGTATTCGCTGTGTTGAGCATGATGGTGGATGATGATGGATGATGGTGGATAGATGGTGAATGATGATGATGTTCTTGGCCCATGGGGGGGGGGGGTTGTCCAGAGTATGGGTCGTATGAACAACGTTGTTCAAGGTCAATTTTTGGATGGGTTTCAGAGTTCCTCGTGATGTTGGGAAACCTGAGCAATTTACTCTCTCTGGCGTGACATGGCTCAAGTATTTAAAATCCGCACATCACCCCCCCCGCCCCCCCAACCCAACCTCACCGATCCTTGATTCTCCTTCTTCTGCCGCACTCCCACCCCCACCTCCAATCCTTACCCCCACCCCAACTCTCACCCGAACCCCCACCCCCCACCCCAGCCCATAACTCCTCCTCAACCTCCAACCCCACCCCAGCCCCCACCCCGCCGCCATCACTAACCCCACACCCACCCACACCCGCCCCCCCGCCCCTACTCTACCCCCGCCCCCACCCCAACCCCCACCCCCACCCTATACCCCCCCCACCCCCCTCCCCCACCAGGCACGCCTCCTTTTGTTGAAGCTGCTGTGGGACAGAGTGGAGGGCAACATCTTGGGCGAGCGAAGAAGCAGGCGCGCCGCAATCGAGTCCCGGGCCGCTCTGACCGTCCAGCAGATCTCTCACATCCGCCGGATCGCCGTCGGCCTGATCAAGGTGTGACACTGGTGGAGGAGTCTGCCGGCTTGCCTGCCTGCCTGCCTGCCTGCCTGCCTGCCTACCTGCCTGCCTGCCTGCCTGCCTGCCTGCCTGCCTGCCTGCCTGCCTGCCTGCCCGCCTGCCCGCCTGCCCGCCTGCCCGCCTGCCCGCCTGCCTGCCTGCCTCTGCCATAAAACAAACGTGTCCGGCGTTTTTCAGAACTATTGAAAGGGGGGTACGGTAAGTGAAGCGGAGAGAGCAAAAGCGGGAGCGCTGTATGCATACGCGAGATAAATATATACCTGGTACATGTTTTTTGTTCTCGTGTTTTTTTTTTCCAAGAAAAAAACGTACCAGGTACCAGGTATTCAGTTTTCGTGGGGTGTCCCCGGGGCCGCCGCCTCTTGACCGTCCTGCGGACCTCCTCGTGATAAATACACCCGCCGGACCGATTGTTGGCCTGATCAAGTTTTGTTTTTTTGGTGGGGGCTGCCTGTCTGCCTCTCTGCCAATAAAAAGAGGAGACGTGTGCCCACGTTTTAGAGTAATATTGTTTTCCAACTGTTATCAATATGTGCCTAAAATACCAGAACCGGTTTGATGTCGACATTCATATACTATGTGTGTGTTCTTCACATTAAGCCGTTCTTTCTACCCGTCGATATCTAGCACAACCAGAGTCCGTGCCGATTCTTCGATCCTCGTGGAGAGATACAAGTTCTGTGGTCACAAAACTACGACACAGAGTACCTTATAGTTCGGCGACAGAGTGGCACCTGGCGCGTGAAGCGGGACCGCGAAACCGCGAAACCGCGAGATTTCGGTTTTGTTTTTTGTTGTTCTCGTGGTGCTCTCCCCAAAAACACTGTTTTCGTGCTTGTTGTTTTTAAGGAACAAACACTATGTTTTCTCGTGTTTTTTTTCAAAAGGAAATTCAACACATCTCGTGGTCACATCCAGCGGGTACATAACGCCTGGAATGCCCGAAGTTTAATTGAAGCCTGCTTCGCTGCCGACAAGAAGCCGCGTCCGCCTTTGACAACTAGTACTATTCCGGGGGACCATAGTAAATAGGACCAAATATTGTTGGTAGAAATAGGAAAATATATAGGTTTTTGTATGTACCGTAGGTCCTCTTTACTATGGTCCCCCGAAATAGTGTGAGTACTTTTAAGTTGAGCCATAACCTGCCCTCGGTCCCTCACTATCACCGCCATAGATACACAGATGACTTATTTCAATGGTTTGGAGGGAGCCCGGGTCAGGGGATTGTATATGTTGCGGGAAGGTCGTGAAGTGGACGGACAGATATCTCGCTCGCCTGGTAGTTCTGAAACCGAATGTCCCGAATAGTCGTGAAACCGCCAAAATGCTGGACTGCCACATTCGAACACGCCCCCTGATTCTGAACAACCACATTCGAACGACCAACACCAACACACCGATAACAACAAGAAGAACAAAACAACAACAAATAACGACAACGACAACGACAACGATATCAACAGCAACCACAACAGCTTGTGCTTTCATCCCTGCGATGACGATATATGACAGATTCAAAACAGTGCAAAAACGTTCAAGCTGGAGCACCAATCCAAGCAAGCCAAAAAAAAGGCCACGACCAAGGCCAAGGCGAACCGGGGAGGGCGCGAGGCAGGGCGAGTGTTCGAAACGGCCAAGCAGGCTCGTTCGGAGAAAGAGGAGTGCGAGAACATCCTGAGGGTAAGCTCGAAAGCTTGTTCAAAGCCCACCCTCACTCAGACTTTGATTGGTTAGAACTCGAGCACCACGGTCATAGTTTGTCATAATTTGACGGTTACATCGTAACGGCCATAACTTGACGGTCACAATTTCACGGGGAAAATCGAGTGTTCGAAAGGGTAGAAAAGCAGGCTCGTTTGGAGAAAGAGGAACGCGAGGACATAATATTGTACGGGTAAGCTTGTTCGAGCACACGTCTCCGGTACGATGAAAAGCCTCGAGCGCGGTCATCAGTTTTAAACGGTCGTAGTAGTCCAACAGCACAAGTCACTACTGTATTGTGATCATAAGTTTGCGGTCGCAACTCAACGGTCTTATTGTGTACAGTAGGTAGTTGTACTATTTTATTGGCCACAATTTCAACAGGCAGTTGTGAGTCAACGGTCATAATTTCGCGGTCGCAGCAACTTCGCAGTCAAACCATGGTGGTCATATATTATTGGTCACAATTCAACGGTTGTATTTGAACCCTCTCAGGGACTTCAGAGGGAAATAGTTGACGGTACAGAGTGCCGATCACGGTAGCCTGCACGGGGTCACTGCAATGGTTGGGGGATGACACAATAGTTGGCGGTCCGAATTTTACGCTCCAAGGAGTCGTATCATACGGCACGGCCGCAGCGTGACCAGCACCCGAAATTCTGGGTGCTTTTCTGCTGCTCGTTGACGATTGATAGCACCAAAGGGTTGTCATTGTTTAGGCCGCTATCTGAAACACCCACGGGGGTTAACGGTCGTAACTTAACCCCTTTGAGACCCCGAGATAGGAACCTGACCAGTGATACACTCTGGTGTTTTTCAGCCGCCCACAATCAGCGTGACCCGCCTGGCAGGTGCGGATAGGACCATGCTGCGCCCCCGTGTAGCACGGGGACAATTGTTAGAATCCTATGCCAAACAAGCGGTGGCCGTAGCTGCAGGCCGCCCCATTTTTCCAAGGCCAACTCTTTTTCCCATGAAGACCCTAGAGGGTTATAACCCTTTTAGGACCGCAGTCTCGTTTGGGGGAGGGGGGCAAATTATTTATAATTTGAGTGGTTCGTCCCCAAACCGGGACTGCAGCACTAAATGGGTTAAACGTTCAAATCTGACGGGCCCCCTTGACTTGTGGTGTTGACACATGCTTTTGCGTCGCTCGGCTGATACTTCTGGTGGGTATAATTCAAGGACCAGTTCTTAACCCTTTTCGGGCTGCAGACCCGGTTTTGGGGGACAAACTGCTCATTGCTCGAGAGGTTTGTCCCCGAAACGGGACTGCAGTTCTAAAAGGGTTAAAGTTACCGGCAGGTTGAGTCAAGTTTTGGGAGGTTGTCTCGGAATGTTACGCGCCGTGCTTTCGTGGACACGGGGGCAATAGACAAAACCGCGTCTACCTGCGGTGCAAAAACCGAGAAAGTGTGCAGCGCTTTGATGGGACAAACATGAGCGTTTCCTTGCAGTTCAGCTACCATATCCCGCTACGTAATTTTACGTTTTGTTAAAAATACGAGTACACAAATGGTACCTATAGTTAGGGGCATGGTGGTGCGTGGTACCCTGGTGCTTACAGAAGTACCTGGTGAATGTTCAGCGACTTCAAAGCGTTTTCATTATCATCTGAGACCCCTTGCTTTTTGCCCGCAAAAGGAAAAACTATGAGGGTACGATGGTACATTCGAGCACAAAGTACCTGGTAGACCATAAACCACCAGGTTGTGGTTGCTGTAGTTCTCGTGTTAACTCTTTGACGAAGGAGTCCGTGGTCACACAAAGGTGCTGGATGCCTAGGAAGATCCGAAAAACCGTGGAAAAAACAAAAATCGGCGCAAGATACCGGGTATCATATTATTTACTATTTAGCACGCGAGATAAAAAAACGCGTCCCCCTCGGCGGACGATTTGTCCAAACCCAAAATGTCTCGACAACGGGGGAAGTTCAAACGCCGCGAATAAATATGTATGAATGCGTCCACGGGAAGAATCTCGACGGCAACTGAATCTTGCAAAAAAAACACATTCCACTTTCATTATGTGTGCCTCCCCCCTCCCCCCCCCCTCCCACCACGCATGGTGCAATCAATGTCTGCCTGGTCGGTAAAAACCCGACGTGCTCAGTCCCGGCACTGTAGGGATGCGAGGGTCTATGGTCATACGACTGCGGCCATGCATGAGGTCGGGTACATCTCTCCTGTCGAGTGCACCCCCCCCCACCCCCCTCATCTGGTTATAGGGGGAAACCAGAGCTCAGGAAAAAGATTCGTCCTCGGGGTGTGTGTGTTATTCTCCGCGTGTCATTCCGTATGCACAGTCAGGGGGGGGTGTTATTTTTTCTTGCGCGTTCCACTATTTGCGGTGTGTTCCAGCCAGGGTGTGTGCTGTCTTACCTGTTCTACTACGGTGTGTGCAGCCAGGGGGGCGTGATACCTTGCCAGGGGGGGGTGTATTATGTTGAGCGTTACACGGCTTGTGCCCCCAACCAGGGGTGTGCTATTTTGCGTGTTCTACGGAGTAAACATGCGCCTGACCTGTCGAATACTCCGGGGGTCGTCTGGTCGCCATCTCGTCCGCGGGGGCGGTTTTTGTTTTGTAACCGGCAGGATCACGGGCGACGAGGGCGACGGCTGGTGGACGAAGCGGTGCGGGACAGGTTCCTGAAGGACCTCCTCAATTCCTACCGAAGGCAGCACATCATTCGCGATCAGTCCGAGTATATGATGGTGAGAGGCCGGTGAAGGAGTTTCGTCGGTAGTGGTGGCGTTGCTCTTTGTGTGCGATGTTGTTGTCGTCGCTGTTGTCGATGTTTCTGTTGTGGTGTTGGGTGTTCTTGGTTTTGATGTTGTTCATCTAAAATACGACAGACATAAACCGGGAAATATGTACGTGCGAGGGCCATCACTTCAGATAACTCTCCCCATTCAATACAACACAACGACCGCCACTGCATGTATCGAAGTCATGGGATTGGGACGAGAACCCCTCCACTCCTGTCCGGTCACCTGGTCGTACGCGCAGAGACCACCAAAGGGATCGACGCACGCCTCCGACTACGTTTTTTCATCCATCACTTTTACTTTCCAGCTGATGGGAGGGTTACTTACCTCAGCGGCGTGTTGGACAAAACGTGGTTACAGGTGTCTTCCCTCCCCCCCCCCCCCCCGTCGCTTGTCTTCGTTTCGATCGCGGGTAGGGTTCAGCATTCCAGCTGCTCGTCGATTCCCATCGACTTTTTGCCAAGTCGTTACACCCTGTTGTTCAAAGGTGCTACCAGTAGGAAACCGGCATTTTGGGCGCGTCAGGGCCTATGTTGGGCCCTATTCCTTTAGGGACTCGGAGATGTGTAGCGACCAGAACAATGGTTGGTATCTTTGGTATTGTCAACCATCTGTGTAGGAGCAGCGTGAGCGCCCAGCAGCACGGGTGTATAGGAACATGTTGCGCCCCTTACCGTACACGACTCCTTGTATTGCTACGTACTTGCGGACGTCAATTTGTATACAATCCCTTAATCATGCAGCGGCCGCGGCTACTGTACTATAACTGTATTAATATTTCTAGTATAGTCGTCACTTTATATCGTCAATTTTCGCCTCTGAAGCCCCCAAGAGGGCTAATGTACAAGCTGCTTTCACACCTCGGACCGATCATGTACAAACTCTACAGATCATCGACAGATCATCTACAGATCATTCCCACTTGGTGATCTAGATCCTTCTCGGCAGATATACGCCTGGTCTGTATGATCTAGCTCACGTTGCCGGGTGGGAGCCACATACATCATCTGCAGCTAGGGCATGTGTCCTGGGTAAGATCTGTACTTACACAGATCCTGCACAGCATCTCATTTAACGTCAGGTTGGGGGTTTATTAATAGATCATCTTATACAGTAGATCGTGATGTGTCCGAGGCGTCCGAGCTTTAGTGTACGGGACCGATCAGTCAGTCAGTCAAGGCGTGTGTTGATATTAACATACTAGCTTTAGTGTAGGGGGCGGTCAAGGCGGGCAGTCAAGGGGTCAAACCGCGACCTCCTGTATAGCATAGTTTTCTTTTTTCTGCTTCCATTTCGTCCCGCCTCCCACCGTGCTTGTCGTTAGTCATCAACCGTTCGCTAAAAACGCCAAAGGACGCAAAAAACGACAGATCGATTGCCCCCCCCCCTCCCGACTAGCCTCTCCCGCCCCCCTCGACCCACGCCCCCCACCATCCTTTTATGGTGGGGTGCACTACTCTGGCACCGCATAAAGCAGGAAGTTTCTCACCCCGTTTGTCAACAGCTGGGACATTAAGAAGAATCTGATAGACGCCCCCCTCCCGCCCCCCGCCCCCCCATTCTCCTCTTCGTGGGGCCCACTGCCTGGCGCCGCATTATTTCCAGGAAACTTCTCGCCCTCCGTTCGTGAGCAGCTGTGACGTAAAGAGGATGTTGGCCTGCCCGCAGGAGGAGATGCACATGTTCAGCGACCCTCAAAACTACCGGACGAGGTCGAGATACACGCGCTTCGTCCTACCGTATGGAGAGATCGAGGGGACGATACAGGTGTGTGTGCGTGTCCCGATATATAGAACGGTTACGGACTCAATTTTTTTCTTCATTATTGTTCGGGAGGGCTGCCAGTACTGGCGTTATTCGTAGGCGTCCTGTACGTTGGTGTAACCCCTTCCCCCCCCGCGTGCCCCCCATTATTTCCTCCGGAAGTGGCTTCGCAAGAAAACAGATAAGTTTGTTCGACGCTGCCGTCCATATATGCAAGAAAGTCCGCCCCACAAGGTGGCTCTTCGTAGGATGCAGCTCACCCCTTGTGCGACTCGCCCAACACCTCACGGTGGTTCGCCCTTGGTTGGTGCAAGCAGGGTGTATGCCCGGTCGGTGAAACCCGATATACTCCGCCCCGGCATTGTCGGGATGCGAGGGGTCTATGGTCGTACGTACGAGGCCATTCATGACATAAGTACAACCCACCCCCTTCCTCCCCTGTAACTCGTCGACCGTGACCATATTTGAAGGACACTATCGCGCGCCACGTGAAATCGGAGTACCAGGACAAGGTTAAGGAGGCTTTCGGTAGCGACGCTGTTAGGGTGGTCGATGCCGGGTCCGGACAGCAGCCCCCCCCCCCCTCCCCCGCCCCACCTTCTTCCACGCTGCGACCCGCCGTTTCATCACCCACAGCAGTCTTGGACAACCAGCACAAAAGAAAAACCAAGGCTAAGACGACCACTAGTGGATGTAGGAATAGGAGTAGTAGTAGTAGTAGCAGCAGTAATAGCGGTAATAGCGGTAATAGCGGTAGCAGTAGAGCAGACGGCGGTGAGCCCGTCGAGAACCCCCACGGCGCCCAACAGCGAGAGCAGGCGCAGCAAGCCAAGCAGGCGCAGGGGGGTCCGCAGGGTAGCGGCCCGACTACAGCAGCACCAGCAGCGCCAACTTCCTCCTCTTCGTCCACCGGGGCAGCGGGGGACACATGGCGTAGTGGTCGTCAGGGGGGGGGCGGGGGCGGGGGCGGTGCTGTCCTGGCCAAAATTCTCGTTGCACCCCAAACCCCAATTGCTGCGTAGGAGGTGAAAGTAAACGCTGCTGTGCGGGCGTGAAGCACGATGTGAGGCACGGAAACAAGATATTTTACATACGGCTATGTACGTACCATCTTATCGCTACATGGCTACGTGGTACATTATACCATCACACATACACTTAATTATACCTTTTAGGACTGCACGCCCGTTTTGGGAACAAACTACTTGGAAATTTGAGTGTTTTGTTCCCTAAACGGGACTGCAGATCTGAAGAGGATCGAGGGCAGTCCGTTGTAATAGAGCCCGAGTATAGAGGTACGGGAATGGAAGACAGGAAATATCGGAACTGGCTTGGAAGGCAGCTTCTCTTGTTCGGGAGACTTCTCGCATCGTTTTCATCGCCCTCATCATGGGAGATGGAAGGGAGCAGTTGGGAGCGATTTGATAGGGACTTAATTCAAGACATCAAGCCTGCTCTGCTCTCCTTCTATTAACCCGCTAGACGGGTAAAGACACCTCTCCGAGGACCTTTCCTCGGGCGCTTGTCTACTCTTCTCCTGCCGGCTATCCTGACCTTTGTACTACATGGGAAATTTCAGAGCCCCGGGAATACTCTTCGGGTGTCACAAGGCTTTGATACTACGGCTATGCCATAACCATTCTATAGTCCAATACTACTCCATATCACATTAGCCCACCCTGGATAGTCGTATGTGCAGACCACACGACGGTCGATGGATGATAACGGGTTCACCCGAAAAGACCGGGAAAGGAGGTGAAGATGGGGCTATTCGAAACGACGAAAGGAGGCTAAAGAGTCCGCCACACCTCGTAGTAAGGCCTAGGCGTCACGGACAGGATTATTGTCAGAAGCGCCCGCTGAAAAAGGGGGCAACAGAGCCATCCCACAGTAGGGGTGCACCAGACGTTCCTGAGTCCCTCACATTAGGAGCTTTCAATACATCACCCGATACAGCACTTGGAAGAAATTCGTTCGTGCCACCCGACAGGTACTTGTATGCGCTAGTCCTAAAACGAATACACAAGTGCAATTTTTATCATAACTGGTAGTTCCTCTCTAAAGGAACTCAATTGGTCAAAAACCTTAGGCCCAAACCGTGCAACCCCTACCGTGGGGTGACTCAACAACCAAAACGAAAGGACAGGGGCCAGCTCTTCATTCTTGACTCAGGTTTTCCACTACGATATAGCATCTCTGAGGTCCACGATCGTCTTAGGCCTTCCAGCCGTTTTGATAACATAGCAGCGTATGCCTCCGATATTAATTCCCTCTTTCCCTGCCTTAGATGTGTTTCGTTTTCCTCGGTGATTATTTTCATGTTGACACTTGGAACATCGATTTTAGTATTTGGGTTTGATTGCAACGCGGTTGGGTTGCCGTCACCGCCACGACCACCGTCAACGCTTTTACGTATGGGCCGTTCGGGTAATAATAAGAAAAATCCCACCCGGCTCCTTATATTTACGTACAGAGTGGTACAAGCAAGCTTATCGTACACTATGGAGTATCTCAACACCCCCTTACTACCGTATACAACTCTCAAGATGACACACACACCCGCCTCGGGCGAAATTCCAACGCAAATTTTCTCCGCAATCGTATAGGGAGAATTCAAGCGCCCAGAGACGAGTCCCTTATGGGAATATCTCCAAGAGACTTTTCCAGAGCCCCACCGTTTTCGCGTGTGTGTGTATATACCCACCTTGTTCCAGAGGAACACGGCCGGTGGCGTTTCAGAATCCATCCCAGAGAGGCTGTGGTAGGTAGGTATCTTGCGTGTTCTATATATGTGAGGTATACACGCGCTCTGTAAAAAAACAAAATGTGTCTGGAGTAGACGGCATTTTATTTTGGGCGTCCTCGGTCAGCACCTCTTTCGGGGTCCCCTCACGCGTTCAACGATATTGAGAGGGGTCGTAGGTAGGTAGCACTTTTGACGCGCGCCGATACAAAACACGTCTCTAGCACTTTTTGGCCGAAATTCTCCTGGCTGTGGCCGGCCTCCTCACCCGAGGAAGTAGCGGATGTCCCGTTTGTGTTTGCACGATGACGTTTTCGTTATATATTTAGCTCTTGGGCCATGAGATTTTGTCATCGCGGACTGTGAGCTTACCTGGTACCAGGTACACATTTACGACAGCGTCAGATTTTTCGTTACTGCAGGGATTGAGGTATGGAACTCCTCGAGCGAGGAGCCTCCCCCAAAATGTACCTGGTAGGTGCTACCCCTATCGTAGCACGCGCCCTTTTCGCCTTGTGAGGCAAATATTTCTGATTGGTGGGGGCTTCCTAAGCGAGGAACTAGTAATCCTGTACTACCCAGCGTTTTTTCCTCCCCCCATACAAATCGTTTTCGTTACACTTACAGACCTACTGTACCTGCCTACACCGAGGCCATGCGATCGATTGCCTTTGTCGGGTTAACAACGGAAAATATTATTAGAGATCGGGAACCGAGATATGATAATAATCTGCAGTTTATTGTTGTAGAGAGAATTTCGAGTAGGCGTCATGGTTTATACTCTTCGGCTGGGTGTGTATCAGTAGTACTTAGTCGCTTCGACAGCAGCAGCGGGCACTGTTTGGTTGATCGCGCTTGTGGGACTACCCAGTGGATACCGCACGGAAAGGTGCTGGCAGACTGGTAGAACAAGCGAACAGACAGGGCCCGTGGCTTGCACGTGGACAGCGGTCAATTTGTCATTTTTTCCTTCTTACTTACATGGAGCCAGTTTTTCTGGGTCTCCTACCAAAGCACGCATCCCCACACAAAAACTAGCGTATCAAGTATATAGTAGACGCGTGATATATACGGCAACGGCACGTCCGTACGAGCATCTTGTTTTTTGCCAAAAATATTTCTGACCGACGGTGAGTTCCTTCCTCAGCTGAGGACTTACTGTTAAGTGTAAGGCAGTATGGGCCGAGGGACCAACTACTGCAAGCAGGTTGCCTTTGGCTCTGCTCTGGTCACTCACACAAGGTGCTTGACGATGTTAGATGTTACAAGCTCTTGTCATAGTTGCTACTTGCCTCGCCCGCTGTTGTATTAACCCCTTTAAAACCACTGTCCCGTTTTGGGGGCAAACTACGTGATATTTGAGTGATTTGTACCCAAAACAGGACTGCTGTTCTGAAAGGGGCGAGGCGCTCACCAGAAAAGTTGACGATAACGCCTGCCAGGCATGATGAGGGGAAGATTGCTACAAACCATAACGCCGCAACAGGGGAGAGGGGATACCATAACACTAGCCCACCCTGAAGGGCCGTATATGCAGATTAATAGAAAGTTCAGCCACGAACAAAAACAATCCGGAGAATTCGGAGAATGGATCGAAGATGCGGCACTTCACAACCCACTCTCACAACTCTAACTTGCAAGACTGTAGTCGTTTACGCGTAGACTCTACGAAAAGCTCTGGTCACTTACACGAGGTGCTTGACGATGTTAGATGTTATGAGCTCTAGCATTAGTTGCTGCTTGCCTCGCCAGACGTCTTCTGATTGAAGGGGCGATGCGCTCATCAGAAAAGCAGGCGATAACGCCTGCCAGGTATGATGAGGGGACGATTGCTACAAACCATAACACCGCAACAGGGGAGAGGGGATACCATAACATTACCCAATGTCACTGGGAACATCTTTTTTTGTTACAATAGTTCACAGCTCGGACAGATCGTGATCTATCTGTCTATTATAGATAATCTAGCTACTCAACTGACGTTGTGAGATGCTGTGCAGGATCTGTGCATGGTACAGATCAAACCCAGAAAACATGCGCTGTAGAGCACACAACACGCCGCCTATTATGCACGTCCTTCCCTAAAACAATATGAGCTAGATTATGCAGAATCGAGACTATATAATTGTTATTGCACGGCCAAGGAAGGGGGTTGGCGTGCTTATTCCATTTGTGTACTCATAACCATGTGTTGCAGTTGGTCAGATTTGTTTGAGGAGTTGGAACACCGCCTAAATTTTGTATTACATTTAATTTGCTAGTTTTCATTTTTACCGAGGTATTCTTCCACTCCAGAGTTATTGGAGCCTACTGTAATGCCAATCATGTCTAGGTAAGTTGCCTCCAAAACGGGTCTGCGATACTAAAAGGGTTAACAAGGAATTGCAATATTCTTCCACTCCAGAGTTATTGGAGCCTGGAACCAGTCAATTCTGAGTAATTTGTCCCGAAAACGGGACTGCGGTACAAAAAGGTTTTCGAAATGGTGTTCATACCGAAAGCTTTTTCCACTTGAAAATAGACTTGACAAAGACTTTTCCCGCTGGCCTCGACCCATCACCCCGATTGGGATGCTGGAAGTCAACTCTGATAACTCCACACACAGGGCACCCGATGAGGAATGGTTTGGACCATGTGACGATTCCCTCCGCGAGGGCTTCGACCTGATGCGTGCGGCATGGGCGTATCCTCGGGCGAGCGATTGCTGCTGCTCGACCCATCACCCCGATTGGGATGCTGGAAGTCAACTCTGATAACTCCACACACAAGGTACCCGGTCAGGTGTAGTTTGGACGATCACGATCGCCTCCGCGAGGGCTTGGACCTGATGCGTGCGACAGGGCGTGCGTACCGTATGTACCTGATACGCGCTCAAGTTGGATGAATTTGTGTCTGGAGATTTTCACCGCACTTATTACGGGGGGGGGCGCACTCAATGGATCAGCACTTACTTTTAGGACTGCAGTCGCATTTTGGGGACAAACCAGTCAAATTCCAATATTTTTTCCCCCAAACAAATGCACACAAGAAACAAGAATCGGGATATAAAGCGCAGAAGAAAACAGGAAGTTTTCTCTGCCCACGCTATATATACTGTGGAGAGTTGTCCAACAAGAATTTTCCACGTGAAAATAGACTTGACAAAGATTTTTCCGCTGGCCTCGACCCGTCATGCTGGAAGTCAACTCTGATAACTCCACACACAGGGCGCCCGATGAGGTGTTGTTTGGATCATGCCGATCGCCTCCGCGAGGGCTTCGCCCTGATGCGTGCGGCATGGGCGTACCCTTGGGCGAGCGAGTGCTGCCGCTCGACCCATCACCCCGATTGGGATGCTGGAAGGTCAACTCTGATAACTCCATACACATGGCACCCGATGGGGTGTGGTTTAGACCATGACGATCGCCTCCGCGAGGGCTTCGACCTGATGCGTGCGGCAGGGCGTGCGTATCGCATGCCCCTGATACGTACGTGCGCGGACTTCACTTTTCATTTTTGTCTGAGGTGTAGAATCTGATGTGCTTCAGTTATCCTTTTTTTCCTTTTTTTGTCATCACGTTCACTTTCCAGCTTATCTCGTAGAAGGTTTTACCCTCAGAGGTCTTCTTTTGGACAAGCCGTGGTCACAGGTGTCGTCCCTTCTCCCCGGTACGCGCCTTCATTTTTTATCGCGCAGAGGGCTCAGCATTCCCACTGCTCGTCAATTTTCATCGAATGTAGCTAACTCACTCTTTCGCTCTTTCCCCTAGTCCATTTTTATGCAAGAAAAAGTCCTTACGAGTATGCACACGGCGAGACTTGAACCCACGAAATTGATCATATCAGGCACGCGGACCACCTACTATGCCACCGCGGACATCATGTGTATTATTATTTGCTTTTTTTCATTCTTACCGAGGTATTCTTCCACTCCAGAGATATGTGATAACAACAACAGCAACCGCTATAAAAGGACGCAGCACCCCAATCCTCAACCAACCCCCACCCCCCCTCGCTCCCCTCCCCCCGTGCAGAGGGTGGTCACGAATATCGGGACAGCATTTCCGGCAGAGGCAACGCTGCAACGAATACCAGTCCTACATATCTAAAAAAATATACGAATATCTATGAAAGTACGTGGTAGGCGGCAGTGAAACGAATACGTCACTAGAACGCGTCTAAGGTCCACATCTAACGATCACTCGTCGCACAAATATCAAACAAGGGTGGTCAAGGACCAGACTTTTTTGTTTTGTTTTTTTTACTCATCACTTTCACCTTCCAGCTTAACTCGAGTAGGACGTTTTGCCGTCGTCAACGGTCTTCTTCTGGACAAGCCGTGGTCACAGGTGTTGTCCCTTCTCCCCCCCGGCACGCGCCTTCAGTTTTTGTCGCGCTTAGGGTTCAGCATTCCCACTGCTCGTCGATTTTCATCGAATGTCGTAGCTAACTCACGCTTTCGCGCTTTCCGCTAATCAATTTTTGTGCAAGAAAAAGTCCTTACGAGTATGCACTCGGTGAGGCTTGAACCCACGAAATTGATCTTGATAGGCACGCGGACCCCCTACTGAGTCACCGGGGATGCCGTACCTCATACCAGTAAGAGCTACCACACGACGATCGCTATATCGAAATCGGGCGAGCGATTGCTGCTGCTCGTTCCGTCACCCCGATTGGGATGGTGGAAAGTCAACTCTGATAACTCCGCATACAGGGCACCCGATGAGGTGCGGTTTGGATCATGACGATCGCCTCCGCGAGGGATTTGACCTGATGAGTGCGGCATGGGCGTAGCCGTTTCGAAAAAAACGTGTCACCCCGGTTGGTATGCTGGGGTCACTCTGGTAACTCCACACACAGGACACCCGATAAGTTTCGAAATGGTGTTCATGCCGAAAGAACTTTCCACTTGAAAATAGACTTGAAGAGATTTTCCGCTGTCTTCGGGCGAGCGATTGCTGCTGGAACCGCACTTTTAGGACTGCAGTCCCATTTTGGGGACGCGCCAGTCAAACTCCAAGTACTTTGTCCCTAAACGAATGCACAAAAGAGAGGCAACGCAGCCACAATCCCCAGTCCTACAAATACCCAAGAATATACGAGTGGTCCGCATCTAACGATCACTCGTCTCACGAATTCCACAAGTGGTGCACTTGTGGTCTCTCGAACGAACTCAGAAAACTTGTCTGTCTGTCTGTCTGTCTGTCTGTCAGTCTGTCTGTCTCAGTCGCGGGCAATCCCTCTTGCCCCCCCCCCCCCCCTCCTCAATCCCCCTCCCCCACCCCCCTAAACCTACGGTGCCAGGAAGCGCCAGTTTCGGGCATCGTCAGCCACATTTTTACGAACTCCGACACTAAAACTAGTAGATTAAGTCTAAAGGGTTGTCCGTCACAAGGCTAAACTCTCGTCTCCCGCCTGGCATATTTATGCTATTAATAAACGGTCGCGACAAGGGCCGTCCTTCCTTCCTTCCTTCCTTCCTTCCTAGCGTCATTTCCCCGCAGTTCCTAGGGTCAGGACTGCAGTCCTGTTTTAAGGACAAACTGCGTAGAATTTATGTGGCTTGTCCCCAAAAACGAGACTGCAGTTCTATAAGGGTTAATACACAGCTCGTCCGGGTGGAGACAGGCAGTTATTTTTTTCATCCTTTGTATATCTCGAGGGCTTTTACACATAGTTAGCCGGAAACACACAGCCCACATCTGCCTGCCTGCTATCACGAGGCGTGCCACAGCCCACGGGCGGCTGTGTCACCGAGTAGCCTTCACGCCCTTAGCCTGCGCGTGGGGGCGGGGGGCGTCGGGAGCCCGGGGGGGGGGGGGGGGGAGATGTCGGGGTTGTGACAAAGAGTGGCTTCACGCGGAGACATTTTTCGTACCGGGGTGTAGGGGTGTGTGCATGTATACCAAATACACATTCAAAACTACATACACCACTCTTACAAAAGTCCAAGTGGCTAGCTCCCAAAACGTGGCTTCAACACTAAAGGGGTTGAATATACCTACTACGCACCAGGCAAGTAAAACTATATTAATGTCACGAGGGGCTACGTCTAATAATCAGAACCCAGAACGGGACGCATAAACCATGTATCCGCCTATGTCTACCCACCATGTTTGGTGCTAATTACTGCGTTCCCCCTCGATAGTAACGCCAGCCGCCGACGTGAGGTTAACTATTACTACCTACTAATAAGAGTAGAGGATTGTCAGCCGGTCGACCGCAATAAAACAGTCACCAGATACCGACCACGATGGATCCGAGCTACGGCTACAGCAGGAGGGAGAAAGAAAAGAAGCGCGAAGACAACAATTGGGCAAGAGAAATAAAAACAAGCAAGCAAGCAAGGTCGTGCTTTTCGATTTTCTGTTCTCTTTTCGTCGCTACAGCGGTGGTGAGAGACAAACAGAAGTTGCCGTCTTTCATCAAATAATAAAATGCTGTACAGTATCAACAGGATAACCATGCGTTCGCTAAAGAGGGAACGGGTACACGACTATTTTGTTCCGCCTAACAGAGGCACAACATGATAGCAAGCAACCCCACCGGAAATACTATGGAGTACCAGGTATGTATGCTGTACGGAATGATACAATACAAAAGCATATATTACAAATACCGCCAAGTGTTAGTTCGACCGATTGGGTGGTTGATACTCAAATCTGCGAGTATGACTACACGAGGCGGCGTATCTAGTGGCGGCTCATGCATGTATTCGTCGGTCTTTACGGCCCTGCGGATACAAGGTGTTCTTTTTAGGCGGAATTTCCCTGTACATACACACCGGCGAGTGGCGCAGATCTTGGTACACCGTTCAATGGTTAATGCTCTATTACGCTGGAGTACAGTGTTGTTGCCCTTTCAGATGCAGATATGACTACTTGAATTGATTTGCGTCGACTACACACGGTGTTCAAACATTTCATCTATGAAACCTGCGTTCGGCGACACCACCAATACCTACCAGGTATAACACAACACATTGCTACTACTAAACTTGTAAGGGGAGCGGGCCGTCTCCTGCGCATTATATACCAGGTACCAGGTATATTTAAAAGCGAAGAAAAAATAGACCAGGTACGGAGCATATTATACCATGTGGCGTATTCTACCCGGCCTCACCGCCTTGTGGAAACACCGCTTGAGAGCTCTGAAGTGTTCGTCGCAGGCTCCTCGTTCCAAGCCGGTGGTTGACTTAGCCTGCAAGCATAGTCCGTAGTCAGCGATCTGCTACCGTTCGGTTCGGTTCGGTTCGGTTCGGTTCGGTTCGGTTCGGTTCGGTCCGTTCGCGAGAGAAATCCAGATGGGTCGTAGAGAGGGCGACGGACGTGCGGTGAAGCCGTGGGGGGGGGGGGGTGGGATGGGGTGGGGGGAGGCAGATGTGTAAGTGTTGTGTGCCACATTTAGACCATCCCCTTTAGAACTGCACCTTCGTTTCGAGGATAAACAGCTTAGGATTACAGGGGACCCACTTTCTCAGTGGCTGCTTTCTACTCGTCAAAATACCAAAAGACAATCCGGCACACCCAGGGTCAGTTTAGGAGGGGGCGAGGGGAAGCGAGGGGGGCCGGGGAAAGGGCCAGATAGACCTCGGGAGACAGTGTCGGAGCCGCAACTGATCCGGTGAATGCTGTATGCAAACGACGCGGCCATCGTTTCCAGATTGAGGAACAGCCTTAGCCTTGCGAAGGTGATGGCAGGTATCGTCGCAGTGTGTGCTTCGCTTGGATTGACAGTTTCGGAAGCCAAGACGGAGACCATGCGCCCAATGACGAAACGTATGGGCAGGATCACTTTCGTCACCGAGGCAGCCGGCCAGGTGTACGAACAAGCCACCGAGTGTTTTTGTGTACCTTGGGGCAACTGTGTGCGAGAACGCCGACCTTACAGCCGAAACCAACCGGCGCGTGTTGCTGGCCAAGCGTTTTAGGTGGCATATTTTGCCACTGTACGACCAGCCCGGCGCACCGCTCCGGCTCAAAGTACGGATGCTCAAAGCCGAGGTAATGAAGACCATGCTGTAAGGGTGTGTCACGTGGAGCCCCACCTTGACCCATCTCACCATACTGCGGACAGATCACCTCCGATTGCTCCTCCGCTGCATCGGATGGAAGAGAAAGCCTCTCGACGGTTACCATATGCTTTCATATGCTGACGCACTGGCCAAGACTGGCTGGGAGAACGTCGAGACTGTTCGTTTTGTAAAGGATAGACCACTGAGCTACTCCGTCAGCGCTGACTGAGTAGCTCAGTGGTCTATCCTTTATAAAACGAACAAAAGAAGTACCTTTGGGCTCGATACGGCCTCCCGCCGATAACATCCTCCGGGGTTGATCAAGCCCCTAATCAGCGCCTGGTTTTTCCTTCCTATAGTCCCCCTCCCTAGTCGTGAGTTCTTTTACTCAAGTGGTTCACTCCACTTTCGACTCTCTGGTCGAGTGTTCTTTTATCGTGGTTCTCTCCACCTGATTTCCCTGTTTCTACCCACGGCAGAAAAAGCGGAAATACGACGTCTGGCGGGACTCGAACCCTGGACTTCTTTTGTTAAAACGAACAAAAGAAGTCCGAAAAAGCGGAACTACGGCGTCTGGCGGGACTCGAACCCCGGACTTCTTTTGTTCGTTTAATATAGGATAGACCACCGAGCTACTCCTGATAAATCGAACAAAGGAAGTCCCGCCAGACGGAGCAGCTCAGTGGTCTATCCTATATAAAACGAACAAAAGAAGTCCGGGGTTCGAGTCCCGCCAGAAGTCGTATTTCCGCTTAGCTCAGTGGTCTATCCTATATCAAAACGAACAAAAGAAGTCCGGGGTTCGAGCCCCGCCAGACGTCGTATTTCCGCTTTTTCTGCCGTGGGTAGAAACAGGGAAATCAGGTGTGGAGAGAACCACGATAAGAGAACACTCGACCAGAGAGTCGAAAGTGGAGTGAAGCACTTGAGTAAAAGAACGCACGACTAGGGAGGGGGGCTATAGGAAGGAAACACCAAACCAGGCGCTGATTAGGGGCTTGATCAACCCCGGAGGATGTTTTCGGCGGGAGGCCGTATCGAGCCCGAAGGTACTTCCTTTGTTCGTTTTATAAAGGATAGACCACTGAGCTACTCAGTCAGCGCGCTGACTGAGTAGCTCAGTGGTCTATCCTTTCTATTGCGAACAGAGACGACGGTGGGAAAGCGGAGGATCCTTTTCGCGGGGTTCCCGGCTCGTATGGATTAATGAGACACTACACGAACGAGTGATGTTTGGGGAACCGGAGGAAGGGAAAGGTGACTTGGAAGAGCAAGAGCAGGACTGGATGGGCTGTCTCAAACGCGACCTATCGTTGTTTAACGTGCCCACCGATGAGAAATAATGGGCACTGGCAAACGAAGCAATCGGGCGAGCGGTTCAGACGTGTTGAGGAAGCGGTAGATCAGTACATAAGGCGCTGGTTCGTTAAGGAGAAGGAGAATGTAGCAAAACGACGAGCGCCTGAGGTACAAAATGCGCAGCAACTTTGGACGCCGTTGGGCTCAAGGCTCGGGGGGGGGGGGGAGGAAGAGAAGCGGGGTTTAAGAAGGCGTAGCGACAGGAGCTAGGCCGGCTGAGAAAGTGAAGGCACCCGCCGGAACGGGGCACTGGCCTTCTTTTTAGTTGAGACGCCCAGTGACGGCTGCCTAATGCTGTGTTACAATCCCTGTTTTATTTGTTTTATTTTTGTTTGTCGTGTTGTCCTATTCGATGCCGAGTCGAGGGTACCCCCCCTACCGGACCCTACCATTTTGCGTCGGCTGCGTCACGTCTTTCTTATATTTTTGTGACCCTTACCTATTCTCCCTTTTTTTAGATTTCGTTGACGTTTTTTTCGTTTTGGTTTGCCCCCCATGGTCCGTCCGCCTCTATCTTCTTTGTGTCGGTTGTGTCATCCTTGACCCACCAACTGGACATAGGACTGCTCGATTTTTTTTTGTTTTGGTAGCACTTTGTTTCTACCCTTTTCTTGTCTTCTTGCCTTCCGTCTGGTCTTCTTGTGACGTCCTTATGTCGGTCCATCGGCTGGACATATCATAGGCCTGATCGTACCAGCAAACAGCAACCTTGCCCTCGGGACTCGGCCTGCGCCCTGAGAGCATGTTTGCTTCGTGTTTTTTATTCCTTCTTTTTCTTTTCTTTGTTTCTTTCATTCTTTATTTCATTCTTTTTTCAACCCTCTCCGTGTTTTTTTTGTTTTTTTCTTATTTTTTTCGAGTGTACATGTGTACATACAATACCATGGATATGTTCCTGGTGCTATTTGGTTGCAAGGGATACAGGGTAATATGCCGCAGCTCGTTAGTGCCGTTTCCCTGACGGACTGGTGTGATACTGCCGTGCGCACGATCTCGTACTTTGTTTGTTTTTTCCAATCGAGAGGCATTTTTGCTACAGCCTGTTTCGTGCGACCACTGGCAGGATTTTCAGGGAAGTGAGCTACTGTGAGATCATCGTCATCATCATCATCCTCGTCATCATCCTCATCATCATCATCATAATATGAGTCTGAATATTTTCTAATCATCTCACTCCTACCACTACTATATCCATGAGAACAAGGTACATGTGTCGTGGTCACAACCAACAGTACGAAGTAGAGAATGCCGTACAGGACACAAACTAAGAAAACGAGCAACACTAAAGGCAGAGGCTGAAATTTACAGGAAACCCATAAATGTGGGAGTCATTATGCTGAATTTAGCGCAGAACGCAGCAGCGGTCACCTGCTGATAGTGAATCTTCCCAAGGTAGGCATGTTTGCGCACTGTGGTTGGCCAAGGCGTACCTGGTATACAGTAAGCGGCTCAACAACCTAAGAGTCTTTCCAAGCCGGCCGAATCAACCTGTTGCGGGCTAACATAGCAATCAGGACCAAATATGCTCAGTAAAAACTGTAATATATAGGTTTTTGTGTGTATAATGGGTCCTGATTGCTCTGTGGCCCCCCGCAATAGAGTCTTACCAAGCATAGCACCCCAGCACTGATCACTGCCTTGGGGTTCGGGATAGGGTTCGGGTCGGAGGATCGGCTTTAGGCACCAAGTGCAAAACCTCCGTGAATATTCGCCATCAGTGGGTGACAACGCCTCGAAGAACGCCGCCATCCTCGAAATAAGAAACCCATTCGCTTTCCAGATTCCTACGTACGAGTATTACATAAGCGTACGGTACTGCTGTACAAAGGTTCTGCAAGGTCAAGGCTCGATCGACATGATACTACTGCTGTAGCTGGGTACCGTGAAGTGTGAAAAGGGGGAAACCAATGAGGAAAATTAAAGAAAGCAAAGAAAAACATCTGGCAAGAATTGGAGCCGATATGCGGTGGCGGTATGAAATGGTGTCGGTGTGCGTACTGCGGCAGGCTTGCCTCTGGGCGTGACTTGAAGCATGGGAGTGCAGAGTGCGCAGAAAGTGAAGCGGTACATACCGGTGCTAACAGCAGTTGATGTTACGGTTCGATCTTATGCGCAGGGTGGACGTAGTGTGTAGTGCGCCAAGTGCGGAGGTCTATATTTTGAGAGCGACCTGAAGTACGCGTGGGGTGACTTGACCCTTTTAGAACTCCAGTCCGATTTCGGGGACAGACCACTCAAATTCTACGTAATTTGTCTCCAAAACGGGACTGCAGTCCTAAAAGGGCTAAGTTTCGAAACGATGGTGTTACTAAATCAACTCGAGAGTGGCTCGAAGCATGAGTGGGATGTGAAGTGTGCCTAAGCTGCGAGTCGATACCCAATCAACTTATCGATCTTGCCTATTGATGAATACCAAATAATAGAACTTGATATGCCGTAAGGACGCCGCTCACTGGACCATTTTGGCCCCGGCAACCCCCATGTACTTGCGTGAGATGGGTCGGGGAAGAGGGTGGGTTAGCGTTAGAGATACGGTTACTGTAGGTTCGGTCGGGTGGGCCAACCTATCAAGCGAAACGAACGTTTTTCGACCATTCGCACCTGTAAGCCAAGTGTTTATATAGCAGTACAGGACACCATTATAATTACGAGTATGCATGAACTGGTACACAGTGGTGAATATTAATATTAATAGTACTGGTACAAGGTACCAGGTAAGACCAACTGTTCCGGGATTTTATTGGAGGGCTCTAAGAACTGGGTGCTTATGCCGAAAACCCGCGTTTACTCGGCGGGACTGTCAAAAACACCGGTAGACTTCTCAGGATTCAGGACGCTCCCCGTAATTTCCGAGAGCTTTCTTGAACAGTTTACCGTTTCTCCTAGAGTCGTAGTTGGACTGTTCGTCCATAGCGCAAGTTCTGACGACATCACGATTTTTCATCAAAAAATTCGAAGATCCATTATTTCTGGTCCCAGTTCTTATTTTGGCAATCTTGTTTTTGACCCTCCAGAGAAAAGTGGTGTTGTTTCAAAAATCAAACTAGAACTTTGGAGATACGGAACATTGTTGCAGAAAGCTCTCGGAAAACTCCGGGGAGCATTCTGAGGCGTCTACCGGTGTTTTGGACCGCCCCGCCGAGTAAAACGCATAAGTTCGGCCTAGAAAGTCAAATCCTGGAGGAGCCCAGAAATACTTTCCCACAATAGTTGGTCTAAAAAACAGGAAAGCTGGTCTAGCTGGATTTCGATATTTGAGAATGGGTACGTTGGCACTAACATACATTGTCGAGATTCTCGAATTTTTTATTTCCCTGCCAACCATTGCACATACGTAGCCTGGCTTTACGACGAGTTCTCGTTCCTTGGTACATACTCGTTGTCCTATCCTGCTGTACAGTCAGCACTCCACCGCAAACACCCCTTGTGAGGAAGGTACGCCGCACCTGCACCATTTGGGGCTGGGAGTAAAATTGGCGATGACAACAGAGGAAATGATTTGGCACAAATCATGGAACTAAGGGTGCCATCAAAAACGTCTTGAATTTGTTTTGTGGGGGTGGTCGCTTACGATCACTCGTCATTTTCGTTCCCAAAACCTCGTGAGCGGAGGTGGGCACGAAATAAGTACTGAGAGGTGATTATGCCTAGGTCCACGCGGTCGACACCGACCCCAACGCCTCCGGATGACGCAAAGGCTCCAGTCCCGGGGGCCCCGGCGTTGCTCTTGCGCCGGCCCAACCCCAACCTTAATCGGGCTTCTGCTACGTTGGTGGACTCTGCGACCCCGCACGAAGATCTCCCCTGCTTCACGCCGTGTGCCTCGGGGGATGGAATGGTGCTGGATCCGGAGCGCGTCTTTTTGGCGACGGGAAACAGCCCGTCGGCTCGCGCTTCCAAGTCTCGTGCGCCCTAGGCTGGGTGGCGATGCAGGTTCCCCCCTCGGCCAGGCGCAGACACCTGCCCCCAGGCGCTCGAAGCGGCGGAGAAGAGGGCGATGGCCTCTCGGAGAGAGGCGTCCCGCGCGTGCTGGGAGGTGGAGGCGACGCGCCTGATGGTCCGCCACATCTTGGACGTGCTTCAGTTTCATGGCCTGCTTTTGGTGTCCGAGCACTGCGTACTACTACACGGAGCCTCCGTGATGGGGGACTCGGGCGGCTCGACGGATAGACCAGGGGAGGAGGCGGGGGCTGCAGGCACGGAAGCGCTCGCAACCCAAATGGCGGAGGTGGAGGTAGAAGAACAGGGGTGACCACCTCCGCCATTTGCGCCGGGAGCGCTCCCGTGCCTGCAGCCCCCGCCTCCTCCTCCCCTGGCCTACCCGTCGAGCCGCCCGAGTCCCCCATCTCGGAGGCCCCGTGTAGTAGTACGCAGTGCTCGGGCTGCAAAAGCAGGCCATGAAACTGAAGCAGGCCCAAGATGTGGTGAACCATCAGGTGCGTCGCCTCCACCTCCCGGTACGCGCGGGGTAGGCAACCCTTGCGCGAGTCCATTGGTAGATTCGTACTTCACATGTGCGTCCGAGGAGCAAAAGCAGGTCGGGGTCTCGGTCAATCAGGCGGCTCCAATGTTGGAGCACACTCTCATGGACTTGCTAAGCGACATGAGGTCGCGGGCGCAAGTGGCTGGTTCGCTGGCGGAGCGTATCTCTCTGACGAGAGATATTGCCTCGTATGCGCTGGCCTTTTTCTCGATGCGTAGGGGATACGACCTCTCCTTTACTCTGGGGTCGTAAATTCTGAGGCTCCCAGAGTCTAGGAGCTTGAGTTTTAGTATTCAGTTTGGTAAGACTCTTCGGGCTTCTAGCGAGGCGGTCGTAGTGTTGGCAGACCGGGTCTGCCCGGAGGCGTGCGCGTGCCGGGCGGCTACGGCGTACATATCCGCCGCGCAGCGGATTGGATGGGATTTAATCGCCGGGCATCTTTTCCCCGTGGTTACGACGCAGGGTGGCCGGGGTTCTCGGCCCCTCTCCGAAGCCCGAATGGCCGCTTCCCTGCAAGTCCATGTGCGGGAGGCAGGCCTGCCGGACAATTTCACGATGCACTCCTCTCGAGTGGGAGGCTATTGCCCGGAGGCGTGCGCGGGCCGGGCGGCTACGGCGTACCTATCCGCCGCGCAGCGGATTGGATGGGATTTAATCGCCGGGCATCTTTCCCCCGTGGTTACGACGGAGGGTGGCCGGGGTTCTCGGCCCCTCTCCGCAGCCCGAATGGCCGCTTCCCTGCAAGTCCATATGCGGGAGGCAGGCCTGCCTGACAATTTCACGATGCACTTCTCTCGAGTGGGAGGCTACTGCCCGGAGGCGTGCGCGTGCCGGGCGGCTACGGCGTACATATCCGCCGCGCAGCGGATTGGATGGGATTCAATCACCGGGCATCTTTTCCCCGTGGTTACGACGGAGGGTGGCCGGGGTTCTCGGCCCCTCTCCGCAGCCCGAATGGCCGCTTCCCTGCAAGCCCATATGCGGGAGGCAGGCCTGCCGGACCATTTCACGATGCACTTCTCTCGAGTGGGAGGCTACCTCACCAGATCCCTAGCCGGGACGGCGGTGGACGAGATCACGAACATAGGTGGTTGAAAGACGGAGGTAATGGCAAAGTACTACATCGGCGCTACTTCTACTGTAGTAGCCGGGTCCAGGGTGGCAAGAGAAAACACGGCCAGAGCTATGCGGACGCTAGCCGGCTGCCTTTGTCGCCCGAGTTTGAGAAATATTTCGCAGCGTGTGCGAGACAGGGTTGAGGCAAGCGTAAGTTTGGGTGAGACAAGCACGTATCCGACCAGTGGTCTAATAAGAGCACACAGCAAATACTATCCGACGATGCAACGAAGTATGGGCGAGACCACGGGTCGGCGCAGGAGGCCTCATCCAAAAATCCAATACTTACACTAAATGATCCAGGACATCGAGACAGTATAAGGCCTCCTGCGCGGCAGGGGTCCTCGTCCGCTATTTCGCCCCGCGCTGAGTGGACGAGCGCATCGCCTGCTCTGCGTGGGGCTAGCGCCTGCAAATGATCTGGGAACCCAAGCCTATGAATACTCGTTCTACTGAACGGTGGGTGAGAGGTCTCCAGAAATAATATTAGTACTATTTCGTGCCCACCTCTGCTCACGAGGTTTTGGGAACGAAAATGACGAGTTGATCGTAAGACCACTTCTTATGCAGTCGGATTTGCAGTCAGTTGGAAATGGTGCTATCGGCACGTTCGCACGAGCTTTTGGGCCAAAAATGTGCGAAACTGCTGTTTCTTGCCTCAGAATGACTTAGACTTTTCTCCAAGACCTATCTATTTCTCCAGGTGCCCAGTTGCAGGAAATCACCTCCGGTACTTTTCCGATCCAACTGGGTCAAATACGACTAGGCCACTTCTTATGCAGTCGGAAACTAGGATTGAAAAAGCCGGTTCCCGATCGGTTATTTTTCCGATTGGATTGCGAACAGCTACCCTTCTTATCGTCCGTCGGATCGAATATGCAGCTTTTGTGTTTCTTCTGGAGACCAGGAGACGCTTGATGTAAGTGAGTGAGTGCATGTAGCTTGACCACTGCTGTAGCACCGAGAAAAAGGGTAGGGTAGACGGAAGTCGGTTCCAAACTGCTTTGCCGTAATGCTCGTGGGGTGAGAGAGGTCTTCATCCTCCAGCACCTGCGCCCAACCACACATACATGCTGATGTCTCGCTTCTTCCTCGAGCAGTGTGTGAGCTTTACACGCAGGGCGTTCTCCTCCATCTCGTCCTCGAGGCCATGAAGACGCTGGGTTTCTTCGACAGTTGCCAAAGCTACAGCCAGCACAGCAGTTGGCAAAAGGTCAGGCCGGATCTTATGCAATTTTTTTTTAGGTGATTATATGACTGTTTACGGAGGCTTCGGGGTATCTGGTCCCATATCTGATAAGATTCTATCAAAATCACGTCTTACGGGGCCTGTTTGGTGGAAAAAATGTTCCTCCGAGATTTTATCACTCCTGAAATTCCATGAAATGATTTTTTTTGGCAGCCTTTTCTGATCAACTCTGAAAGTGATAAAATTTGGCTTTGCACTAGACCTCGGTGGCATTATACAATTTTGTCTAGGTTATAGACTGGGTTCATGACGGGTCACGACGCTACATGCTTGGTTACGCTTGTACACAGCTGGGCTCCAACACTTGTGCATCGGCCACCACGGAGAGGGAGGGCATCAGTACCTTGGCCACCATCGTGTCCCTTGCGGCTGCCCAACTGCAGCTGCTCTAGGCAAATCAACTTTGGAAACGAATAGGACGAGACTACAGCAGCAGTATCAAAACAATCAAACGGTATTTTTCTGACTACGACCGCCGCACGCAGCTCATGCTCCGCGAAGGCGAGAGCTCCTTGCTGGTCCAGCGACTAGCAAACCCCTTACGCAGCTCCCCAGGGGGTTCCACATTCCGCTGCTTCCTTCGAGGACTGGTGGTGAAGGTTGATCGCCCAACCCGGCGTGAGCGACTCTCGTTCGTGTCGTGGTCCACGTGGAGTTCAAAATGTCGGTTGTGTTCTGTTTTTTTAGTTCTCCCATGAAATAAAACCAAAATCACGATGCACATGGCGCACCGATCTGGTGTGGCTTTTTGCCGGTGGGAAATCCGACTTCCTGCCTTTTTCAATCACTCAAAAAAAATTGCATAATAAAACCCAGCCTCATCATCGATACCGCACACTGCGGCCATCGGGTGCTGTTACGTGCTGCTGACGGACATAGATGAGGATATATCATCGCTGACTAGAGCCGAGCAGCAGCAGAAGTGACAGCAGCCAAGCCAGCGTCGCCGATGTTGCGGTGTGGGGTTGTGTCGTATGTCGTGTTGTTGTGTGGGAGTGTGATACTCGTACGAGTATTCGGCTGGACTTTCTAACATTTCCGATGCCAGAATCCGACTGACGAGTAGGATCGGAAATCTCATTTTTTTCGACTGCCTGGTCCAGTTGGCAATCAGAATCGTTTTTTTTTTATTGGAAAGGCGCTTTTTCAACTGCATAAGGGCCGGTCTTATCGAGGGCAAAATAAACGAAAAAAAAAACGAAATAAAACGAACAGACTTTCGTTTTTCGCAAAAAACAGCAGGTTGAGTCCTAACGAGGGCAAAAAAAACGAAAAAAAAAACGAAACAAAAATAAGAAGCCGAGTCGAATTTTTACGCGGTGCAATTTTTCGGAATGACTCAACCGCCACAGCACGTGGTTCCCGGCGATAGCGCTCGACAGCGACGGTGGACAGACACAACTCGCACACGTAAGGCACCCTCCACAGCAGGCGGTTCTCGTGGTCCAACCCGCTCCCTACGGAGTGCTCTAGAACTTGTGTATCGGCCATCGCAGTTCGATGGCAGACGTTTGAATGTTGAGTGGGACTCATGTCCAAAAATATACCGCCACAGCCACTTCCTGATCCCCCGGTTTCTTACGAGGGCACCCCATGGTGATTCCCTACCCAAATGTGCTCGCGCCGTCAGCAGACAAGCCGCGTGGCAGCCACATGCACTACCTCGGCCATCGTGCGCTTGCCAACCGGTCGTAAAAACTTTATCGGAACTTCATCCCAACGCGTCGAGCTCCTTCTATGTTCCTCTTCGACCCTGGGTATCCCATATTTCGTTTATTCGGCACCCATTTCGTTTTTTTTTAAGTCCTGCTGGGACTTAAAAAAAACGAAATGTGAAAACGGAGGTATCGGGATCTCTACTTCTAATTTTTACAATTTGACCAATAAAACTCACGTACTCTTTGGTTCTGTTTTTCGTTTTTTCATTTCGTTTTTTTTCGTTTATTTTGCCCTCGATAAGACCGGCCCTAAGATTGCTTTTTTTTGTCTCCAATCGGAAACCGGCTTTTTCAATCCTAGTTTCCGACCCCCGATTGGATCGGAAAAAACGATTTTTCCGATCCGATCCCTGATCGTAATCGTATTTGACCCACTTGGATCGGAAAAGTACCGAAGGTGATTTCCTGCAACTGGGCGCATGGAGAAACGGGAAACAGCTCTAGATAGGTCTTGGAGAAATTCCAAGTCATTCTGAGGCGAGGAACAGCAGTTTCGCACGTTTTCGGGGCAAAAGCTCGTTCGAACGTGCCGATAGCACCATTTCCAACTGACTGCAAATTCGACTGCATAATAAGTGGCCTTAATAAGCGACCATCCGAGGTCTGCGCCCTGCGCCCTGCGTCCTTCGTGCTTGCACTTTGTGACCAAAAACAAACCGAAAGTCTCATGCAGGTACGTATGCGTATCTATTGTACCAAGTACAGAATAAGAGTTGACGCGGCGGAACCTTGCGGACAACACCTTCCAGCGCTGTCCACTGCTGTGCGTACAACAGCTACATTGGCAACATGGCGGTCGACTACGAACCTGCTGAGGACATGTCGCGGTCATGTTGGCAAAGGCCTTGCCCATCTTAGAGCGATTCTGAGAAGACATCCGAGCTGGCTGGCCGGTAGTTGGCGCTTCTCCGTGGGTGTCCTTTCGAGTTTTGTTTTCGTATTTTTTTTCACACCCAGCAAACGGGGTTTCTACATTTTAGCCTTGCCAAAGAGGGACGAGGGGGGTGCCGTTAATGCCGATATCTTGAATCTTGTGATCTTTTAGACGACAAAGGAGCAGCGATCAGGGCCTGATGCAAACGCGTCATCGTGAGGATTCGTTGGCGAAGGCTATGGGAAAACTTCCCAGCCATGTGGTCGGGACCATCGGCAAATTTCTTCGCACGGTGATATTTTTCTTTCTAGCCCACCTCCTGTCCTGCTGGTGGTGCTGCCGTTGATGACGATGCAGCCGTCTACGTCTGTTTGATCACTAAACTGTCTTGTTCAAAACCGTTTCGGACCCGTCAGAGCGAGAGAACGCAAGAGCCGAACGGTACCCGCACTATTGTAGTAACGTACCAGGTACCATATACTACACTGTATACTCGCAGTGCCGCGAAAGCGTCAAATAAATACCGAAACGACAACGAAGAACCCGGGTACGTACACAGCTGCTGTGCTACTCGTAGCTGGCGTACCAGGTTGGTGTTCTATTATTATTATTATTATTATTATTATTATTATTATTATTATTATTATTATTATTATTATTATTATTATGCTTGCTTGACATCCGACAATGTGTAGTGTTGTTCTAATAAACGACTTAATAACAGAAAGTGAAGAACTCTCCAGAGCAAAAGCGCGGCAGTATCCTACGACAAATCAGAACTGATGTGACGCTCATTATTGTTGTTGCCTTTCCTCGGGATTTTCCCGCGGGATTTGTCCCCCCGCGGTTTTGTGCTGGATTCGGGATAGTTCCGTTTTCCCAGGTTTGCCTCCATTTCTAATGCGTACCACAGGGTACTCTATAACTTGCAAGGCGGCAGCCATTAAAAAAACTGCGGCCTACTCATACGGGAAGCTGATGACCGAGTAAAAATGAAAACGAACGATATAACGATGCTGGCGAGCGGGATATTATTATATATTATCATCAGATATACCTGGTATGTATGCCATAACGGCTACAATCCACCATCATCTCCGCCCGGGGCTTATAGCGCGAACTTCGACCGTTGTTTGCACACACTGTGAGTGAGGAAGGCAGCACAACAAAAAGTACAGAAGGCCACAGCCAGCAGTCTAAGTGTGGAGCCAGCGATCACGCACGGTGCTGCACCACATCCATACATAACTGGCAACCCTGCTGTACCTGTTAGTCTACTACTTACTGCTGTATGTCACTACATTCCATGCATGGCAAAACCCTTACAGCAGTATATAACACTACGTATGGGTTTTCTGTCGTTCGCTCGAAACGAACCACTGCCAGCCGATACTAAGGGTTTTGATCTGTCTATGTGTCTACTCGAAGTGCAGTAGATACACTTTACTAGCAGTATGTGCGGGCCGTTCCTAACGAACAAAAAATACTCGTGAGGTTTTTGTCATGAATCGTGATTTTTTATCCCCCGTGAATCACGAAAAAAAAAAAAATCCCGATTCATGAAGACGACGCTATTTTTTTTAGTTATATATATATATATATATTTTACCTCTATCGCAAACACTCTATTCCCTAAAAAAAGCAAAGTCATGATTCGTGACTTTTTGTCGTGGTTCGAAATACGCCTGATCAAGGCACCACGCCGCTATCCACGCGCATCCGAAGCCCGGTATAGGGGCATGGTAGGCTCTGTCCACAAGCGGCTGCCCGAAGACACCGTTGGGCGTGGGCTATAAAACGAGCGCGTTGTGGCCTCGAAATTTCGAGGATGAAGCGAAAATAATCTGAGAATCTCACGGGCCAGGCCGGGCAGACGACCTGTAAGATTCAAATATGCCAGGAGACATGTCAAGCCACGCAAAATGTGCGCCACCAAGGGCGTATGGCCGAGTGTTCCACACTTGAACCTAGTAGTTTGGTGTCAGTCAAGTCATGTCAAGGGAGAAAGTTGCTGTCTGCCAAGAGGTGAAAGTGCTGTCTCTCCGGACATCGAGTTAGATCGGAATCTCGCGAATCACGGTCCTAACTCCCCGGGAAATATAGTCCAAATTCAGCAGGTACCTGTTGTGGTTCATACCGATCGGTATTATATACTGGTACTCCAGAGTACCAGTATACAAAACATACGCACGACCGCGATGGCAAGTAGTAGGTGAGTAAGGGCAGCTACACCGCACACTACGTATATATACGTAGCCTTCTTCTGCGCTTTGGAATATACGCGCAACAGTTACAAAAAAATATTTTTCGTGGACAGTGGGTTGCCATTCGGTACTTCTTCTTTGGAAGTGCTTCGGGGGAGGACTTGGCCCTAGCGGTGGGATGTAGTAGAGAGCAAAACATGGGAAAAGGGGGGCAACTACTGTGCTATATTGCTGCTATTATTGTACACCACCAATTGTTACAGACAACACCAGCTTATGTGGTACTGTAGTATCAATTCGAAGAAGTAGTATAATAATAGTGGTCGTGTAGCAATAGTAACGCTTGTAGTAGTACAGTAGTATAGTGCTGTACAGTGATAGTATAGCATAGTTGTATCGCAGCTAAGCCATTTTGTTGGACGTCAGGTATATATGCAGGCCCACAAATGGTGGATCACATGGGTGCAGGCAGCGCTGACCCAGACGAGTTGGCTGCTTCAGAAATACTGAGGCGCGCAAGCGCAGCCACCACGCTCGGCCGGGACAAGTGGCCTTCGACGAGCGCAGCCGTAAACTCGCCCACCCTTCAAGCGGAAAGCTTTGGGCGCCTGGGAAAGAGGAAGACAGCGACTTGACCGACCAGGGGGTGGCAAGCATTGTCGGGGGGGCGGACGGGTCGTCCTTGTGGCGGGGAAAGGCGTCTGCAAAAAAAAAAAAATCGCAAGTTATCTCCGTAACCATCCTCGAGGTGGAAAGCTTCGGGCCCCTCGGAAAGAGGAAGGCAGCGACTTGACCGACCAGGTGCCGGCAAGCATTGTCGGAGGGACGGACAGACCATACTTGGCGAGGAAAGGCGTCCGCATAAAACGGGTTTGGCTAGTTATCTTAGAGACCACCCAGGTTGCGATCTCACGCCGAGTGCACCGGTACAATCTGGCAATGAGCGACCACCGCCAGGCTGGTAGGAGAAGGAGGGAAGAGACCGGAGCACTGCTCCCAATGACGTGGGGATGGAAGGTTGACGAGGTGTAGGGTGAATGAGGGTTTGCGAAAGGAGGGGTACGCGAGGAGGAGCCTTCAAGAAAAGGGAAGGGGGGGTATGTGTTGGTCCAGAGTGATAAAAAAGAGACTACTGCACTACTCCTGCGGCCTCGGAAGATGTTCAATTCAAGTCGGAATGGAGCATGCACTATATATATACGTAGTCGGAGGGCAACGTTAATAATGATAATAAAAATAATGACAACAATACGATACTTGATATTAGTAGCATTCTCTAAGTAATAGTATTAACAGTATTACTGTTGCAATATCGGTAGTAGTAGTACTGGTGGTATTTGGGGGAGGAATTCGAGAGAATACATACAGCCAGAGAGGAAGCGAGACGTCGGAGGCCTCTCTCCCTGGTACGACCGACAGCAAACGACAGCATCGACGCAGCACAAAACACCGCGCAGACTTCTGAGCGTCGACATATATATATATATACCCGCAATAATAGTTACCAACCAGTCTCTTTCTTAATGGGTTGGGATAGCAGCTTATTGTCGTTCGATGCTTATTCTGAAGAGGTGAGATGGGAGGGTAGTTGGCTCCCTTGCGGCGGGAGACGTGGCAGCTGGTAAATGAGTCATCAGAGTTGACGGAGCTTTCAAGCAAGAGAGGCGAAGAAAAGAGTGGAACGGGAATGACAGAAACGACACTAAAACTGATGTAGATGCATATAGTCTACACACACATACATAGAAACGATGCTGAAACTTGGCACAGACGTGTTAGGTAAAACAGAGGAGTACGCTTCAGTTTGTCTGGCGGCAAAAGCGAACTACTGCTTGCTGTAATGCTACTGCTGTAATACTAGTACCCAAAACACGGGAAACGCTGAAAAAACGCTGAAGAAATGATACCGGCATTTCACATCTCGTACGAAGAAAAACGAAGTTAATTTCATAGTAGTAGTCGTAGGCAGCGGCGTCTTCAAGAAAGTGCGAGCGCGAAAGGCAGCGGAGCAGTGGCTGGGCGAGGGATGATGGGATTACAAGTATTCGTCGGCCTTTTCCTTTTTCCGCATTATGTATCTCCTCCCTAAAGGGGTACCAGGTACACGAGTAAGAACACAAGAAGACACGCCCCTGACTAGCCGCAGCCGCTGAACCATTTTTTTTTTTTCGTGACGCAGCAGGGTATCAATCAATCAAACAAGTTATCATTCCGGGTAACTTCGCACTTGCTGTGGTTCGCCCTGGGTTAGAATTCCATATTTAGGTGGTGGAGGAATTTTCCTCGGGGCACGTTTACACATACATATACCGGTACTGCTGTGATACCTGTGGTATGTCGGAAACCACATCATGATGATAAAGCAGAGTTTTAGCAACGACCCGAGCAGGCACAACAACTCGAATCGTCGCCTCGAGTCAACGGGCGAAGGGATGTATGTGCTGGTCTCTCTTGGGGCAATAAAGCTCTAGACGTCCGTGAAGGCGAATCATACACATAATGGGATTTTCCGACACATCGTACAAACGAGTGCTCAAGGATCGGTATACAGAGGAGTAATGCTCTAGAGTGAAGTGTCGTACATACCAAGCGAAGACATCACCATTGTGGCGTTGTTGCGTTTGCCATCCTACAACGTTTTTAGCATGAGCTGCGACGTTGATCACTCATATACATCCATCCTCAGAAAGAAAAAAAAACTATTACGGGGGACCATAGTTAACAGGACCTATGGTATACATAAAAACCTATATGTTTGAGCATTTTTATTAACAATATTTGGTCCTGTTAACTATGGCCCCCCGTAATACGAAGGAAAGCCCAAAGCAAGGAGGAAACCTATGCACGAAGCCATTACTCCCTTCAGTACCTGATTGGTGCTCAATAACCTGTGTCTACCGACTTCAATACACAATGATAAATCAGCACCAATCGCGTGCCGGGCTACAAAAGATCGTCTGCAGCTGTTTGAATGAGCACGCGTTCCCTTCGATATGACCCTGGATCTGAGGTATATAGATAGAAGGAAAGCCATTACTTAGAGGCAAGAGCCCTAAATACTGAGACTATTAAGATTAATATTAATACTTTATGGTGGTGCTACGGTTGCTGCCCTGCAATATTGTCAACGTCTCGATCAAGGCATGTTGAACGTAGAATGTGATAAAATAGCGAAGAGCGTGCTGAACTTGCAGTCTCGTCGCCAACTGTAGTTAACGGAATACCCAAACTAAATTACTCGTATATACACTCGTGCTCGTGCATAGCGACTGCACTCAACTATACACGTGTAGACCTGAACGTCTACAACAACTCGAGATAACAGCTCTGCGCTCGTCGTTCGGGGTACGGGGACGAACGGCAGGACCCCAGCAAGCAGTGTTGTTTCCGATATCCACCCGCGTCTTGTCGAACTCCTCCTACCCCACCCCCCCTCGCTTCACTAACCCCTACCGTCACGCCCCCTCAGAACTATAACTATAGATATATGCTCGTCAGCACATATCGCGGGGCTGGAGGCTACACCCAGGCTGGGGGGCGGGGGGGGGGTCGAGGCGGTGGTATGGTGGCGCTAGAGTGCTTCACCATGTGGTTATGTTCGTTATAAGGGCCGGCTAAGTAGTACAACAAGTAGGAGGGCTGTTAAATCGCATCCGATCAACCCGATTCAATTGACAATAGAATCGTGAAACGGAGACGACTATCTGCCCATTTCTTCATAAAAATATATTTCATCGACTGTCTTGATCCTTTCTCCAGCTGGGGGGGTGCGGGGGCGAGGGGGGGGGTTATCGGGGCTGCCTGGCTCGCTTTCGCTCGTTCGAGTTCACTCGGCGAGGTTCAGTGTTCAGCGGAGCTGACTGACCACAAAAAAAAAATATATATATATATATATATACCAATCATAAGTAACATGCTTCGTATGCATCCACTCGAGCGATTTTTCGCTCCGATTCACACAGCCCTACGTATTGTACGTACCAACAGGCAACGCCCTTCCAACGAGCACCGTGAGCGTTCGGACTGCATTGGTTGGAAACCCTTCGCGAAACGTCAACGCCGTCACCACCGGCGGGTGGTATACACGCGTGACGTATGCGGAAATGGCTGTCGCATATGATGATCGAGTTCGATAGCTGCGATGGTGCTGTATTATTATACCCGACAGATGCAAAACCAAACCGATACGGTTCCGAAAGTTTTCGCTCAGCGTCGGCACGAAACCAAAGGGGATACCAAGGAGGGATGTCGAGGGAAACACGCCTTTTTGATTACGGTATACCAAAAGTTCGACATGTCGATATATCGACACATTTTTCGAACTGATATCCAAATCTAGTGCAGCGTGTGTTGGTCTGTCCGAGCCCGATACATATCATATTCACCCGCGAAGTCGTCGGCTTGCGGGGAAGGAGGTGAAAATACCCTTCTCAAAGTCAGTGTAAACATTCTCACGGCGAACATCGCCGGGTTCGTGACAACTTTTCGACCATGTATGTGCCCATGCTCGATCGTTGGGGCACACCACAACAGACAGCTACAGGTATCATAAACAACCGGAAAACTGACAACAACAACAAAAACAACAACAAAATGCTGGTATCCAACAGTATGTACTTGCCGTCTATGCCTATGCTCGATGTATTGTACGGGCGCACCACAAAAACAAAACTATAGGCATAATAAACAACCGGAAAACTGAAAAAACGAAACAAAACAAAGCAAAACAACACAACACAAAACAAAACAAAATAAAACAAACGCGGGTATCAAATCCCCCTCTCCAAAATTGGATTGCAGTGGACGCACTGCACAAAAGACTTCACGTAGTACTACTGTAGTACCGCAGGCACTAACGGCGGGCATCAAACCCCTTTTTTCGAAGAAAACAACAGATTTACTTGCACTACACAAAGACTTCACGTTGTAACCAATACACACCGACGTGTAATATCTATATACATACTCTTACAGCGACTGACCATATATTCATACTGTCTACAAGAAGCACCCGCAACACACGCAATGGCGCACTACCGGAGCAAAAATCCTCGTCTATATACACTCCTGCCGTATCGACACGCGCATACACACATCCACGACCCAACACGATCAAAACGACTACGACTACAACATATTTCCATATATCATGCGGTAGCACCGTTGTCAAGGAAGTCGGGCAGTCTCGAAGCTGGGTCGGTGCCGTCACTACAAATCGTGTAGCACAAAGCTGCACAGTGCACTTTGTCGCATCCCCGGCTAATTAATCGATTGCAACACTATCTTCATGTACGTGAACACCGTCGGTGGGGACGGATTATTCTCTTTTTCGAAGCATAACAACCCTGCTGTGATCTGGTCGGAAAAAACAAGAACGGTCAAAACACTTTTCAGGACAAAAAAAAATAAAAAAAATGTGTGATACTACTGTAGACACCAATGATCTCGACCACATCATCAGCCTACACGGAAAACCTTTCGAGTTCCCACTGCTTGCAAAACATCCCCAGTTTCTGAAACTGCCACATTCAAAATCACAACGGCACAAATCATGCCGCAAAATTCCCGCGGCCAGGCGACGCACGATAGCTTCCCGTGCGTTTTTCTCTTGCGTTCAAGCCCTTGTCCGCTAAGTAAGACAAGACCCCCCCCCCCCCCCACCGCCTTACTATTGAGTGTACAACCCAATCAGGAAATAACGATCCGGCAGAAACACAACACATCTCAATCCTGTAATAGAAACGACACTTTTGGTGAGTAAAAACGACACTATTCGGGCACGAGAAAAGGACATCCACTATCTTGGGCTGCACCCCAGCGGGAGGGGGGGCGTTCCTCATAAACCGAGGCGTTATACACCGAGGCGTTTCGTTCTCGCCGCCGCCAACTTCTGCCTGAAGTTTTCCAGACGCGATGCGCGGCAGGTCACGTAAAAGACCCTCTGCGTCGACATGGACTTGCGGGTCAAGCGCAGCTCCCGCAGAGCGGGGCACGCTAGAATCGTGTTAAGCAGCGTGTAGCTGGGGTTGATCCTGAGTTTGGAGTTGGCGAAGCTCAGGCGCTCGATGCGGGGACACCTCCCCGCCGACAGCGCCGAGAGGATGGCATTGTCCAGGTGCTCGTGCTGGGTGCTCGCCTGTTCGTCCCAGACCAGCACGCGAAGGTTCGCCGCACGGCCCGAGCTCAGGGCCGACACAAGCTTCCTAGCGTGGCCCAGCTTTGCGTGGCAGTTCGGCACGACGAGCTCCTCCAGCGCCGGCCACAGCCCGGCTTCGATGGCTTTTCCAGCGGCCGAGAAGGCGGTGGCTCCGTGGTTGAGCTCGACCCGCACGAGGTTGGGCGCCACGCGGTTGCGGTTGGCGGCGAGGGACACGAGGTCGCCGAGGATGGCCGCGACCCTGGGGGAGTCCCTGCCCCGTCTCCCCCTGACGGTGATCGAGCGTAGGGTGGGGATGGAGTGCTTCACGACCCTCTTCACCGCCTCTTCGAGGACTTGGTATCCGCCCTGGTGCAAACACGAAACGTAGCAGGGCCCAAAATAGAGGAGCGGGGGGGGGGGGGGGGGTGGAGGTCATTCATATTTACGAACGAAAAAGAGGGAGGTGGTATAAGTCAGGTTTCCGAAAGTAGGGGGGGGGGGATGAGGAGGGGGGGGGGGTGGTTCATTCAGATTGACCGAGGGATGTCTGACCGAGGGGATCTGAAGGGGTTTTCATAGTGCTTTGTGTGTGTGTTTTCTTGCCGTTGCTGTGCACCCTTTCGACTTGATTACAGTACGTTATTACCGCGGAGGGTCACATGAACCACAATCTACCATGGACCCAAAACCACACCAGGAAAAATACATCCCCCTTCCTTCGCAAGCCACACTGGGTTCTGATTACTACTGTGTCGTCTCCCGTGTGTGTCATGCTGCGCGCGTGTTGGAGATCTCTTTGCATAGTAGGTCGGGCGCACCGCCTAACTCAACAGCCCGGGCAGCTTCGCGTGAGCCACGAGTATGCTGAAATCGTCCCTTTTTTCTTCCGCCATTTTTTTCCTTGCAAGTCTAACAAGCCGAAACGCTCAATAACTTTATTGGTTCGCCTGGTTTTGTTTTTGGCCTCTATTTGCCGCTGCTAATAAGAGGCCGAAATGCCAAAGTGTGCACACTGCGGCAGTGAGCAAGCAAGCATAGAAGGTGCTTTGTGTTGTCGGGGTGGTCGACCACAATGTTGGGCTTCCTTTTCGTTCTGATCTGTCAGCAATGGCGGGCAGGAGTTGCAGGGAAATATGTACACCATGGCAGGCGTTGTGAGCAAAGTGTGGCTTTTGCAGGGTGCATGCATGCTTCGGCCAAAGCTGGGGCTTTCCCTTGCGTGCAATGTGTGCACATACTCAAGGCCCGAGCAGTGCCATAACCCTTCCTCTATGCAAGCGCCACGATCTACAGATACCTGCATGATTATTTACGCACTGCGCGAACATTGGGGGTGCCGCAACAATGTTTGGCTCGACGTTTGTACGGAACCTAGGAAAACAAAAGAATACAGAAATGGGTGCAAGGAGGACGCACCCTGCCCCATATGTTTATACTTCGGAAGTATATTAATTCTAGCCTGACCCAAAATAAGAGCTTCACACGTCGTACAACTCACGATTTAGATAATCTAGATCCTAGTAGATCATCACTTGTGTAGATCCTCAGCTGCCGTTAACGAAATGCAGCGCAGGATCTATGTAGTACGTACAGTAGTACGAGTACAGGTCCAACCCAGGTAAAAGTTGTGCTAGACGATCCAGACTATTCGGCTCCCTCCCGGCAACATTAGCTACTCTAAATCGTATAGACCAGGAATCTACCGTATCTGCCCTGCGCATTTAGACCATGGTGTATTGTACTGATAGTGGCAATCGATTTATCAGCCCGATGTGGACGCGGGAATACTTGAAAAACAGGAGTAGTGTCGCATGCTGTACACATATGACAGCCCTCACATGCGTGTCCTTGAGGTCGGTGCACCCCGTAACCGTTATTCGCGTCACAATCCTGCCCGTGGTCAGCGCTCCGGGCCGTTTCACTCCTCCTCCTCCTCCTCCTCCTCCTCCCATATGTTCGTTCGGCAGCGCCGCCAATGTCGGATTTACTCCTCCCATCCTGTGTCGGCTCGACAACGACCCGCCCGAGGGATCCTGCGCGATGCTAGAGATGTTGAAGTACGCCCCCGGCGGTTTCATCCCCATCATGTGTCGGTTCGACAACGCCCCCGTTGGGTCTTCCGCGGCGCTGAAGCTGAAGGCGTTGTCCATGATGTTGATGGCGTAGTGCAGTTCGTTCGTCACCCCCAGGTTTGCCTTGCAGGTCTCGCCAAGCGAGAAACACCCCCCGGCGAAGGCGCCGATCTGCCTGAGGATTTCTATGGGCAGGGTTTGCATGGTGGCGGTGGCGTTGGTTGCGGCGCGGTCGACGTACAGGGTTTCTATAGCCGAGGCGGCGGCGGCGGTAGCGGTGGCGCGGTCGCCGGGCAGGGTTTCCATGGCGGAGGCGGCGGTGGCGGTAGCGGCGGTGGCGTTGTGGTAGGCTGGCCATCTTTGGAACGTTGGGTAGTAGTTGCCGCCGCCGGTAACGACATTGCTGTCGTTGTTGTTATTGTTAGCGCTGGTTCTTCTGCACATCCTTTTGAAAAAATACGCATCCAACGGCGGAGGGCCCGTAGCTTTCCTGATTTTGGTGTGAACTACTACTATTTGCTGTACTGCTGTTGCTGCTGCTGCTCTCGGCGTGATGGAGCTGTTGTAGGCGGCGTGCCTGTTGTCGATGTGCTTGTTGATGGCGGGCCTGACCGCTTCTGGCCACGACCATGCTGCTGCAGATGACGCGTCCATGCCTGGCGACTGTTGAGCTGTGGCGACCGACTCTGCTCTGTGGGCGTTATTACTATGGGTGGACTGTTGACATTGGGTGACGCGCGACCAATGCAGCGCACGACATGTATGCAGAGAGGAGGGGGGAAAGATTAGTATGGGTCGGCGGGATCGCTGAGAGGGTTGCACAGGGCACTCGTAGAGTCAGCAAGCAATATCGAGTACTTCAACGACGACTGACTGCTGCACGACTGACTGCTGCACGACTGACTGCTGCACAGTTTACACCATCGACTGAAAAACCTTTCTTTCACATCGGCAGCTGATGATGATGATGATGATTGATGCTGTCCTGCTCCTTCTGTCATCATAAAACTCAGCTACGAGTGAGTGGACTTCTCCTTGTTCACAATAGCTTTTCGGAATCTGGATCCTGGAATCTCGCCCCCCTCGCCTGCAGGGGGGCAGACTTGAAAAAAATCTTCATCAGAACTTTCATGTCAAAATTGATGACACACATGGACCCGAAGTCTATACAACGCTTCGACGAGGGGGGCTTCGTGGGGGAAAACTCTACACTCGAGATTCGAGTTTCCAGAACGACGCTTCACGCTAAAATCGATGCGTTCCGCCATCAATTCAATACCTGGTACCAGTACGTGGTAACAACGCTTGACTCAACAACGCGACGCCGGCCGGTGTACATCATTCAGTTCGTTCAGCTACTACTACGGGGGGCCATAGTTAATACCTGGTAGGACCTATGGTGTACCCAAAAACATACCAGTACCAGGTACCTGGTATATATTTAACCATTTTTACTATGAATAACAGTATTTGTTCCTATTAACTATGGTCCCCCGTAATACTGCTGCTGCTGCTGCTGTGTGTGGTGAAAACGTAAAGTATGCAGATTTTTAGGTGTCAACTAATCAACCAGCCAAAGAGGCTCTCTACGTAAATCTGCCGTGCGCACCCTGCACCAACAGAGTGGAGGGTGATAAATGCCAGTAAACACCCCGCTTAAATAACTCTACTTTTTCCCATTTTTTGCTCATTAGATTTTTGTACATACATGGTGTATTTATTTTTACAGGGGGGATGAAGAGATGACTTTTTGGGAAGTCTCTCTATTGCTGTGCCAGATATTTATCCACCTACTACTACCCTGACCTACTAACCTCCTCCAGCTGAACCTTTGGGTCTTGTGTTGGGAATCAATGCAAACGAACGCGCCCCCGTTGCCTGTCGACGCTAGGCTATACTGGTATACTAAAAGAATACCAGCAAAAACAGCGGCAGCAACACATACCTGTCATCTCAGAAAGTAGTTGAGATCGCGTACGTAAAGAGCTGGATTTATTACACGAGGTCTCGTGGGTGAGCCCCCCCCCCACGAGGAGCCGCAGCAAGCGGCAGCAACACAGATCAGCTGCTGCCCACCGAAAAGCAGGAGTTCAGAGCACAGGCGGCGTGGCGCGTTGCGGTGCTGCTTTTCGTTCGTAACAAGTTCTCGTAACTCTGAGAGACCTCGCCTCTTCTTTGGCCTCATGGCCTCTCTGCTCTATGCCGGTGTCTACGCGTATACTGGTATACCTTTTGGGGTTGGTGTGCCAGTAGTTGTAGTGTAGGTCGCTCGGCTGGCTGTGGGTATACAGGGCCCACCGATTCTTCGGTCTTGGGCTGTGTGCGCGCTCGCTCGCTGCTTCCAGACGCAGCGGTGCCCCAGTAGCAGCGCAGTCTCTAGCCAGTGTCCGGCCGGCTGGAGTGGAGAGTGGTGGAGAGTCTATCTCTCACATCGTGTCTCCGTGAAAATAAGCGGGATTTCCATATTTCCACAAAACGGCGTTCAAAATATGCGGTTGGATTACGTGCGGAATTCAGTATCATCATTATTATTATACTATTAATATTATTAATACCTGATACCTGGTACTATATTTTGTACCAGGTATAGTTGAGTATTCCTACCAAAAATAGCATACATACGTGCGTATTACGGCAGTATAACAATATAGTGGTATAAACAATTTGAGTGTGTGCCGTTACGTACCGGCTTGTCGGGGTTGATGTCCGGGTTGATGATGTTGTTGATGTTTCGCGTTTCCCGATGTTTCGCGTTTCGCGCGTTGCGCTTTGCACGCGTCCCCCGTCGGTCCATCCACCAAACAAACAAACCAACCAACTTGGATTACATTTTGCAGGATGAACAGGCAGGCAGACGCCCCTTTGGCGTCTTGGGGTATTTCCAATTCCCGTATGTATAATGATATAATAAGTTCCTCACTTTTACTTTCTGTTACAGGTATTTACGGGGGGGCATATATAGTAAATAGGACCACAAAGAGTGTTATTGAAAATGTGGAACTGTAATAGGTGTTTGTCTGTACCGCAGGTCCTATTTACTATGTATGGTCTCCCGTAATATTAATTTTAATGCCACAGGTATTACGACTATACCGGGGACCGTAGTAAATAGGACCCATGGTGTGGACAAAAGCCTAGAATAGATATTTCCCTTTTTTAACCAACAACATTTATTTGGTCCTGTTGACTATGGTCCCCCGTAATAATAGTCGTTTTTTAGAACACTACGCACTACACTAACTGCTGTCTATAACTAACTGCTGTCGGATGGCAAAAGCAAGCATGATAATATTAATAAATTATGAGCCTATTAAGAATAGTACGTATATATATATAATAATGGTAGCAAATATGTCAGGAGACACGCAGCGCGTTTCCACACAGACAGCAAAATTTGCCTTGACATGCCTCTTGACGGACACCAAAATAATAATACCAGTAGTAGTAGTAGGTTTTTGTGTGGAACACTCGGCACGCACACTCGGCCCTACAAAGTTTTGGCAGCGCACGTCTTTTTGCCTCTTTCTTGACATGTTCTCCTGATATAGATATATATCTTCTTTGTGGTACATATATATATATATATAGCAGTTACACAGCGTGGCGGCCAATATTGCCATAATAATAGCTGTGCTGCTGCTGCAGAAGTACGTACGCGAGGTATATACTCGTAGTTTTTTTTATCATCACATACATCTATCTGCTACCAGGTATCTGCTTTCCAAAGCGAGAGGCGGATTACTACTACTACTACTTACTGTTGTTGTTACAGAGTAAATGCTTGCTGCACAATACATACACATGCTGTGTGTGATTGTTGTGTGGTCGTGAGTTACTGGGGGGGGGATATTATTATGTTGTTGTTGTTGTTGTAGTTGTTGTTGTTGTTGTTGTTGTTCTCACATTAACTCACAATTCAATGCAGTCCGTGGTCGCTATATATATGTACCTCGCATGAAAAATATCATAATAACTTGGCGGGATACCCGACCATACCGACGACCGGCGGGAAATATTATGTCATCACCATTAATCTTTCTTCCCCAGCAGCTTGCAATCGAAATTGAGCAGGGAGTAACGGCAGCAGCAGTTATTAATAGTTATACACAACGAGCCGGCGTCCCCGGTGGCTTGGTAGGTGGTCCGCGTGCCTATCAAGATCAATTTCGTGGGTTTAAGTCTCACCGAGTGCATGCTCGTGGCTTTTTCTCGCAAAAAAAAGAAGAAATTGATTTTTTAGCGGAAAGCGCGAGAGCGTGAGTGAGTTAGCTACATTCGATGACAATCGACGAGCAAATGGGAATGCTGAACCCTATGCGCGACAAAAAATAAAGGCACGTACCGGGGGGGAGAAGGGACGACACCTGTGACCACGGCTTGTTGTCCAGAAGCTCGTTGAGGGTAAAACCTCCCACGAGGAAAAAAAGGCTGGAAAGTAGAGGTGATGATGTTAAAAAAAACAAAAAACAAAAAAAACGACTGACATTATTATTATTATTATTATGATGATCTCTCTCTATATATGTACGACACTTATTTTTCTCAACCCACACACGGATTTCCTTTTTTACCGCACTCCACAGCAGCACACAGCAGTAGCAGTAGTAGTATAACAGCAGCAACAACAGACAGAGACATACATGCCATATATATTATATTATACATACATTACATGGAGAACCACACCTCCTCCTTCTGTGTCCTCCACACCCCCCCCAATAATCGTCATCGACGACGACGAAGAACCACACCACAACTAACTAAGAACTACCAGGTACCAGGTATACGTCACTTTTTTTTCTTTTTTTTTTAATCATCACTTTTACTTTTTTCCAGCCTATAACTCGTGTGGGAGGTTTTACCCTCGGCGATCTTCTGGACAACAAGCCGTGGTTCACAGGTGTCGTCCCTTCTCCCCCCCGGTACGTGCCTTTGTTTACTGTTGTAGTATTAATAGTAGAAGTCTTAGAGTAATAACTAACAACCGAAGGGTACCGATACAATAAGATCGCACTCTTTCGCTCTTATTAGATCGCTACGAGTATATATACTGATCTACTACTACTACTACTACTACAGTAACTCCTGCCGCGCCACGAGCTGCTGTCTGTTGTACACTACATGCAGTAAGCAAGTAGTACGAGTACGACAACTGCTGTGCACAGAGTAGTATTAATAGTATACATCTCTCGTAGTAGTCTTGTGACAGCAAAGCTTATTCTATATATATATATCTTTACCGGGTAGGGTTGAAGAATCGGCACGGACGGGGGCACTACTGTCTGGTTGTTGTGCTGGATGTCAACGGGTAGAGAAAACATTTTTTTTCTTCATACACAACACAGAGCAACAACAACTAACTATTATTATTACGGGGGACCCTAGTTAATAGGACCAAACATTGTTGGTAAAAAAGGATAAATATATAGATTTTTATGCACACCATAGACCCTATTAACTATGGCCCCCCGTAGTATTAATAACTGTTACGACACAGGTTTCTCCACTGCTGACTGAGGGGGAGATCCTCACCGGCCTGCCGTCACCGACCTGCTGTACAGCAGTGAAATGTAGCCTTCGTGCCGCCACCGACCTGCCGCCACCACCACCTACTACCCCCCAGTCAAATATTTCATCCACTACTTACTTTACTGCTGTGACAGCGCAGCGGAATTCTCACCCTTCAAGACCTACCTGCTGCGAGCCGGAGTGAGTGTGTGTTGTGTTTTTCATCAACATATTTGCCATTTTCTTTGTCGAGTCGCGCCCACAGCCCGCCTCTTCTTGCGCGGCCGACGCCGCGATTTGAGAATGAAGATTGATCTTCGCCATCGAGCAACAACAAAAAAATACACCAAAAAGCTTTTTGATGTGATTCTGGGGTATATAACTACGAGGATTTCCCCAGATTAATTACTAATAAATACATATATTTCTTCCATATATATCGTGCCTAGATTCTGAAGAAGAAATGAAGCAGTACCATAACAAATATAAGAACATTCGTTTTGTCATTATTAGATGGAAAACATGGAATAAGAGTAGTAATTAATTACATGTGGTTTTCTGACTTGAGACAGATTTTTTCATCTATCTTGAAAATGGCCTTTTTGGATCTGTACCAGAAATATTTAATGGTAATTTATGGATGTTTGAGTGATCAACGTTGAAGTTATGCATGCTGCACATTGTTGATTGTCGGATGGCAAGCATACTACGTACTCAATATTAGTTTATGGATATACGTACGAGGTGTGAACGTACTTCGATGTATGTACGAAGTATGTATGATGTACAGCACAGCAGTATGCCCCAAAAACGGAAAAGAAAAAATAGGGACGCGAAAATTTTCTTGTTTCCTCAAGGCATCCTTAACTTCTTAGAGAAAAACGGCCTTTTGAATGGTTGCTTCGGTTCTTTCTTCAACACAACTTCAATTATTATTATCATGCTTGCCATCCATCCGACAATGTGTACTGTTGTTCTAATAAACGACTATTAATATTATTAACAGAAAGTGAAAAACTCTCCAGAACAAAAGCGCGGCAATATTATTATTATTATTATTGTTATCATTATAATATGTAAATCAGCAGTATATTCCTCGTACGCTTTTCTTCTCTGCCGGCCGTTTTCCAATTTCCATTCCCCACGTCATCTCATCTTAGCTATTATTATTATTTCTCTTGCCATCCGACAATGTGCAGCATGATCTTCAACATGGATCACTCATAACTTTCCCGAAAGAAGAAAACCTCGGAAACAAAAGGAAACCCATGCACCAAAAGTCTACCTCCCATTGTGCATGCTATTCCTCGTCAACAATTAATTATTAATTGTCGGCAAAATCTAAAACACACGTGTGACCTTCTCAAACGATACCTCTGCTGTGCTGTACTATACTACTATTAATAATAGTATTAATACTGCAATAGTATTAATAGTAAGTAGTACAACTAACTATTGATGCTACTATTAATATTACTATTAATACTACTACTACTACTCCTACTACTACTACTACTACTCCTACTACTACTACTATTAAAATACTACTACTACTACTACTACTACTACTACTACTACTACTACTGCTACTACTACTACTACTACTACTACTACTACTACTACTACTACTACTACTACTACTACTACTATACTACTACTGCTACTACTGCTACTACTACTACTACTACTACTACTACTGCTACTACTACTACTACTACTACTACTACTACTACTACTACTAAGTCTACTACTACTACTACTACTATACTACTACTACTACTACTACTACTACTACTACTACTACTACTACTACTACTGCTACTACTACTACTACTACTACTACTACTACTACTACTACTACTACTACTACTATTTAATACTGTACTACTACTACTACTACTACTACTACTACTACTACCACTACTACTACTACTACTACTACTACTACTACTACTACTACTATAGTACTTCTACTTCTACTACTACTACTACTACTACTACTACTTCTACTACTACTACTACCACTACTACTACTACTACTACTACTACTACTACTACTACTACTACTACTACTACTACTACTACTACTACTGTTTAATACTATACTACTACTACTACTACTACTACTACTACTACTACTACTACTACTACTACTGCTACTACTACTACTACTACTACTACTACTACTACTGCTGCTGCTGCTGCTACTACTACTACTACTACTACTACTACTACTACTACTACTACTACTACTATTTTATACTATTATACTACTACTACTACTACTATAATACTACTACTACTACTACTACTACTACTACTACTATAATACTACTACCACCACCACTAACTACCTCTACTACATACAGTATATTGTGCCTGTGTTGCACTGGTAGATTGGAAGAAGGGGATAAATTCCGTCAGCACAACAAGAGCAGCAACAGCAGCAACGACAACAACAACAACAAGGAGACCCCGTCATCATCAGGTTCGACAAATAATACCTTTTGTTACAGGGCTTTCCTACGGAGTGGTCATACGAAGGGCGACGCGATAAATACGGGTTGCCTCGGAAGACATTGATTCAGCGCAGGAACAACTAACGGACATCAGCAACATCAGCAACAACAACGACAGCAGCAACTACTACATACAATGTATTGTCCCCCGAACAAAGCCGAGGAGGAGCGCACGGACAAAGCGTTTAGACGAAGAAGGAAACTAAAGCAAAACATGCATGAGCGAACTCTCGATTTTTTTTATCGTGCCGCAGGGGCGCCTCCCCCCCCAAAAAAAAGTTGACACGCCGCATCAATTGTTTTCGCTAGACAGAGGGGAGACTCTCTAACCAAGTGAAACTGAGTATCCAAAAACATATGTTTTTTTTTTTTGCCCTGTGATCACACAACGCTCCGGTTGGTGTTCCATGTTCGTAGCCTCGGGCGGCAGTAGCCCAGATTTCACGATGGTAGTATTTATTTGGATGGATGATTCAGGTCATGCATTATTGGCCTTTCCCACAGGGTAGGGCGAGGGGCAGAAAAGAAGTGAGCCTCGTGCGTCACCACTTACGACAACCTCTGAAGTCAAGAGCCACATAATCCGCAATAGGCAATTCAATGGTACCAACCGGTACGTATTTGTCATTTAAAGAGACCGAGCCAACACCCTCCCTGGATCTTTACACAGCAGTGAAGAACCAAGATAACCAGAATGTATCTGCTTGGCCTAAATCAACCACACACAGTAGTAGTAGTGGCAAGAGGAAACTCATCCCGACGACAAGCAAAAGCCTCTCTCCCTCAATCCCACACGAAACTGTAGCAATCACGGAAGAGTAAATAAACTGAACCGAAAAATATCATGCCAGAGATCGCGAGGTTCCTCGAACAAAAACCTTATGTTGTCCTTTGCTATCACCGTCGTCATAGATACATACACAAATCGTAACGGCGAACGCGAGACACTGAACATCCTTTTTCATATATAATTGATCTGGCACTAAATTGCCCGAAATAAAAGTCTATCGTGACATGATAAAAACCGAGAACACTCCCTTTTGGGCTCTTGTATACTACCTGGTAGCTCCTATAATAATGGAAAGAAGAAATATTAGAACGCTGCACCTTTCAACACGAATAGCCTAAGCCCTCCGAGCTAGTAAAGCTATTCGATCATTTACAGAACAGTAAATTAGAATGTTTGTAGCCTCAAACAACTGTAGCCCAAACTGCATAATGTTTGTAGCCTCAAACAACGGTAGCCCAGACTGCATGTCAGTCTATGTGGATGGATGTCTCAGGTAATGTATTACTAGCCTCCCACAAAGAAGTGAGCCTAGTGCGTCACCACTTGTATCCTCAGAGGTCAAGAGCCACATAATCCACAACTACAGGCGATGATGCCAACCGGAGCCCTGTTCATAGTAGTTTTTCGGAGTTTGGAATCTGGAATCTGGAATCTCGCCCCCTGCTGAAGGGTGTGAAGATCAAGGTCTAGACACTTTGTATCCCTAGGCAAGTTTGCCTATTAAGCAGGTACTCGTTGGTATTCAGTTACATTGTTTGCTTGTAGGGATGTAAGAAGAGCGGCTTTATTCCTTCTGTGACCTTAGAGACTGAGGGCAAGGCTCGTGCCTCGCTGGGAAAACCCCTGGTTTTCCATCGAAGATACGCCTCCCAAGTACTACAAATACCATCCCAATTCCTGAACCCAGGAAATAAACGGTATTTCAGCCTCATTCAAAGCAGTACCATAACACTAGCCCACTTTGACGAGGTGTGCATGCAGAATTATGGAAAAATCGTGGTACCCCGTTCCACGAGCTAAACATGAGTCGAGCGGCTAGTGGGCTAGTGTTATGGTACTGCTTTGAATGAGGCTGAAAGACCGTTTCTTTCCTGGGTTCAGGAATTGGGATGGTATTTGTAGTACTAGGGAGGCGTATCTTAGATGGAAAGCCAGGGTTTCTTCCAGCGAGGCACGAACCTTGCCCTCAGTCTCCACGCGCGCGAAAGGAATAAAATCTGCTCTGCAATCTTTAAGCAAATAACGTAAGTTAGTACCAACGAGTACCTGCTTAGTGGGCAAACCTGTCTGGGGATACAAATTGTCCCGATCTTGATATTACCAGGTGGCGTCTGCGGCTTAGGACTTTATCGCCTTTTTATTGGTACGCGTTGTGTTCACTCGTTCTTGACCGTTTGCTTTCCTGGACTAAGTTTGCTGCGCACACTGCACGATGGAGACTCCAGAAGTGGGAGGGTTTGCTTCCCCTCACGGTGGCCGAGTCACTGAGGCCCAGGGCCCCTCGGTTGCCCACCGCCAAAGGCTCGTCAATTTTGATCGAGCGACTTGTACAGCAGACCAACAAGGGAAGCAAGAGTTCTGCATGAGCCCCAAGACGAAGCCCGAGCGGCCCCAAGAAGACGGACCTCGTTTAAGACACCTTCCGCGCCTTCTCGCTCGGCTGAGCAAGTTCGGTCGTCCAAGACAACTGGGCGTCCCCGCTCCGTGGAGAGCGTGACCAGCCAGGCCTTGGGTCTTGCAGCTTTGGATACCCACTCGAGCCCTCTGCCATCCAAGACACCTGGGCGCCCCCGCCCCGCTGAGCGCGTAGCCAGCTAGGCCGGGCGCGTGAAGTCGCAATGGGTTTCCAATCCATTTCCTTAACCACTCGGGCACGTCGACGAACAGCCGCTGCCGCTGGCACCACACCGCCTGCTGCCGATTATGGCTTCGGGCCCGGCGGGGCCCCTAAACCATCTGTCCGGCGAGCTATCACCCCGCCGCGAGTCCCACGGGCGTGACCGCGCACATCCGTCTTGGGCCCCAGCTCCTGTCGCCTAGTCGGTCCCGTCTGTACCCATCCCGCCCGACCGTGACCGCGTCGAGCCCGTGGGAACTCCTCTTTGTACGCTCCCGCCCCCAACTAATGCACCGCCCGTCACCACGACCGACTTGGATGCCCTCGGCGCAGCGGCTGAATTTAGTTCAATGATTCCGCAGCGCACTATTCGCACGCCGACTGGGCTCGGGAACAACAGGCCGAGCCCGCGCGCAACGCCGCCATGCCCTACACAGCCCTTGGCCGGCCGGAAGCTTTGCCCGCCGACTTTTGGTCGTGTTTCCCTTCTCAGCAGCGCCCTCCCTATTCAGAGGTTCAGGAGCTAGCTAGCAAAGGCCAATTGCATGCCACCGACGCGGGCGTCGTTCTACTCGTCCGACAGCTGTCTCCCCCTCCTGCGCCGGGTACGCAACGCCCGGTGGGTCGTACGGCCTGTTCATTGAACGACGAGCCTATTTGTGTTTATGTGCCGCTGCTCATGCACCCCTGGGTCATGCAGGCTTGTCATTCCACAGCTTCCTGCTTCCTGGGACTCGCGCGCACCCTATGTATGCTCGAAGGTTTCTATTGGTGGATCGGTATGAGTATCTGCACCGGGTGGTGGTTACGTAACTGCTTGAAGTGCCAAGCACGGAAAACGTTGCGGCAGACGGTCCGTGGCCCACCATCATGATGACCTTGCCAGAAGGACCCAGCATCGCCATCAACGTCGACTACTTTGGTCCTCTCCCGGTGATGCCTCGGGGTGATATCTACATCTTGCTTTTCGTTGATCGTTTCAGCCGCCGAGCCTACATGTACGCAGTCACAGCGGCTGAGTCAACCGCTGAGGGCACGGCTAATACCCTCATCAACCGGTGTGTTCCCCTCTGGGGATGCCCGCGTAGCATCCTCTTGGACGACGGCCTCCAGTTCTGCTCCAAGCTTCGCACGCCGTTTATCAGCTTCTAGGGGTTCGGAAAATTGCCACCAGCTCCTACGGCAACGGTGGGGTGAAACGTGTAAACCACACGATGGCCCAGATACTGGCAATGGTCGTCAACGAGCTCCAAAACAACTGGGATGAACAGCTTTCTCATGTCGAATTTGCGTACAACAAATCCGCCTGCGCAGCCACGGGTTTGACTCCCAACGACTTCCACATGGGTCGGCTGTCACGCCCCCCCTTCACGATTTTCGAGCGTGCCGGAGTCGCCGGCCACCAGAGTTTGACCCGCGACCACCTTGCCTACTGCGATTCGGCGACGGACCGTCAGTAGCGCGCGTACGATATCGTTCGCGAACACCACGCCCTCACTGTTGCTCGCGTGAACCGCCGTTACTCCGCCCTTTCCGACGCACTGCGTCCAGTCCCTAAATTCGCCATTGGCGGCAGGGCGTGGGTGTACACTACGGCGGCCACCATTCGCCAGGGCGCGAAGCCTGACACGGACGCCAAAGCTCTCAAGGACAAACTCTCAGTCAACTGATCGGATCCCCACAAAGTTCTCGCAGTTGGCCCTTGCTCCTCCGCGGACATCCCGGACGGATCTCCTCTCGAGGTCAAGCTCCTGTGTTTAGATCTTCTCGCCGATATGCCCGGCGCTGATGCTCGCCGGCGCGTATCGGTTGAACGCTGCAAGCCCTGTGCCAACCCCCACGACCATGGCGACATGCCGAAGTTTTTTCCTGCGGGGTTGGCGCAATACGTGCTAAACTACTTCTCCGAGAAATCCCTCCCGTACCACGTCAGCCAGGACGACGTTTCGAGCCCTCTTCAACGACTCGAAGTGGAAACGATTACCAGACACCAATCGGTTCGAGGTCAGGGTGGCCCATCGCGGTGATGTACGAGACGCACTGGACAGGACTATCCCGACCATCCCGGGAACGGGAAATTGACCTTCGGCTTTTTCGCCACGATTTTTTGCGCTACTGGGCCGGCACCCCGAACCAGCACCGCTGAACCAACCGCCTGTACCGCCGGATGATAATTGGTGTGGCACAACGAGAGCTTTCTCGGAATAACGGCGAGCGGTTTCTGGCACCAGGCTATGGCTGCGTATCGCACGCCGATTAGCTTCGCTGATGCTGTAACAACGTGCTTCCAAACGGGGCCCACTTTTAGTACAGGGGCGACGACGGTCTGCGGTGGCTCGGGGAAATCAGCGCGACTTCACCAACGGATCGGGTATATTTGGTTCGATTTTTGGACGACTCGGGACCGATCAAACTTCCTCTTTCTCCGGCGCGTTACACGACTTCGACGAGAGCTGTACGAGATTCTTGGTGCCTGCTCGGCTAGCACGTTTGCACGCGGGGTTCAGCGTAACGTAGATGAATTTCGAAGCGCCGCCGGGGATAGCTGATTCTAGCTTCTCGGCTGCACTTGATTATTTTTACTTGCCGTGTTCCTGACTTTAGAGGATGATCTTGTACTTTTTTTTATGTTTTTCGAGTTTTTGGGTCGGGGGTTCTCTGCTCGGTATCTTCCTGGTTTGGTCTTCTTGGGCTGGGTTAGGGATGGTTTTTGCATATTTTGTCCTGCCTACCCCCCGCTAAGTGCCGGGGCTGGTCTGGGTAATCGGGTCACTGATTTGTGGCACAGGACACGTTTCCGGAGTTGTGGGCTGGGTTTAACTGGTTTTTGGCGCATTCCGCATTGTTTTTCTTCTTGTCCTACCGACCCCCCCCCGCTCGGGAGCTGGGGGCGATCTGGATAAACTTTGAGTTGACAATACCTACTGGGGAACAGGACCGCCTCGGTTTTTTGGTTAACTTTCCGCTTTTCCGTAGACACCTTCTCGCCCAACCCCCGTTGCGGGTGGCGTGGCGATGGTTTTCGCTGGCGATTTATTCCTGCCCCTTAAGGCTAGTCCTTCCTTTCTTTCTCCTTTTTGACGTACCACGCCGTTTAGAGGTGTGGGAGTGGGTTTTGAGGAGCCGCCTCTTCGACTCATGTTCCAGCTCGTGGAATCAGGGTACCACGAATTCCCCCTAATTCTGCGTAGGTATACAGCTCATCAGAGTGGGCTAGTGTTATGATACTGCTTGGATGAGGCTGAAAGCCCGGTAATTACCTGGGTTCCGGTATTGGAATGGTATTTATAGTACTTGAGAGGCATACCTTAGATGGAAAACCAGGGTTTTTCCCGGCGAGGCACGAGCCTTGCCCTCAGTCTCCACATATTATTATGTCATGCACGAAAGGAATAAAGCTGCTCTTCTTCCAACTGTAAGCAAACAACTCAAGTGAGTACCAACGAGCACCTCCTGCTTAATAGGCAAACCTGTCTGGGGATAGAAAGTGTCCCGACCATGATGTTAACAGGGGCGAGATTATTAAAAGCTTAAATTGAACTTTCATGTCGATTAGTTTTACATGCATCCGAAGTCTAACGCTACCACAAAGGGTTTCGCGGGGGGAAAGTCGCGTTTATGTTATTTAAAAAATCGAGATTCCAGATTCGAGATTCCAGATTAAAAATTTAGTATTCTGCGACGTGCTTGATAACGTTCGTTTCAAGAGACAAAAACGAACATTCCATTCTGATCCCAGCAGCAGCAACAGCACGAGCAGTACCAACAACGAGGGCAGATTTAAGGTGGTTGTAGTGTAAATGGAGAGCGTATATCGCGTTCCAAGTCTGAAAGGAACAATCTCTGTGCTATTTGTGGGCTACTGGTAGGTTTATTTCCTTCCGGCTGCTGCTTCTCGTTCTACAGCAGAAAAAAAACAATTGAGTACAGTACAAGAAACTGAAAATTCAAGCGCCTGGAACCACATTTTCAACTTCAGCGACGAGGTCCGCCCCGAAGGATGACACGAAAAGTGCCGTCGCTTTGGCGCACTCACGGGAGTGCACCAAGGAGCTCATATCTGCCCTGCCAAATTTTGGTTCGATGGAAACGTTCGGAGCTAGAGCAGACAAACGAAAAATCCTCAGAAAAAAGGCGGCAGACGTGATTCCAGTGTCTGTGTTGTCGGGACCTTTTGTTGTGTTTAGCGGGCAGTGCAACACAGGTGCACAGGACACTGATTTCCGATGATGACGCGAGGCGAGCGCTTCCTACTAAAAAAACAGAACACCTATAATATATGTACTTCAAGTAATTATATCAGCCAGCAGAGGGCACCGACCTGCACGATGTATGCCATACGTACTACAACAGTAGTAAATCGAAGCTCAGGCCCTGGTCGAGGCTCATCACCTATTGACCCTACGAATTAGTAGCGTTGGCCTCGACGAAGTTCGGGCTGTAATATCTCGCCGCTCATCACTGAGCGAGCCCATCGTCGCCTACAGCACCACCAGCACCACGCTGATACATACGCGACACGGCAACGGGACCACAGCCCCTCCTACCATGGGAACCAGCGTTGGTTTCGATTTGATCGATGGTCTGTGCATAATTTCCGAACGATGATGGTACTGCAGCAGTATACCGATACCTGCCGAGATGCGGCGGAGTTGAGAGCGCGAGTTGCAATATCATTTAAGGGTATTCGGGTGCGCCACGTTGCTCAGGCACTACGAAGGGCAGCCGAGACCTGTAGTGCAGGCCGCTTGTCCGCGGCATTGGCGCCAATCGTTAGGGGACCACAAACTTCCATGACCATCATTCAGGACAGATGTATTCCTGATCTGTATTATCTACAGTAGTAGGACATGATTCCTGGGTTGGATCTGTACTACACAGATGTTGCACAACATCCCATAACGGCAGGTTAGTACCTACCTGTGGATCATCTGGACGAACATGGTACATAGGTCTTGAGCTTCCTAACAAGGGAGGCAAGAATGAACGAAGCTTATCATGAACTTCAGAGATCACCAGTGCCTTGTCACGGAAGATGCCCTCCAGTATTGGGGAAGCAATATTGCGGCAAAGTTATGACGCGCTGTTGCTGCTGCTGCATGTACCGGGAATATATTGAAGAGACGCATGTACCGGGAATATATTGATGAGACAAGGGCAGCAGCAACGACGTTGCGACGCACTGCTCATGCCGCGAAACACTGCGAGAATACTGATTCGGCAGCAGTGGCAAAATGACCGCGCTGCCGCATGGACATCACATGGATGCGCTCTTCTTGTAGACCCACCACCTGTCTGTACAGCAATAAGAAGAGCAGCTTCGGTCTTTTTTTTTTCTTTGATCGATTGTTCGTGTTCGGGAATCGTCATACCATGGACCGGACAGCAAATCTCGGGGGTGAAAAGTCCTGGCGAGGGACCGCACCCCACCTTAAGCACAGCAGTCCAAACAGAGTCAACACTAAAAAGCTACAACAACAACGTCATCTGATCCACTCCCACCTCCCCCCTCTCCCTCCTACCGAAGCAGCTTCGTTCTCCTCTCGTTTTTTTCCGAAACATCTCGAGAATCTTTCCTTGATCTCAAGAACCTTTCCTCGTCGAGAAATCGCCCCCTATCTTTTCTTATCTCTAGAGAAATCTCTCCATATTGACGATAATACTTTCCTTTATATTTCTCGAGAATCTTTGCGTGTCTCAGGAATAGTTCCGTGTGCTTCTTCACTGCTTGCTCTTTTTTCGTGCCGTGCGGTTATAAGGCATGTGGCATGGCGGGGTCAACATTTTTTTTCAGACGAAAACAACCAAAAAGAGGCGACGATACGCCGCTGCTACTGTACTCGTACATCATCGTCATCTGTCATGCACCTACTCACTCGCCCGCCCGAAATATGGGAGAGTCGCCCGAGAGGTGGCAACTTCCCCCCCCCCCCCCATCAACCCCTCCCCCAACCCCCTTGTCTTCCGTCGCACCAAAATTGATCGCATCTGAGCAGACTAAACCTCTTTCCGCACGAGCATCACAGAGCAATGCAGGCGCAGGGCGACCGCAACGCGAATGCACAAAGAGGAAAAAAAGCCAAACCCCAAGAACGGTTGACAGGTCGATCGAAAAGGGGCGACGCACGCATTTTTTGCATTCGACGCCAAAAAACTTCGCATCAATTCTTCTCCTTAGTCACCGCGACTTCTTGTCATCGTTATCATCCGACTCCCCCCCACCCCCCCACCCCTCCCTCTCCCTCGTCTGCCACACACCACACTAAGAGAGAGGGAGTACTACCGAACTTCCGACCATGGGGATAGAAGCAAGACGAGCCACAAAACGTAAAAAAAAAATATATTCCCCGCTTCCGACCCCCCCTCCATCCCTTAATAACGAGTCATCATCCAATAATGTAAAACCATACCCCCCACACACCATCAACGAACCTCGGCTCATCCTTTCCGGAGAGAGGACCCCCCCCCCTCGCCCCTCACAACGAAAACCCGGAAGAAGAAAACAGAAACATAATCAACAACGCAAAAAACGGACCCCAAAACGTGGGTTTTCGAGTTGCTTTGGCATTTTTATTGATTGTTGCATCAGATGTAGGGCTTGACACACGGAAAACCTTGTACGCGTCAGCGGGAGGGGGGGGGGGGGATGGGGGTTGGGAGGGGGGAGGCCAAGCCAGGCGGGACAAGACAGAGGGACAGGCGAACCGATAAACGGCTTGAACATGACCGACGACATCAGACCGCCCACCCGGACCCGATTGGGCTAAAGCCCGCCACGGTCAGTCGACTATAGTTTGGTCGTTCCTTCCGATCAATCAACCGACAGGTGGTAATAGCCCCCATTTTGTCGGGAGCGCGGGGCGGAGGGAAGGAGGCATGTTCGACAACAGGCCCAAGCACCAGAAGGAGATACATCTTCCACCTTCCCATTCACGCAAGGACAAGAAAAATGCAACCTCGAGAGCATTTTCACATCTCCTAGTTCCTCCCCCCCCCCCCCCCTCCCCCCCCCGCCTCCTCCAGAGCACGCGTATTCTTCCCGCGCAATGACCACAGAGCATTGTTTCAACGCCCCGGCGACACCTGCTCAGGCCAGCACGTGCTTCTTAAAGAAAGCCTCGGCTGCAGCGGTGAGGGATTGTTTCTCCTTAGATTGGTGCTGCTGGTGCCACGCCGCGAGCACGGCCTTGGCCACGATGTTTTTTGTCAGTAGCCTTTCGAAAGCATGTACCAAAGCGTCTCCAGAGGCTTCCGACATGGGGTCTGTTGGCTCTGTTGGCTCTGTTGGCTCTGGTGGGCCCGGGGGTCGGTGGGGCGCGGGGCGAGGGGGGAAAAAAGGGCAAAGGCAGAGGCAACGGACGACAGGTTTAGTTCCCAAAGGACAAAGGCAAGGTGACGTGCAAATGCAAGTGCGGGCTAAATACAAATTCAAATTCGCTGGTGTTTCATCATCGATTTCAAATTCAAGCATCTTTTAAGGAGAGTTTACGTTCAAGATCAAAACCAAGCATAGGTTTTGTACGTTTGAAATCCTCCTGGCAACCAGAGACAGCGTCCAAAACACATGATAATTTTAGTGAGAAGTCTACAACTGGTCGGTCTCATGCAGCCGTGTACGAGTAGCCTCACTATTTCGTTTTTGGCCGTCCGAGTAGTCTTGCCAGCTGCATACCAGTAGTCTCGCGAGGCGCCGACGACAGGTCGAAATCATCAACAACCTACGACTGGTCCCATCAACACTCTACGAGTAGTCTCATCAACAAACAGCCTACGAGCGGTTTCATCAGCCCAACCGTCTACGAGTAGTGTGACCGCATAGCAGCAGTGCGAGCGGTCGATATAATCAACAGTCATACTAATGAGTAGCCTCACCAGAGCCGTCTACGAATGGCCTCATTAACAATCCACGAGCTGTCTCATCAACAGTCTACCAGCATTCTCATCAGCCGTCCACTCGTAGCGCAACCGCGTATGTAATGGCAACGCGAGTGGGGCATGATGCTTCGACCGTACATATACACTCGTAGGACTAGCTAGTTGCATTGCAGTTCCGGCACCAAATTCTTCTTGCTCCGGCGAAAAAGCGGCCGATGCTATCATATTTTTTGAACCCCTTCACGACTGCAATCCCGTTTCAGGGACAGATTACTTGGAATCAGAGGCGTGTATGTACATGTTTAAGCGACAGAGAGGGTGTGTCTTAACCCCCCCCCCCAGAGAGCATCGGAACGAACCGAATGGAATATTATTTGCCGCATGAATTGATGTTGATTGATTGTGGGAAACGAAGATTCAGTGCAGCCCGATAAAAACAGCATATTCTAGGAAGAGGAAGGAGAAGTGCTGCACCCCTTTTTGTTTGGGAGGACCGTTCGGCCCGACCGAACGGGAACAAATAGCAGATGATTTGATGTAGATAGACACCACCGAAGATGGATGCGGACACCAATTGGCCGTGGCATGGGCAAAATATACCGTTCGTGCCGATTCGGCTGGCGAGGCGAGGCCCAGGATTCTTCATGGACCCAAACACGTTTATTTAGATAGGAACGGAACGAACGACCACGAGCAGCCTCGTTCCGTTCCATTCGTTCCCATGCTCTTTTGATGGGAGTTAAGACACGCCCTGAAGTGCTAAACGCGCGAAGTCGCATAAAATTATAAAAGTGAGCGAAGGGCCCTATCATCCCTCTGTCCCAGGACCCTGTAAAATGGATCCAAGGAACTGTTATTTACCCCAACCTATTCGGGGAGCACGTAGATCCCGCCGCAATCTCCGTAGATGATTTGCCGTTTTATTACACCAATCATACTTATCCGCACCATCAGACTCATCATGACATGGGTACGACTATGACCAACGGCTATGAGAAGGATGACCTTTTCTACAGTCAGTTTTTCCTCTGCAATCCAAAATGGATACGGTACCAAGAGCGCGACCGACATTAAGATCGCATCAAGATCATATCTCAAGATCGCATCAAGACCATCTCTCAAGATCGCATCAAGATCGCATCAAGATCATCTCTCAAGATCGCCTCAAGATCATATCTCAAGATTGCACAAATACCACATCTCAAGATCGTATCAAGATCATATGTTATTTTACTGAGATCGCATCATCTAGGTCGAGGTCGCATCAAGGTCGTACATGGCATCTCAAGATCGTGTCAAGATCAAGAACCAACATCAAAATCGCGATCAGACCTCAAGATCGGATCAAATGTCGTATCGAGTTCAAGAACCGGGAGAACCGACAGCAGGAGCAGAATCAACAGCAACATAAGTCACCACCACAACAACCACAATGGCGAGGAGCCAACCATACCACGAAAACAAAAAAAAACAACCACAGCAACATCACCCCCCCAAACACCATCGCATAAAAAAACAAAGAAAACAACAACCAAACCAGAAGCACCCTCCCCCCCGACGTGCGTGCTGCAGTGCACACTGCACACGTGGCAACGTAGTATCTCTGTGGCGTAGTTTTGTGACCACAGAACTTGTATCTCTTCTAGGATTGAAGAATCGGCACGGACACTGGTTGTGCTGGATGTCGACGGGTAGAAAGAACGGTTTAATGTGAAGAAAAAACACACACACGTGCGTGCTGTCCCGACATTCACTGTAGGGATGCGAGGGTCTATGAGCATACGTACGATTACGGGCACGCATGATATGAGTAACCCCCCCGCCCACACCGAAACAACAACTCACTTGAGGGAACGTAGTAATTGTACACGCCCCACAAACATCCCTTTTGCAGGTCAGGGCCGCCCTTGCAAGCCCACTCCACAGCCCCCAGCGTATATGAGGAAGGTGCATCATCCTTGTCGGCCACAAGCAGAATTTTCGTCAATATCTCCGCAAAGACGCCGTCCTGTCTTAAGTCGGCGGGAACGTTCTCCCGCGCCCAAGACAAGAATCCTGGCCTTTCCGAAGCTTTCTGTAACGTAGGGAAAAAAAATCAGAATTCCGTCGCGTTATATTTGAGAGGGAGGAGGGAGGAGGGGGGGGGAAGGGGGCGCACTCATTTGTTGCTTGCCTTTGTCACTTGACCACGCATCCCTGTCGAGACGGAGCACCGTTCCTACTCCTAATAGAGACACCTCCAACAATTGGGCGCATTACGTTGTTTCCATATATTACACTGTTTCTTTTGCTATTAATAGTCTTGTCCCCTTCCTGCTTGGCCGCCTGTGGCCACCATCTATCTCCTAGGATAGCGATCGCTTTTTCGCTCATATCTAGCGTATCAAACTCCTCCAAGTCGCTTTCGTCTATTTCCCTCATCTCTTCCAACAATAACACTCCCCGTTCCTCCTTGTATATTTCACATTCTCCTGCTATGTGAGTTCTACTCTATTGCTTTGCCACACGGGCACATCTGTGCATCTATTTCCTCCTCCCGGCTGGGACGAATGGGGGGAGGGCAGTAATTCAAGTAAGTCAGGTCCGCTTGTGGGCATTGGAAGTCATGGGCGTAAAACAGTCAGGCCAGCCAAGTCATAAGAGTCAGGTCAAACAAGCTGTTCGGGCCAGTCACGTCGGTCAGATCACAGATATAATATTGTCCATGTGAAGATATACTATACGAGGGTCCAGGATAGGGGGGTTGGATATCGTTCAAGTTCGCATCAACAAAATAAAGACCGAAATCTCGCTTGTCTGAGCAACTACAATAACTAGAAGGGCATGAAAAGAAAGGAGGGAGTTGATGTAATATTTTTCACTTTTTGTAGAAGGGGGGGGGGGCTGGTGATTGATTAATTTCGCAAAAAAATGTGAAAAAAAAAAAAACGTGGACCGTCCATGCACATACCAGGTATAGTACGCTTGTAGGGGTGGACGAGATTACATGTATATTTGGGGTAGGGATAAGTGAAATCAACTAAATTATGGTAGTAAAAAGACTGCGGATTATTTTTTTGCAAAATATAAAAATGATGAGACACGATGTCATCATACGAGTTATTCAAGCACATCATCCCAATCATGTGTATCACATAAAAATCATTTGTATCACATAAAATCATACCAGGTACAAATTACCTAAAATAAAGCCAGAGTCACATTTCGAAGTACACCTCACACAAGCCATGCACGTCATCCATGTCCGCCAAGTCATACGAACAAAATCACAAAAAAGAAGAAAGAAAAAAATCAAAACACAAGTCGGTTGAGTCATGAAAAATCACCGGGGATACCAGTCGGGTCATCATACAAATTATACAAATCATGCAAGACACCACTTTTTGTCCACAACATCGCCGAGGATAAACTTCCCACACAAGTTCAGCTGGAACGCGAAAGTGACAGCTGTAAACACAACAAAAAACGTGGCGCGTACATGTCAAGTCAGGTCATCCATATGCCATCCAAGCCATACAACTCACGCACTCCACACATCGGATCGACCATGATCTACGTATATCATTCGGATCCCAACGTCTGTCGTTAGGACAGGTTGTGCAGGATCCGTCTACTACATATACCACGAATCCAGATCCAGCACAGAAAAAACTACTGCAGATGCTGCAGATCAATTACATACGGCTTCCACCAGGCAACGAAATCCAGATCATCGCAGATCAATCAGGGATCTCCTATCTGCCCTGACATATCTCACATCATTGCGTGGGAGTGATCTGTGGGTGATTTGTCCAAGGTGTGGAGTGAATTCATACAATTCATACAACTCGTACAAATCATACAAATCCTACAAGTTTCCAACCTGTAGCTTGGGCTCGGCGTTGGTCATGACCCACAGGCCAGGCTGCAGGATCCACAGTCCGTTCTCCTCCAAAAACACGATGGCTTCCGTCTTGTGAACGAAAATCTTGGGGAGTTCGAAGCCCTGGGCCTCCATGGTATCCCGCACGCCAGGGGCAGCGGCCGTCAACAGCATGTTCTGCCAACATAACCACAGAGAAAAAAAAAAAGTCAACGGTTCGAAGAAAGTGAACGGGTACGGTCAGAAAGCCAATAGTTGAAGCGAGGCCAACTGACAGATAGCCAACGGATACAAGGAGCCCACGCATAGGCGGGAGCCAACGAATAAAAGTAAGCAAATGGGTAGAATGGAGCCACTGGGTGGAAGAAAGCCAACCGATACAAGGAAGCCAAACCATTGGGAAGGATGCCAACGGTAACATCACGTTCAACCGGTAGAAGGAAGCCAAGTAATTGGAAGGAAGGCAACCGTTAAAAAGAAAAGACGACCGGTAGAAGGGAGCCAACGGCTAGAAAGTAGAGGCAGACACATGGTATCAATCAACCCACCAACAGTTGTCACAAAAAAGGACCTGTGGCAGAGGCGCAAGAGAAAGAACACATGACCAACTACTGGACCACAACATCGACAAACGACAACATACCAACGAAACGAACACACCAACACACAAACGCTCCCTCCTCCCCGTTTGACAAAAACTCATGTCAAGAAAAAAAAACACGCACACACACGGACACACGAGCAAACGCTCCCTCCTCCGCCCCTCGGCACCTTGAAAATGCTGGCGAAGATCTTGCACTTTGCCCGAGGGCAGTACTTGCACGTATTCTCCATCACCAAGGGGAACCGCAACGCCCTCTCAGAGATCAGCACCGAAAGGCACGACCCCAGGTGTCTGGGTCACAACCGGAAAAAAAGAGGCGTGCAACAACCGGAAACGGTTAGAGAGTGAACAACGTACATTGCTAAAAACTTCGCAAAAGTACATATACCAGCATGGTATATACATGTACCAGAGTACAACCTTTGTGAAATACGATATCATCCGTAGCTTTCACGACAAAACAAGAACAAAAACGTAAAATATGAACGTGGAACAACTCTACAAAGCACAAATGACTCATATAAAAAAAAAGCACTTGTGAAAACAAACACAAAACCCAACCGCCAACGGGAAACAACAAACAAACGATTTTTTGGTTTTGTTTGTTTGTTCATCCTCCGGCGGACTGGTAAAAAGAAAGCGTAAGCTCACCACACTTTCCACATTTCTCGTGTCGTGTGTCAATTTAACCTATAGCTCCCGTTGCAACATCAGCACAGGCTGCTGTTGGTACTGGCGCTTGGGCACGTTGACCCGACCGGACCCCCGTGAGGGGCAGGTGCGGTGGAGATAAGACTAACAAACGAATGTGTACCAGTCAGTACGTACGTACACGTATACACACGCAGCACCGAACCCCCCCCCCCACCACTAAAACTCACATTTCCGCGTTAGGGGCATCGACCGCGGTGTCCTCGATACACTCGATTATGGGCAAGAGAGCCGTTACCAGACCCTCCTCATTGAAGCGCTTCTCGCTCGCCAGGAACCGGAGCAGTTCCACCCTCGCCGGCCTCTCGGCAGCCTTGCCATCGATAACCTTATCTACGATGGCCGCTGCTACGGTCTCCACGATGGGCCCGGTTGGGAGTTCATCGAAAGACTAATGGCGATAAGCAAAAACAGGGGAGGGGGGTATGGGTAGGGTCGGGGACGGAGGGAGGGCCGCAGGCAATTGTTCATTTATAGTATTTGGCAACAGAGAAAAGTTGGGGAGGACAAGAGATACAATGGTTACTCTTGGGGACATGGTATCGGTCCTCTACAGTAATACGTCTCTCAGCAGCATTGCCCTCGATCACTTCTCTATGATACTCGTGGTCATGGTTCCCACGATGGGCCCTCGCGGGAGTTCAAGGATAACGGCGGTAGAGGGGGGGGGGGCAGGGAGGTACGGGGGGGGTTACACGAGGGAGCGCCGGAGCCATTTTAGTATTTTCGTATTTAGTTTTTCCCTCCTGATACGCTGGCTGGAAGGAAAAATCTATGCACTATGCTACTCATAGTTATCCCTCGCAGTTTCCAGCCAACTTGTTACCACGTACTGCGTATCTGGTACACATTAACCAACTCGTCCATCCACCAGCACAAGTATTTTCACTAAACACCACACCCACCAATAAAAGGGGCAAAACACACACCTGCAGCGCCTCCTTCTTGTCCTTCTCCGAAATATACTCGTTAATGAACCCGTTGACCTTGTTCTTCAGCTTCTCGCTTGCAACCGCAGGAGGTCCACCAGCCGCCCCACCCCCACTCGTTCCCCCCCCAGCCGCCGACGACGACGACGGCGACTGCTGAGGACCACTTCTCGACGACACCCCCCCCCCCACCCCCCCCCCCTCCTCGTCGCGCATCACCAACAGACATGTTTCCTTGGTCTCCTCGCCGGAAGGACGACCCCCCCCCGGAGCGCTGTAGCTGCTGCTCGAGACGTCCCCCGCGAGAAGCCGATGATCTGTTGGCATCTGCTCCTCCTCCTGCCATTCTCGAGTCTCGGCCACCGCTACCGCTGCCGCTGCTGCTGCCGCCGCCCATGCCTTGCGGCTGCCTTCGGTCCGCACCTCCCCCTCGGAAGTTCTCGGATCTGAAAGAGGCGTTTTTTCGTGGGGGAAGGGGGGGAGGGAGGGGGTTATCGTATATTTTGAGGATAGGGGGTCCGACTTCAGACATGTATAGTTGTAGTATAGTTGTATCAGATGTGAGAAGACATTTATTTGATTCCCGTCTGCTTTCTCGGGGGGGAGGGGGGAGCACTGGGCGTCCGACGTATGGAACTATAACCGTGGTGACAAAAGGCAGTTTTAGTTTCGCCCGATTTTTTCAGGACATGGGGGTCCGATATTTTATACGTAGTGTATTCGATGTGAGAGACAGTATCGTTTTATCCGATGTTGCGTCGGAGAAATCGGACGGATAAGGCACGGTATCTTATGGTATGATGGTATCGTATGACATGATATTATTTGACTGTTGTGATACTACGTACGAGGTCCCAGGTATGTGTTACATGACATGCTACGATGATAAGTGATGTGCTTACATGTGATAAATTACGCGTCTGGTAAATGATATCAGATGCATGGTACGTATGATATTGTCATACCAATATAGTACCTGGTACAAAGTCATCCGTACTGTTCGCTTGTACCGCCGGGAATCATATTACACAAAATCCTCCCATTCGATGTCATAAAACGAAATAACGCACCCCTCAGCTTCACCGCCCCGGTCCCTTGCGACATCATATCGCATCGTGCCATCGTATGACACATCATGCGATACGATGTTATCATATTCCACACCACAGAACAAAACGCCATACGATGTACCTGGTAACAAATAACGCACCTGTCTGGTTGACCGCCACGGTCCCTTCTGCTCTGCCGCGCGTCCTGAGGCGCACCCCCCCTGAAGTCCCCCGCACCCCCGCCGCGGGAAGGCCCTCCCCTCCTTTCGACCAGGCAGCGGCGCAGGCGGTTTCAATGACGGCATGGGGAGGGGAGGGAAGATAAGGGAGGGGGGCGGGGGGGGGGGGGGGGGGAGGGAGAATGTCATTTTTTTATTTAGTCTAGTCACCTACGATACTCATACATCCCTTTCGTCCGAAAAATAAGGATCAATTGTATACTAATACTTGATATAAATGGTCATTAAATTGAGGTACGCAGTGATAAACGATCAGAAGAACAGAAATAGAAATAAAAAGTCAAGAGGTTCACGAACACTTGTAAACACTTCTTCCGCGGGCGGGCGGGGGGGGGGGGGGGGGGGGAAGACACCCGCTCTACCTCCCCCGGGCCATTTTTCGTTTCTAGCTAGTTTCAGGAGCGATTTTCTATATTCTTGTGATCCGAGTAAACCAAAAAAGTCGGAGAGGCAAATTAAGGAGGCAGTAGCACCGCAAAAAACGCCGGAAAAAAAGGGAAAAAAGGAAACAGGACAAAGAACAAGGAAAAAGCGAAAGGGAGAACAAGAAAAAAAACGAAAACACGAAAAAGCAAGAATAAAAACATCAGGAGAGCGAGGGGAAAAAAAGAAAGAAAGGAAAGTGACAACAGTGACGCACCCTGACTGATTTTGCCCCCCCTTCGCTGCGTCTGCCTCCGCTTCTTTGCGGATGTCATCCAGCGTCTTTGCCTTGTCCTGTTTGCGCCTGGGGATCCATTTGTGCGACTACGTCGGACGACAAGGAAACAATGCACCCGACATCGAAAAAGACAAGTTAAAACCAGCAACAGCAGCAACATAAAATGAGGGGGGGGGGGCGTCAGTCATTGTGAACGTACACGGTGACACTCAACAGATACAAAAATGAATACATAAAAAATCAATGAGCAAGAACAGCAATAAACGTAGATATGGAGGTTATTGAACCGAAAAGGCACAGAAGGGAGTTGTTAGGCTTCGTGCATGGGTTTTCCTTTTGGTTTTGGTTTTCCTTCGTTCTCTTCTTTCTAGGGAATGTTTACGAGTGATGAACATTAAAGCTACTGTCGTCCAATAGACTACTGTAGTCCAATAGACTACTGCAGTTCAATAGGTTTCATTATTGTTATCGTTTCCCTTGGTCCTCTTTTTTAGGGGAATGTTTACGTGTGATCAACCTCTTCAGGCAGTTTTCATGAGTGATCAACGTTAAACCCACTGACTGTAGCCCAATAGGTTTCCTTTTATTCTTGTTTTCCCTTGGTTACTCTTCCGGGACGGGGGGGGTGTACTCGATAGGAGAGATGTACTCGATCTCACGCATGGCCGCAGCCGTACGACCATAGACCCTCGCATCCCTACAATGCCAGGACGGAGCATGTCGGGTTTTCACCCACCAGGCAGACATTGCTTGCACCAAGCGCGAAGCGCCGTGAGGTGTCCGGCGAGTCGCATGAAGGGTGAGCTGCATCCTACTAAGAACCGCTTGTGAGGCGGACTTGCATATGGATGACAGCTTCAATGAGTTAATTTAACTTCCGGTGTGGGCAATTCCAGAGACAGCAATGGGGGGGGGGGGATGTTTTCTGAGTGATCAACGTCGAAGCTCATCATACCGCACGTTGTCGGACAGGTCGACGCAATATAATATATAATATATATATACATATATATCACGTGTATCACACGCAGCTTGCAGAATATCGTAGCGAGTTTTCGACGAAATGTTCCACCTGACCGCTGAGGCAGGTATATAGGGTGTCTTTTCGATATTGAACAGGTTGATCCCTCTCGGCAGAAATACACGGGGCCGATTCGTCTGCAGATTGACGTGTACACACACGCTCCACGTTTTTACGCCCAGAACGGTGTTCGATTTTGCGAGAACGGCTTTTGCCCATAAAAGCTTGGAAAAAGAGTCACCAACCCCTCGAGCGGAGAACTGAATCGGCCTATTTCACAAAACATCGTGACAGCGAACTCAATGAAATCAAGACCAGGCGCACCCCACGTACCAGAGAAAGCTCACCATCAACTACTCAATCGGTCGGGCTCACAGATGACGCATTTGTCATCCTTACGCAAAAGAGTAACAGCAGCAGCAGCAGCAGCAGGAGCAGCAGCTGCGAGCAAAACCCCCGATCGTATCTACTACGACAAAAAACGGCTCTCTCACCCTCAGTTCAGCGAGGTCCCTGATCATGAACCTCATGCGGGAGTTGATGGACTTGTTGTTGGCGTGTTTGTCGAGGAGAATGAAGATGTCCTTCATGTACACCGTGTTCTTATCCGTGTCGAGAGTGGACCCGATCGTGCGGATCAGCTTGCCCAGCGCCTGTCCGTTTCATGGCCGCATCGTAACCAACGGCGGACAACAACCAAAAAGAAACAGATGGTAAAACAGGAAAAAATAAGCAAGAAAAATACCCCGAACCAACCAACAGGTGCTAGCGAAGACAAATAAACAAAATATTAACCGGAACCGGAACAATGTAAGCATCACGAAGAGATCAAGACGTGAACAAAGGCGACTGCTAACCATGCGAGCAAAAGGGAGAGACCAAAAGAGATGTTGATAGTGTTCTCGTATCTCCTCCTGATATCGGACGACCAAAAAAAATGTATACATATATAGTACAAAAGAAAAAACAACACAACAACAACAACAAAACAAGAAACAACAACGGCGAGGAAGAGGGGGGATAGAGCAAACAACTAAACAACCCAACCCATCAGAGACACCGGTGTGTGTGTGTGCGTCCCGAAATGGATGGAACCCGGAAGCGCTTGGTACTACTATTGCATGCCTCGGGCAGATAAATCCAGCAGAACTCACCACACATTCGAGAAAATGGTTGACACACTGTCTACGCAACAAAGGGCTCGTATTTCTAACAAATGGTTGATTGGGTGACTTGGCTCAACCGCTAGGATTAGGGGCGCTGCTTTTATCCGTGCTATACGGTGCAACTTGCCTCGATGTTAGTCTCGTCCACTTCATTGTTGATGAACTTGAGCCCCTTCAGCTTTCCGCCGGGGTCAACATCCTTGCTGGCGTTCAGTAGATGCTCAACGCACGTCTTCATCACCGCCTCCTTCAGCACGCCCTTCTTGAACAGCTCGCCGATAAACTGGATGTTACCCAGCATACGTCGCTTCACCTGCAGGGGAACAAAAAGGGCGTTACATGTATATGGAGGGGAGGCGGGGGGGGGGGGGGGGTGAGCTGGCTGTTACCCAAAGCATGCGCCGCTTCACCTACATTGAAAAATAATTAAGCCGTGCACGTAGATGGCGGTGGGGAGGGGCGGGGGGTGTACTCGATATCATGCATGGTCGTAGCCGTACGACCATAGGCCTGCGTATTCCTACGGGTGGGGGGGTGAACAAGATGCTGCCCAGCATACGTCGCTTCACCTATGGGTGGAGGAAAAGACACATGGTAATACAAGTATGGGTAAATGGAGGGGGTGGGGGGTGTACTCGATAGGAGAGATGTACTCGATCCCATGCATGGCCGTAGTCGTATAACCATAGGGAGACCCTCGCATCCCTACAATGCCGGGACGGATTTTCATCGGGTTTTCACCGACCAGGCAGACATTGCTTGCACCAAGCGCGACGCGCCGTGAGGTGGAGGGCGAGTCGCATGAAGGGTGAGCTGCATCTTACCAACAACCGCTTGTAAGGGGGGCTTGCACATGGATGAAAGCTTCAATGCGTTAATTTAATTTCCGGTATAGCCACTCCCAGGGACAGCTATGGCAGTACTACTGTATGTGACTGCCTCTTGGGTGCCTTGCCAAGAACACTATCACGAGGGACCATAGGTAATAGGACCAAATATTGTTAGTAGAAATGGTTAAATATATAGGTTTTCATGTACACGACAGGTCCTATCAACTATGGTCCCCCGTAATACGTGATACGATCAATTCCTTTGTGCGGAGTAAAGGTTATTTACCTCGCACAAAATATCTAACTCGACGACAGATGTGGGTGACCGCCAGAAACAAAACACAAAAAAGGCACCGTGGTTGTCTAGCCCATGTAGTGAGCGGCATGTTTTACAGTGTCGTTGCCAACCGGTGTCAATCCAACCTATATATAGTAGGGGGGGGGAGGGGACAAAAAATTGTTTTCGGCACACCCACCACGCACAGAGTAAAACATGCCCGGATCACGAACACACAATCGCACATGTATAACCACGTAAGACACGTATATATACGGATACCAGGCTATGTACGTACTTTTTACAGGAACATAGAAAAACAGCAACACAAAACATACCCCGAGTGTACCGGTGTGCTTTGGTGGTGCCGCGCTTACAAGCAGTGGAAGAATAAATGGTCTCAATATTCACAGGGCCGAACACGCAAGCGCGTCGGGGTGGGCAGTTGCCATTGTACGGTGGACCATCGGGCTTTGAAAAGAGATTGCTTTGAACCCCATTGCCCTCTGGAGAAGAGAGGGTCGGAAGCGCCTTCTGCCAGGCTAAGCTTTCGTCATGTGGCCACCGCGTACACACTACAGACACTTACAGACACGAAGAAAAAATAGTTTGAACACCGAACTGAAACTCGCCACGAAACGCTTCTCGACGAACATGCCTGGATATCATCAACGGAACGGTGGACCATCGGGCTTTGAAAAGAGATTGCTTTGAACCCCATTGCCCTCTGGAGAAGAGAGGGTCGGAAGCGCCTGCTGCCAGGATAAGCTTTCGTCATGTGGCCACCGTGTACAAACTATCCTACTACAGACATTTACTATTAATGATAGGAGAACGAGTCAGTCTCGACAGCCTCCAAAAGCCCCACCCATCAGTCCGGCAACAAAAGGAAGACCAGACAAAACCAAGACGAAACTCAAGGCAAAACCAAGACAGACCCAATATAAAAGCGGAGACATGGTTGCAAAACAAAAAAATAAAATAAAAATGACAAGTGCAGTTTTAGTAATCCCCCCCCGAAAAAATCCAAAAATCGATTGTAAAAACGCTTAAAACGGCAAAAAATGTCACACGACAACAGTAAGTCTGCATGCACTACATATTATTACGGGGGACCATAGCTAGTAGGACCTATGGTATACATAAAAAACTACCAGGTAGATATTTAACCATTTTTACTAACAATAGTTGGTCCTATTAACTATGGTCCCCCGTAATACAGGTGTTACGTTCAGGTTGCACTTGCTACGTGCCAGGTATACACGAACCACGAAACCAAGATCGACAAAAAATATCAGCGACAGAAACAGGCTACAACCTTCATCCCTTACGTTTAACCAAAAGATTGACAAGATTGAGCACATAGATTCTCACAATGAAGCGCTTTTCGAAGAACTCGGTCTTGAGAGCCTCCGCAGCGGCCGCGGGCATCTTGGAGAAGTCTGTCTTCTCCTCCTGCAGCTTGAGGTCCTCGTAGATGTCCTCCTTCTCGAACTCGGCCTGTAGGGTTTCCAACACAGAGGCGTAAAAAAACGGTCGGTTATGCGTCTATTCATAGCTGTTATCATTTTTGTTGACATTATTGAACCCAGAGACCACGTTCACTGCCATCGACATGTTTTTGCCATTTTTTTTCGCCCTTATCGCGAAGAATTACAAATGTGGCATCCTACACTATATATACCTTGACCACTTTTATTTTGCAAAAAAAAAAAAAAAAAAAAACCAACAGCTGTGAGGTCGAGGATTTCGTCGAAGCTGTGCGTGATACTTCGATCGCGCGTACTACATACCTGGTACAGGTTTCATATGGCCTCATGCAGGATATGTGCTAGATCCCCCGCATATGAGCGAGACAAAATATGAACCACAGAATTCATTGTCCAACATTGATACGTACCATTAGGATAACTATATAGCTACAGCAGTAGCATTTTTTAGTTCTGTTTGGACGCTCATATCAGACGGGGACTATATTACCCGCCAGAGTGATGCATGGTTAGAACCCGTGTGGGAGTGCGTTTCCATTGTATGGCACAAAACAAATCGAACAACAGTAGGGTCAGATATACAGTAGGTCTACGAGTACTGTAGGTACAGCAGGTCTACGAGTACTGTAGGCACAGTAGATCTACGAGTACTGTAGGTACAGTAGGTCTACGAGTACTGTAGATACAGTAGGTCTACTGTAGGTCATGTACAGCAGTGCAGTGAAAAAAAGGGTCGAGGCACGAGCGCTGTATGTAACTTTTTGGATCAAATGGATCAGGTGTACGTGATTTTGGGGAAAAAAAACCATGATAAGACATGGCAAAAAAGTGTCGTGCTCCCCCGAAGCAGATGTGGCGGACCAAACGAAAACCTGATCTTGACAAATATCCCTAATGAAAGTTTTATCATCGAAGCTCTCCAAAGTCCCGTTTCCCTCCAAGGACATATTTTTCTATATTTGTCCAAATGCGAAACGAGGGATTCAGAAGAAGATGACGCGAAAAAAGCCCCGGAAAAAATGGATGTCGAAGGCGTCTTTCGCCCATGCCGCGTTTACCAATACATGAGATGAAAACACAAATGACAATCTCAAGAGCAGTTGTTGAAAAATTGCCCACATGGTCCTTGCGAATTCAGGGCGATAACACAGTGCTGATACCTGTGGCTCATCATCGAAGGGGCCCTGACGTTTATCTACCACTCGAGCCACAAAAAGAAACACACACACATAATTTGAAAATTAAAACACCGACAAAAACACACACAACCCACACAACATTATACACACCGCCGAAAGCCGCAAGACTCCTGTTCCAACATTCCGCCACCGCTTTAATTCGTACCAGCATCTAGTTTGGGGTTGTTAAGGCCTCCTGAAGCGATCAGCCGGAGACCCTCACCCAGGGCTACCACCCCCCGGTCGATTCGCCTGTAATCGACGTGGCACTTTGTCGCAGAAAACAAATACCCCCCCCAGGGATGAACAAAAAAAAACATATCGCTCGTTACCCCTACATGTGTGCAAGCGACACAAAAACGGCCTTCCTACCCTCTCGGAAGAGAACCAGCGAAACTCAGAGCGTTTTGTTTAAAATCGTCAGCACGGTTCTTGCGAATTCAGGACGATAACACAGTATTTATGGCTCATCATCGAAGCGCGTCCCCAAAGCTTTGTTCTCCCACCTGTGTAAAGCCACGAGGAAAAAAAAAAGTTCTCCAAAATTTCAACTCCAAGCACCCACGATCACACCACATCACCCGACGCATGACGCGAAAAGACGCCTGAAGAACGCACACACAAAATGTCCAACAACCCATTGCCCATCTTTCATACGTACACCATACACCGCATGCAGTTTGAAAAAAAAAAAACTCTACAGTAGGAGCAAATTGCCCATCTTTCATACGTACACCATACACCGCATGCAGTATATAAAAAAAAAAAAAAAACTCTACAGTAGGAGCAACAAAAACTCAGAGCGTTGTTTAAAATCATCCACATGGTTCTTACGAATTCAGGACGATAACACAGTATTGATAGCTCATCATCGAAACGTTCCATATATTTGTTTTCCCCCGTGTGCCAGCACACGAGAAAAAAAAAAAACATTCGAAAACTTGTGAAGGATCGAAACGCCTACAAGCACCCGCATCACACGACGCACACCGCGAAAAGCGGAAACACGCACGAAGAAGGTCCACACAACAAATCGTAGAAAAACTCGTTGTCCATCTTTCACACGAACACCGCAAGCGAGAAAAACAAACTCCGCCTCCCTATCTTCTCGAAACAACAACAAACACCTATTAATAGATCGCTTGTTTAAAAATCATCCACCCGGTTCTTACGATATCAGGACGGTAACACAATAAATAGTTTGTATTGATTCGTAGCTCATCATCGAAACATTCCCCGAGAATCGTTTTTCCTTTAGAACTCGAAACGCCGAGAACATAAATAGTATGTATTGATTCGTAGCTCATCATCGAAACATTCCCCGAGGATTGTTCTTTTAGAACTCGAAACGTCGAGAACCGAAGCCCTTACGATCACACGATGTCACACATTCGCGAAAAAAAAAAGATGAAAGACGTCTGACGGAACACGCCAGCAAAAAAAAACGCCACGTATATACATATATACACCCGTACCCATCACACCACGATCCACTCTGAAGGGAAGTACAAGCCCGATTGCTCTTCAGAAGATCACGGGGGACCAAATTTCATAGAACCTATGGCCCATATAAAAACCTACCAGGTATATATTTCGCTAATTTTACCAACAATATTTGGTCCTGTTCACTATGGTCCCCCGTAATAGTACCCAACGGGTCCTTACATTTACGCCCGGAGTTGAACATGAGTGCCTGCGATACAAAAACAGCCTTCCTGCCCTCTACCAGGTACTAAGGAACAACAACAAAACTCAGAGCGTTTGTTTTGAAGCCGGCCACATGGTTCGTACGAATTCAGGACGATAACAAGTATTGATAGCTTCATCATCATACCCCCTGGTCGTATAAGTGATATATACCTTGCCTGTCCAATGCAACACTACAAGCAGGCACCCCCACCCGGTACCTCACACTTACACAATATTTTGTGGAATTTTCCTCTCATTTTTCGGTGAGATACTACAACTTTTTTCCAATGTTCGAGCCTCTTGTCTAGTGAACCGGACTCGGCGCGATCCATAGAGCGACACCCAAACCCCTTTTGGGACCGCAGTCCCGTTTTGGGAACAAACTACTAAAAATTTCAGTGGTTTGGCCCCGAAACGGGACTGCGGTCCTAACCGGGTTCATGCAAGAAAGATACCTCCACCACCACCACCACCACCACCAGCAACAACAAAAAACGGCAAGCATTGATAGTACTCCATTCACCCTTCCCCAACCTACTCCCGGTCGGTGAAAATCTGACGTGCCTCGTCCCAACACTGCAGGGACGCATGCGGGGGTGTATAGTCCAACGACTGCGGCCATGCACGACAACAAGCACACTCCCCTCCCCCACCCCTTCTCCCCTGACCGAAAAAGGGCAAATCATGTGGCAAAAAATACATACCAGGTACCAGAAACCCCTGTTGTCGGACAAGCTCTAATAGAGCCCGAAAAAACACCGGGAAAGCAGCAATAGTGATCATGCCAAACGAAACAGCAGCCGGTCTTTCGGACATGCATTGGCTGCTGAAAATATTCACACGAAACGAAACAGCAAATACAGATAGTACGCGGACCACTGACGCAATGCAAACCAAAACAGCGGCACATGAAAAGGAGAACGGAGTTCGTAAAGATGTAGGTAAACTACTGAGGCACGTACTGTAGTCACCTGGCAGGAACTCAGCAGCAGGAAGCGAAGGTTCGTTTTCTTTGCGGCGGATCTGAGAGCGTCCTCCTCGGAGGAGGAAGCCGGCTCGGACACGCTGTACGCCTCTCTCCCCTCTTGCTCATCCATGAACACCATGTAGAAAGTGCCAACCTGCGCCGCCAAAAGCAAAAAACATGAGGCAAGAAATACGGGAAAAAAAAATCCAAAATAAAAAAGAGCAGAAACAGACCAATTCGCCGAAGGATGAACAATAAAAAAACGAAAAAACAAAAAGTCATTTGAGCAAAAAAGCGCACAAGAGCCAGAAAAAAGGCAAGAAAAGGCAGACAAAAAGAAAAGAAGCGAATTGACCTAAAACGTGAAGAGGTATATACACGTACGTCAAGAAAAAAGAAGAAAAAAGTCGAGGGAGCAAAAAAAGCAAACGAGCGCAAAAGTATCGAGCAAACACCCAAGGAGCCACAACAGAAAAGGAAAGAGTATTCGTGTGAAAAACTCGTCACCATTATCATCACCAACACCACTACAGACAAACACCATCGCCGACAAAAAAACACCACCACCACCACCACCACCGAACAGAACACGGCCATCATCACCACATTACTCTAATCCTCCTGCGTGATGGACTGAGGCTGTCGCCCACGGCCGCCGCCTCTCACGGCGCACCTGGCTTGGCTCCTTGCCCTGCATGATCTTGACGAATTTCTTGTCCTTGATCGTCAGCTGGACCAGCTCCATGTCGTACGGCAGCGCGATGGGCTTGAGGTCGGCCGCGTCCTCCTGGGTCTTGGCTAAGGCCTCCTGTACTTCCCAAAACAGCACCATTGCCGAGAACGTGTGCATACGAAAGAACGCAAACGCAGGCACAGGAAGCATAGCAAGGCGAACCACGCTTGGGAAGAAAACACAACAAAATAATGGACCAAAAAAATCAAGGAAAAAGCGAACAAAAATTATACCGGTATGTACTACCAGGTACTTTTTTCGGCAACACAAAAAAATAAATCAAATTTCTATTAATAGTAAAAAATAAAAGTGTGATTAACAAAATCGTGCTGGAAATAGATAAGAGGTGATTATTTATTTTCCGAATTCGGGGAGACGAAAGGGAGACGAAATACACCCGAGTATATCTAATAATTGAACAAAACGGACAACACTGATTAAACAGGTAAAATAAACAAATCTTAATGTTCGAAAAAAAAGCTTCATCGTCATTTTATAACCATTATCTGCCATAAATCGTCACCACGAGATATCATCATCTCATCGTATCCATCAAGCAATCGTTAGGATCATCATCGATCGACCACCGTCACCGTCACCATCCTGTCATTACCTCGATACTGCGGAACGGTCCCACAACTTCCCTCTCCACTCCGACTTCAGGCGTCCACGACCATTGGTTGGCGTCTTCGTTGTAGATCGACTGGTCGTTAGGAAGGAACGCCATTGGATAGGTGGATAGGCAGGTAGATAGGTTAGAGGCGAAATAAGACAAGATAACGCACGCCAAATCAGTCATGTAGGACTACGGCCAAAAACGGTCGTGTTTTCGCGTACTGTGGCGAAAGCACGAGTCCGGGCTGTCCTTACAGGTAATTACGCAATTGCCGCATGAACAGGGGGCGTTTAAGAGAGGCCTCCGATAAAGCAGAGGAACGAACGGCACCTCCAAACCGGTAGTTTTTTTTTTTTTTTTCAAACACAGCACCGGTACTTCGTATGTTATGCTACAGTACGAATTTCGTAACGTGTAGATCATACCCGGTAGCTCGGAAAATATAGATTTAATTTTTCAATTGACGGTACCGTATGATTTACACATTCATCATGTACCAGGTATCGAACTCGATTCTTGTGCGGGATACACGCATCCTTCCACGAACCCTGTAGTACCCGCGATCGTAAAATATCATACACAGCTTGCAAGATGAGTTTATACCTGGTAGTTTCGACGAAACTCTTCGAATTCTTCATTTTTCTATCTTCCTTTTTGATATATGCCACTCTGACCGAAAATATAACGGGCCTATTGAACTCTGAGACCTACATAACACGATGTTTATATTTCCGGTCAGAGTGATACATATCATACACCGAACTACTACTAGGTTTTCGTCCGGTATCCGTTACTCTAATACCTTCCCCACCGCTCGCTCACCTTTACAAAAGACCAAGACGTGCTCTGCAAGTTGAGCCGAACGCACAGGTCTGCGTACATGTCCACGAAGGTAGGCTCCTCGAGAGCCTTGTCGAACACAGCCTGGACAAGCGCTCGTAGCATCTTCAGGGAATCCATGGGCAGCTGCAGCAGCTGGTCCGCCAGCTTGTCGAACTGGAAGCAAAAACAACGCACGCAGCAAATAGTCGGGGGTCACTAGAATTGGGGTTGGGGGTTAGGGTTGAGGATGGCAAACGAGCTAAAATAGCTTCAGCCACAGTAGTTGTTCAGCGAGTTCGACGAAAGAACTGGTCGAGACGTCCGCACGTCCAGTCTTTACTCAGCACACTCAATATCAACTTGTAAGAACGAAAAAAACGACCTTGCGTACATGCCCACAAATAGATGGACTGAACGGAAACTTGAAACTAGCAAGAAAAACAAATGGTCTTAACCTGACGTCTAAATTGGTTGATCGAAAATATTACTCATCGATCGATCCCTCGCCCGGTCGCTCGCAGGGGCTCCACTCCCCCCCCCCTCCCCCCGTCCCGGCATTGTAGGGATGCGAGGGTCTATGGTCATACGACTACGGCCATCCATGATATCGAGTGCACCCCAATCCCCGCCCCCACACCACACTACGCCACAGCGCGCTCTACTTCACGAACCTTTTCTCTTGTCATCTTGTTGAGGATGCTGTTGATCTGCTTCTTCAGCTTCGCCTCGTGAGAGTCGTCCTTCGACGGCGCCCACCCGTTCGCCGACTTCTTGAGTGGCTCGATGGGCCCCGCGTAAAGCGGCACAAACTGCCCGCCCCCTGCCCCCCTGCCCCCCCCACCCCCCCTCCCACCACCGCCACCGCCCCCGCGTCCGCCCCCACCGCCTTGCCGCTCTTCCTGCTGCTCTCGCGGAGGCGCGGTCATACCCCGCTTCCATGAAGACCCGGCTCCTCCACCACCACCACCACCACCGCCGAAATTACCCCCGCCCCCACCCCCTCTCCCGCCTCCTCCATGACGTAAGTCGCCGCCACCGCCACCACCGCTACGCCCGCCTCCTCCCGAGACACTTCGACCCCCATCGCCCCGAGAGCGATCGTCGTGGCCGCCAAAGCCGCCCGCGCCTCCCCCGCCCCCACCTCCGCCTCCTCCGCTCTGTTGATAGCTTCCGCCGCGGTTTCCACCGCCGCCGCCGCCGAAGCCGCGCTGGCCGCCACCACCGTAGCTGCCGCCCCCGCCACGGCCGCCGCCACCGCTGGTACTAGGGTCGGCCACTGTGATGACGAACTCCGGCAGCCCCTCAGGTCTGTGGAGCACACGGAAAACAAAAAGATGAAAAAAAGAGAAAAGCAAGAAGCGCGAGAGGGGTGAGAGGGTGAAGCGGCGGGGCATTGTATCTCCTATCGGCCGATACCGGAACAAAATGACTGAAATCATGGAACGATCGAACAAATAAAACGAAAAAAAAAACACACGAACACACAACGTCTAAACACGCAAGACGAAAAAAAAAATGCACTCCCGATGTGAACATGGACCACGCTCGGGCACCACGGGTTATCAATCCACTACCATCAAGGCGGTACACGCAGGCCAATCCTTGAACCCCTCCCCCCCCCCCCCCCCCACTACCACCATTTTAGCATCACCATCAGACCCCCCCCCCCCCCCCGCCCCCGACGATCCCTCCTCCCCCCCCAGAGCCCTCACCTCTCCGTCAGCCCCGAGTACGTGATGAGCTCAAGCTGACTGTACACGATGCGGTTTGACCCGTCCTTGGACCCGAGCGGGACGAACTCCTTGGGTACCTCGGGGGCGTTCTGCCTCACCGGGTTCACTCGTTGGACGGCAGGCCCAGCCCCCGACCCACCACCACCGCCTCCACCACCAACCCCGGGTCCACCGCCACCGCCACCTCCGCCTGCGCCGGCGCCGAGGGAGGCACCGCCCGGCCGGAGCCTCGCCGCCCCGCCCCCGGGCCTAAGGCCACCAATCCCCGCGCCAGGACGAAGTGTTTTCGGCTGGAGATTTTTAACGCGAACAAGTGGAACAGGGACGAAAGAGAATGGGAGTGAGCGTAAGGGGTCTATAGAGGCGAGTGGGGGGGGGGGGGGGGGGGGGATGTTGGGGTCGAGTAGGGGGGGGGTAGCCAAAACAGCTATTAATAGAATGTGCGGTAAAACTATTTAGAGCCGGAACAAACAGCCAGAATACACGCACCAATACACACATACACACAAGACAAAAACTGACAAAAGACAGGTGACACCAATAGAAGGCCAAGACGAAAAAAAAAAGAAATTAAACACTCCACCAAACGTAAAAACACCCGACCGAACAACCAACCACAACCTTAAACCTTCCAACCGCTCGACCTCAACCCCCCCCCCCCCCCCTCCCCTTCCCCGCCCCAAACATTGAAAAAAACTAAAAATCACCCCAACCTCCAGACTCCTCGCGACCTTCACCACGGGGTCGTTGTCCCAGCTGTCACTCGTGGGGGGGGGCTGGACCCCTCCAGAAGACGCCGCCGCCGCCGCCGCCGCCGCCTGAATAGGGAACATCATCTTCCTAGCCGCCGGGGGCGCGCTGGTCGTCTCGGGAGACTTGCTCGCGGAGGACACGGGCGGGCGGTACGGGCGTGATCCTTCAATGCCTCCGTTCATGGATGACTGGAGGCATAACGGAGGCATGAAGGAAGGTGGGGGGGGGGAGTTGGAAATGGATTATAGGTGGGGACTACCAGCGTGATTCATCGAGGCTTCCGTTCACGGACGACTCGTACTACTATTGATACTACTCCATTCATGGGCAACTGGTACTACTACTATTAATAATACATTCACTACTACTGCTTCCATGCGCCTGGTAGAGGGTTAATTGGAAATGGGGGAGGGAGGGGGGGGGGGGGGGGTGAGGTGGTCCGGGCGTGATTTATCGAAGCCTCTATTCGTGAACGACTGGGGGCATCATAGAGGCGAAAAGGAGCGGAGCGGGGGCGGGGAAACACTGGAGCTGGGTTTAGTAACTGTTGTGACTGCCGTTTACTCCCGCCGCTAAAGGAATAAATTTTCCGCGATCAGGATAACTGGATACAACGTTTCTGAAAATCTGGGCTATGAACTCTCGGCGGGAGTTAGGTTGCTGTGTCGGGATCTGCTGGCGAGTATTTTCATGTTTTTATCGCGGAACGTCAGCTGTAAAAACCAACAAAAACCTTCAGTCAGTCGACTCGTACGTCGCCGGCTGATGTAACGATTCTTTCACATCACGTCGTAGGCTCCTACAGGTGCAAAATGATCAGGGACGGGTGCTACAACGTCGAAATGACAACGGACTCATACGTAGATCACCACGCCGATTCCAGCCTCATGATCTGCAAAATCCGTCAGTAGAGCAGACGGTTTTCTGATTTGTCTACCAGTATGATCTATATATATAGTTCACGTTGCCAGATGGGAGCCGAATAACCTGCGTTATCCATCTAGGACAGATTTCTGTCTCGAGTTGGATCTGTACGATACAGATCCCTTACAGCCGACGTATTTCATAATTTTATGAAATCCCTCACAACCTCTGACACCGGCAGATGATGAACTACTGCTGTATGTAGATGATCTATTAATAGAGAATGATCTGTCCGACGTGCCAAACGCGATAGCCATAGCCAAACCCAAGAACGGGGGCACATCGAAGCCAGCAGCGCGGTGGGGTCCGCCGTGGGCCGGGGAAAGAGCGCAGTCACGCCCGCCTGGAGGAGGCGTTACCGTACCATGAGACACCCCGGTTGTACGCATGACGTTTTGTTAAGAAATACGAATTGCTTCCTCAAACAACGCGATGATCCCCCGAATGCTGGAGGTGTCTCTATTATAGTAGAAGGGGCGGTGCTCAGTAGGTGTAGGAACGGTGCTTCGTCTCGAAAGGGATGCGTGGTCGATGGTCAAATAACGAAGGCAACCAATATGTGTACACGCCCTGCCCCCCCCCCCTCCCGTACTCCCTTTGCTGTCTCTGGAAGTGCCTACACCGGAAATTAAAATAACTCATTGAAGCTGTCATCCATGTGCAAGTCCGCCTTACAAGCGGTTCTTAGTAAGATGCAGCTCGCCCTTCATGCGACTAGCCCTCCACCTCACGGCGCTTCGCAAAGCTTGGTGCAAGCAATGTCTGTCTGGTCGGTGAAATCCCGACATGCTCCGCCCCGGCATTGTAGGGATGCGAGGGTCTATGGTCAGACGACTGCGGCCATGCATGATATCAAGTACTATTGAATACACCCCCCCCCCCCCCTCCCACCCCCCGCCTCCTCCCTCGCCAAGATAAAACTCTTGTTGATATCTCTCACCAGACCTGTAGGTTCGTTGTTTGCAAGTACCTTCCGCCACTTTGCCAATAATATCGACGGATTCGATTTGCCGTCAACCAAAAAATCTCCCCCTCCCCCCGCCCCGCCTCGCTCACCTTGGCCGGAGCGGTGGCAGTGGCGTCGACCTTCTTCTTGCCGCTGTCTTTTGCCGCCGAGGCAGCGGAGGGCGATGCGACGGCGGCGGTAGCGCCAGAAGCCGTCGCGGCCGCAGCCTTCGCCTTGGCATCTGCGTCCGACTACATCGCACATTTTATATGATACAGGTGCAAGTAAGAAGGGGCGGGGTGGGGTGGGATGGGGTAGGGTGGGGTGGAGTGGGGACGTAGAATCAACAACGCAAACTAACGATGCGGGTAGGGGGGGGGGTGGGGTGGGATGGGGTAGGGTGGGGCGGAGTGGGGGCGTAGAATCAACAACGCAAACTAACGACGCGGGTAGCAGCCCGTGGCACGGCTAATCGTGTTACTACAGAGGGCCACATGTCGTACAGTAGGTGGTGATCAGAACTCACGATGGACCCAAAAACCACGTATCCCCGCATGTTTTACACAACATAGTTGGTTCTGAATACTATTGTTATTAGTAATAGCAATATAAATAATACATGTTCTCCCTAAACAATGGTTTACGAGTCAGCCAAGCAGCGAAAAAAGCACGCGGCACGAGATGACCAAAAAACAAACGGGAGGCAGGGGCAGGGGTGTCCTACGCTAGAATCTAGGGAAAAACAACGCGACTGTACCGCCGGTTCGTAATGCTTTTTTGCTGAAAAAAAGGAGAAAAAAAAAACTCCCAGCAGAAAAAAAACGGTATGTTTCATTTTCAATTTAAAACCATACCGCTCTGTACGGAAATGTAAGAATCGTTCGGGTATTCACAATGAACACCTATAATAAACGGTATTTTGCATTCACGGCCAGACCATGGTAGTCCCACAAACAGTTGTGGCCTCTCTGTAGTGCCCGTTGCCCGCCATACTGCCCGTGGAATCGCCCGGCACAAATGGGATTGCCCGGTGTGGCAGTGTGCGGAGTAGTGCCGGCTGCGGCTGGGAGCATACTGCCGACATTCTTGGCTGGCGCATACCGGCACTATAGAAGGGCTACTTACTACTCCTGCTACTATTACTTCTACTGCTACTACTACTACTACTACTACTACTACTACTACTACTACTACCACTACTACTACTACTACTACTACTACTACTACTACTACTACTACTACTACTACTACTACTACTACTACTACTACTACTACTACTACTACTACTACTACTACTACCACTACTACTACTACTACTACTACTGTATAGAGATCGCATGCTATTAATAGCACGATAATCTCCCATGGTAAATCAGCACACCTTTGCCTTGGCAGCCTTAGCCTCGTCGTCCTTTTTCTTGGCCGCGGCAGCCGCCGCCGCCGCCGCGGTGGCCTCCTTCGCCTCCTTCGCCGCCTTCGCCTCCGCCGCAGCCTGTAGGGTGAAAAACAGATACCAACGAGCTGAAAAAAGGATGTATGATATGTATGACAATGTATCATTTGTAGATCAGCTTCCAAGCTACACTATCCACCTGCCACATCGGTCGCATAAGGCGTCCATTTCTATCTTCTCCCTTAACATGTACCTTCAACAGGGGTAAGAGAGCAAGAAGAGCTTTCGACCGAGAGGTCAAGGCAAACGCCCCAACTATCGGGATCTTCTGATGCGACGGATGGATCTACACATCTATATACACCATCGGCATTCGGCATCATGGGCAGACGACCGGGCAGAACCTACAGCATGTCCCAACACTGGTTGCATCTCCGTCCACAGCGGTACCATTTACCTGGCATCGCATAAGGCGTACATATATTATCTCTGGCGCATTTCCCCACTACATACTCCAACGCACCTGACAACATCTACCTGGTATCGCATGAAAGGAATCGTCCACTTTCTGACTCTCAATCTCCCCATTTTAGAACATAACGCTTCTTAAATTTCCGTCCTGAGAGGCACTGTCAACCTCGTATCGTCTGAGGCGTCTATTTATCTCTGTCATCTCATTTCTCTCACCTTTTTAGCCTTGGCTTCGGCCTCCAACTTTGCCGCAGCGGCCACGGCCGCGGCAGCCTCAGCGGCGGCGGCGGCAGCAGCAGCAGCCTCAGCGGCGGCGGCGGCGGCGGCTTCGCTCTCACGCTTGGCCTTGGCCTCCTCCTCCTTTTTCTTCAACTCGGCCTGCTTCTTCTGCTGTTAAGTGCCGGACGAAGCGCAGGTCATACCCCCCCACCCATCCATCCACCCAAAAAAAAAAGAAGAGTGTTGAAAGGAAAAGCAAACGCAGAAACAATTACCTGGCAAACTATGATTGAAACCAAGGGAACAAGAAGAAGAAACGCAGAAACAGGACAATAGAGACTGAACGAACACTACTGAAAAACCGTCCGCACAACGCAGGGGCTTCGTTATTCAGAAATATTAAGACAGCCGGCACATGCGATGCGATGCGATGCGATGCGAAAAAAAAAAAACACACACACACACACACGAAGGCCAAGTGCCTACGTCAAAAGAAACGAAAAAGAGAAACAAACAGAATCTACCGACTGCTCACCAATCGAAAATCGGAGTGCGCAACAAAGGGAACCACGTTAGATAGCGGCTTACAGGTAACGATAAACTTAGCAGCGCCACCTTAAAAATAGGAATGCCTTCCACGTTACGACAAGGGGGGGGGGGGGGGGGGGACACTGCGGCGGGTGAGTATGACGTATCCAAAAAACAACAGATAAACTCGTATCATATGGACGTACACGAAACGCTGTTACCGGTACCCCTCCTCGTGAAGCAAGAAAAGAAAGGAAAAAACAGGAACAAAATAATCAGAAAAAAAACGAAATCGACGACGTCATCGACAACAACCTAAAGTGCAAACAAACCTCGTCAGCCACGGCTTTGGCCTTCGCTTTTGCGGCGGCTTCATCTGCCTCCTTCTTTTTCGCCGCTTCGGCGGCAGCAGCCTTAGCGGCGGCCGCCTGGAAAAAGAAAAAGAAAGAGTGCAGCACATGAAAGGATGAGATGATGCCGTTTATTATCACACATTTTCTTGCCGACCCTACGGTAATACAACATATCACCGGGACCAACTTTTGGATACATGCATCTGGGTCTGGTGTGTTGGTATTACGGGCGATCGGCTCAAAAAGGCATGCAAATAATAGCGCACGGAAATATACGAACCGTTTACACACTTAACATGAATACCCATCGGTCCTTACACTTCCGTCCCGAGCGGTGCGTGCCACAGTAGCAGCAACAAAAAATTGATGTCACGTCGGCAGCCGAGGTTACCCCTTGTTTTCCATGTAGAAACAAGCCCAGTTCATCACGAGATAGAAACGCAGAAAAAGAGCGCCGGGCAACGAAACACGCACACGTAGCCCTGTTCGGACCGCAGTCCCGTTTCGGGTACAAGCTACTCTGGATTCGAATATTTGGTCCACAAAACGGGACTGCAGTCCCAAAAGAGATACTACAGTTTTTGCCGCCGACAACAACAACAACCACCACCACCACCACCACAACATCGTCCACCACTATTAATAGCAAAAACACACCTCCTCCGCCGCCGCCTCATCCGCCGCCAGCTTCGCGGCGGCAGCCGCCTTCGAGGCGGCGGAAGCCGCCGCCGCCGACGCCGCCGCCGCCACCGAAGCCGCAGCGGTAGCCTTCGCCTTCAACGCATCCGCTGGCTTAGCCGCGGCCGCGGCCGCCCACGATACGGGCGCGACAGCGCCTTGTGTCGGCGTCGACGCCACCGCCGGGACCGGCACCTTCGCCGCCGCGTCACCGTAGCTGCCGAACGAGACCTCGACCATCGGAGCGCCTTCCCCGCTGGCGGGTGCGCCGCGGGACTTAGCTCCTCCGGCTCCCTTGAAGGCGGGCGGAGAGCCCGCCGAAGCTGATCCTGCCCCTGCCACCGTCGCTGACACGGACGATGACGACGACGACGGGCCTTTCGCGGGGGCGGCCGCGGGGGTGGTGGCCGCCGCCGCGGAAGACGCAACGCCCATAGAGCGGTTGCCGTGAGGACCGCCGGACGCAGCGGCAGAGGCGAGGGGGGAGGCTGCCGGGACGACGGGGACAGCGACAGGGACGGGCGCAGGAGCCATCACTGGGGTGTCTCCCTTCAGCGCCGCCTGGGCCTTCTCGCGCATCTCCCTCACGGCGTCGGAAACAGCCCCACCGGCCACCCTCGGCGACCTGCCGGGTGCAGGGGGGCCTCCGACACCACGCCCCCCTCCCGCTCCGCCTCCGCCGGCACCGCTCAAATCGATAGGCTGACCCGTCGCGGGGTCAATGATGGTCATGACCTTGCGCTTGGGAGCCGCGGGAGGGGCAGTAGGGCCGCCGAGCGGGGAAGGCGGTACGCCCACGGGGCCGCCCGCGGGTCCGTTGTTCCCCCCTCCACCACCACCTCCACCAATACCACCACCAACACCGCCGGCGTTGACGCCACTGGTGCCCGCAGATGGGCCGGATGCGCCCGCGCCTTGGCCACCACCACCAACACCCCCACCGCCACCGCTAACAGCGGCAGCGGCGGCTGCTGTTCCTCGAGGGCCGACCGGGCTGGGGGGGGGCACGCCTGCGATGCCTGGCACTTGCCCTTGCATGCCCTTAACGATAACAAAAATGTGGGGATGTGGGGAACAGTAAAACGGGGATCGGGTGCTAGCGTGAAAGGATGTCAGGGTATTTGGGGCGGTTTTGTGATGAGGTTGGGGTGGGGGCAAGGGTGGGGTGGGATTAGACGGGGTTCCGGTCGGGCGAAGACCATCGGGGAGGGGGGGGGGGGGTCGGTAATCCCAAGATAACTAAAAAGTATGCCTGGGCACGACTAGAAATCCCCATCCTCTATTTTCCGTGCCAACCCTGCCTTACCTGATTCATTCCCATTCCTTGCTGGGGGATGTATTGCTGAGGCCCTCCGTACATTCCCATCTGGTTGTACATCATGTTGGGGTTGATGAAGCCGCCCGATTGCCCCGCCGTGTACTGTACGGCACGGCAAGGCACGAAAAGGAGCGAAAAAAAAAATGAACGGACACAAAATTATCGAAAAGGGCACCTTAACAGCAGAAAATAAAAAAAATCTTATCAGACTGTGTACACCATGCTGGGGTAATCAATAAGCCGCCCGATCGGCCCGCGGTGTATGTACTGCAAGGGGGCGGTACGAAGAGGAACTGAGCACAAGGAACGAGACCGACGAAAACGAATACAACTGGCGAAAAAGGAACAAAAATCATGAAAAAGAAGGAACAAAACACAGAATAAAGAGGGAGGCGGGAGGGAGGGAGGGAGGGAGGGGAAGAGAAGCAAGGTTCGAACAATAAAACGTTACAACCCTATGAAACGATCGCGCAGCCAGCAAAGGCGACCATCAACTATCAATACACATAATCGATCGGTTGGACTCACTAACAGCTGAAAACTTGTAATACTGTTTTTTTTAAACCAAAAGAGACCACAGACAACAAGAGGGGGGGGAGATAAAACACACTTATTACTGCTGTACACCAGGGCACATACTCCGGAAATTCGGGTATCGCAGCGAAAGTTTTCGATTCATCGAATATCATAATTTTCGAACTATATATACACGTCGTTTAACATAATAACGCTTGACGCTGAACGAAAGCTTCGACGCACCAAGTATCGAAGTCCGTCACATATCGATTCGCGCTTTTTCTTATCGGTATCGCAACGGACTCGATCCTCAATCGATATCCAACACTACACGATACTCGAAGATGCCAATACACCGTGTCGAGCCAGGGAAAACGTGCGATGTCAAGGGTGGTTGGTACATACGACAGGGCCTAGTGTTCCACATGAAAAGCTACTATAATGCCGAGATATTAAAATAGTTTGGTGCTGAGTCACGAGGCAAACCAAGGCAAAAGCGGAGTCTTGTGTCAGCAGGGCAGGGAAGGGTGAGAGCGCTGTCTCCTGACATATTTTTTCATCACGACAGCAGTACACAGCAGGCATTACGGGGGGGGGGGGGGGCACATATACTAATCAGACCCCACGCTTGGCCCTAGAGCCACAAACCCCTCCCATTTCATCAACCAAGCATGGTTCTGACAACTATTACACTATGTTCCCCTATACTACTACTGTAGTGCGCGACTTGCGGGTTACCCCCCAAGTACTGCAGCCTCGTTTTGGGGACAAACCAGTGGAACTCCAAGCAATTCGTCCGCAAAACGGGACTACAGTCCTAAAAGGGTTAAGCTCAACCTCGTACGTACGTGTCCTACACTATTATTACGGGGGACCATAATAAGTAGGACCAAATGTTGTTAGTCAAGATAGCGAAATGTGCACCTGGTCGGTTTTTTGTTTGTACCGTAGGTCCTATTTAGTGTGGTCCCCCGTAATAGTGCCAGGAATTTGTGTTCGGGCAGATTATACCCGTACCCGATATTTTTTTGGTGTCTTCTTGGTGGGCGTACCGAACTACTACCGGTTGAGTGTCGGGTGCCGGTATCGAGGACCGGTCCGAACCATTCTACCAGATTGTTCGGTAGGGTAGGGTATACTGAGGCCGTGATGAACCTTGCCCAAGACTTCGGTGTGTAGAGTATTTACCGAGCAAATACCCCCGGTATACTACAGCAGTACTTCGGTACGTGAATATATATACCCCTATATACGCCAGCTGTGAGTTCGGCCTTGAACGACAGCATTACACTATCACCACGACCGCCAACCCGCCAACAAAACTACCAATAAAAACAGCGAGCAAACGGTTGGTGTGTGGGGGAACGGAGCCGAAAGTAGAGAACATCTCCACACCAGGTACGTACGTACCGATTTGGAAAGGGAAAAAATAAAATACCCCGCACGAGTCACTACGAATTTATACACCATCCGCTCCCGTGCGTAGCCAAATCTCAAATGTTCTGAATACGTGGTACGTAAAAAGAAATACCCGTGGCAAAGCAGTAAGAAATACCCGGGGAAACAAGGGAAAAAAAAAAATGGCATTACTCGTTCGTATCACCACGAATTTATACCCTTTTCTCCCGTACCCAAATATCCTAATGCGTGGCAAGCAACAAGAAATACCCGTGGCAAGCAACAAGAAATACCCGTGGCAAGCAACAAGAAATACCCGTCGTCAAAAAAAAAAAATACCCGCGGTAAACAAGACGAAATTTATGTGGAAACAAAAAGATGTACCCGTGGTAAAAAGCACCCCAGGTAAAAAATACTCGTGGTGAGCAAAAAAAAAAAAATCATCGTAAGAAATAAGAAATATCATTTGGAATATACAGTAGGTACGAAAGGCAGAAGAATTTTCTGTGGAAACAGTAGTAGACGTGCAAATGGTACGAAGTGCCTGGTAAGAAATACCCATGGTAAGAAATAATAAATACTCGACGAAATATGAGAGAAGCCATTGAAATATAAACGGAAGGCCCGTGGTAAAAAAAAAGAACATATCATCGTAAGAAATGAAAAAAAAAAAACATCGGAGTTTATACGGAATACGCGCCCTAAGCAAAAAAAATATATATGGCACTACTGCTGTAGGGAAAAAACCCCAAAAAAACTCGCAAGAAGTATGAAACGCCAGGTTCAATACTACTAGGTACCAAAACGAGAACAAGACAATAAGGAGGAGACTATCGCAGAGCTGTCAGTCTCTGATGACCTTTTAGGGCCGCAGCCCCGCTTTGGGGACAAAACATTTAAATTGTCAGTAGTCTGTCCCCAACACGGGACGGCAGTCCTAAAAGGGATAAATCGCATTCAACAGTAGCTACTACAGTAGTTGGTGGAATAGAATAGTTCGTCGTTCCGCGGAGGTGCCGACTATCCTACTCAATGGGTTTCCCATACTTTCAGCAAGGATTGTTGAATACGGGATGCCTTGTTCCTTTTTAGAGCGGCCCCTCGCCCACCCAGGGAGATGAGAGCTGGTTGGGCTCCGCTTCGGTCGCCAGGCTCAAGTCGACAAGTTGGCTGGCCATCAGCTGACTGCGCCAGACGACTTGCCGACGAAAGTCAACTAGTCGGTTATTCCTTTTAGTACCGCATTCCCGTTTTGGGGGCAAACGACTTGATATAACATGGTTGGTCCCATGGGCGGGACTGCAGCCCTAAAGGGTTAACGTTACCTACCGATTAGGTGTTCGTCGTGAAACCTGCCCTATCACAGCGCTCTATTAGTAGAAAATACCCTTCGAAATTTCTACAAGAATTAATAAATACCTGGTACCCACCAGGTGAACATTCTGGTCCTACTAATGCTACACGTGCTCTACGGGGAACCACAGTAAAAAGGACCTCTATGGTACACACAAAAACCTACCTGGTACCTGATATGTCTTTACCTATGTTTACTGAACGATATTTGGTCCTATTTACGATGGTCCCCCGTAATGGTTCGTGACCACAAAAGCGATCGGGGATAAAAACTTATGAGTTTTAAAGCGCGCACGTCACACACAATTAAGCCAGCGCTGCTCCTTCTGCTGCGTTAAAGGATAGAAAATTCGAAGGAAAATTCAGCACCGGCTACACAAAGCAACGAACGAGGTTGTACGACAAGCGCGCAGCATACGTAGCACCACTATTAAATATACAATTAACGCCATAGAGGCTGGCCACATCGGAAAGAAGGGGTCGACACATCGGACGGACATGACACGACCTACAGCATATACGTCGTCTACTCTAGACTCTCAACCTCCCGCTATGACGACGTTGTGCAGCATCTGCACACAATGGACACATTCAACCCAGGACACCAGTGCTGCACCACGCAGAACATGCGGTTCCCTACCTGGTAGCTGGCAGCATGAGCTACTGCAGTCTCATACCTGGTACCTGGTATACACCAGTATATCTACCTGCCCTGAAATATCTGTTGACAGCAGCGGATAGTACACCGGCGATCGGTCATCTATCCGACGTGTGAAAGCGTGTGGAACAAAAAAATGTCAAAGGAAACAGCCCGCTCGGGCTGCTGAGGTATACATGCCACTCTGGACGGAGGCATGAATAAACACCGTTGGGGTATGTATGTAAATTAGGGGTGTGAATCGGAGCCATTTTACCGAATTAATCGAAGCGATTTGACTTAGGAATCCGCAAAAAATAGGGGCCATGTTTTTTTTTTACCGGCCCAGCATCATCGGTAAAATAACATCGTAGTGCCGATTTGCTATGCCAATTTGCCATGACATCACTTGATAGGATTTCACTCAACAGTTATCGTAAAAACAAGGATTCAAAAACGACGAGTCACTCACACGTCGGAATTCAACGATACATGATATTGGATAGATATCGTCTGCGCCGAAAACCGAGTGTCTTAAAATATCGATATTGTGGATACCAGGTCCTACACCCTAGATCGTACCGCCTCTTTACCACGCACGACAAATCCTTCAAGGCCATCTTCTGGCCTCCTCGGGGGCACTCCGAGATTACCTCTCGTTGCTGATCCCCGAGAGCGTGGTAACCTCGCACAACCAATCCCCGTGCGTCTCTCCACACCCACGTCACAGCAAGAGATACCTCGCGGTGAACACAGCCAATTCACGGGCCTACAGGAGTATAAATATGGTGCCCAGACGGTCCTTGCTTTTCCGCTCAGCAAAGTGGTACAGTAAACCGCATGCGCAACAATGGTGACAAGAGAACAACACTCCCTCGGGCGAACTTCAAAGCCGGGTTTCTCGACAACGACGAGAAAGGAGAGGGAGAGAAGAAGAGCAGACCACGAGGGACACACATCTACGAAAACACATCTCGGGGACGCCATGTTTCCAGAGCCAACGTTTTTCGTTGTTGTGTGTGTCTCGTTCTTTTCCCTCACGCGTGTGTTTTCTTGAGAGAAAAAATCGGCTGCGAAATCAGTCCTTTACCGTAGGCGGTGTTATCTTGCGCGGTACATAAATATAAATACGGGTAGGCCATGGACCCGGCACATACAATGAACGATAATTCAGGGAACTTATGGCAGAAAAAACGCCACACGACGCCCGCAATGTGTGTCATCTAGCGTGTAGTGCGGTACATAGCATTGTAAGGTGCCTGCGCACGTCTCGGAAATCTCGTGTGCTGTAAAAGGTGTTATTTCGGCGTCCTAACAACATGTGTGCTTACGCTATCAAAATTGTTGGATAACCGAGCGAGAATCGAGCTCAATAACGACACGATAACGAACGAAAAAAATAAACGCGTACCGGTACCTGGTATAAAACACCAGGTGTTACAGTAGATACTATTACGGGGGACCATAGTTAGTACCAGGTAGGACCTATGGTCTACACAAAAACCTATATATTTACCTATTTTTACTCACAATATTTGGTCCTATTTACTATGGTCCCCCGTAATATTAATACTATTTTGATAGAATATTAATATATTTCGACATTCTATACATCCAAGCTTTCGTTCCAACAGATCGAAGCTTTTACTACTAATAACAGTTCAGTAGCTATTAATATCATCAATAAAAAGAAAAACACGGGGCGTGCCAGAGGGGACAATGGAGGGGGGCTAAAACCGCTTTTGATGCGATACATATCGAAAGTTTGGCAATTCGAAATTAGTCGACACGATAACCAACACTACAATAGTGTTGTGTATTTTGACCCCCGTCCCGACCGGCCCCATCCATCACGGCAGGAAATACTATTGTGCTGCCTACGTATATACCTGGTAGAATATTCCGACCAGCTTAACTCTTTTAGGACTGCAGTCCCGTTTTGGGGACAAACTACTCGAGAAATTTGAGTGGTTTGACACCAAAAAATGGGACAGCAGTTTTGCCCTCGGAAGAGGCTACGATGACCCCCCCTGGGACGCAACCGGGAAGATGGAAAATTGGCGGTAAAAAACTGACGATTTTACATCGGCAGCGGCCGCTTGCGTGGTTGGGAGATAGATGATACGATGGTTGGTGTCTTACAACGCAAGGAAGGGGTCGTGCTCGTACGACACGGGGCGCAACACGATCCTACCCGTCTACCCGTACCGCTCCTGGCCGCTCGCGCTGCGCTTCCCGCAGACGGTCGATAACCCCAAAAAAAGTTACCACGTACGTGTGTTGGTCGCTATACATGTCGGGGTCACGCAAGGGGTTATTCACCCATTTTAGGGTAAAACTGCAGTCCCGTTTTGGGGACAAGCTACGTGACATTTGTGTATGGTTTGTCCCCAAAACGGGACCGCAGAAAATAAAATGGTTCAAGTTGGTGGAAAATCATCGCATACACAAACTGGTACGCAAGGACATTGCTGTATTTTTAGCTAAAAAGCCGGCGGGGCTGGCTGGGGGTTGGCCGTTGACGTTTGCCCGAGAGTCAGATGGCCACGTGGCGGTGGGTGCTCTGAATGCCAGGAAATGGTGAGCCCTGCGCCATTGAACGGCGAACCCTGCGCCATGAAACGGAGAGCCCTACGCCGTCAACCCTTCAAGGACTGCAGCCCCGTTTTGGGGGACAAACTACCTACCTTTGTCCCCCAAAACGGGACTGACTGCAGCCCGAGAAGAGTTAAACGGTGAACCCTACGTCATTAAACGGCGAGCCCCATGCCCTTAAACGGTGAGCCCCACGCCATTAAACGGCGAGCCCCACGCCATTAGACGGTGAGCCCTACGCCATCAAACGGTGAGACCGAGACCATTAAACGGTTAAGCCTGCCTATGCCATTTAACGGTGAACCCTACGTCATTAAACGGCGAGCCCCATGCCCTTAAACGGTGAGCCCCACGCCATTAAACGGCGAGCCCCACGCCATTAGACGGTGAGCCCTACGCCATCAAACGGTGAGACCGAGACCATTAAACGGTTAAGCCTGCCTATGCCATTTAACGGTGAACCCTACGTCATTAAACGGCGAGCCCCATGCCCTTAAACGGTGAGCCCCACGCCATTAAACGGCGAGCCCCACGCCATTAGACGGTGAGCCCTACGCCATCAAACGGTGAGACCGAGACCATTAAACGGTTAAGCCTGCCTATGCCATTTAACGGTGAACCCTACGTCATTAAACGGCGAGCCCCATGCCCTTAAACGGTGAGCCCCACGCCATTAAACGGCGAGCCCCACGCCATTAGACGGTGAGCCCTACGCCATCATACGGTGAGACCGAGACCATTAAACGGTTAAGCCTGCCTATGCCAACGGTGAACCCTACGCCATTGAACGGAGAGCCTTACACCATTATACCGCAAGCCCTATGCCATTGAACGGTGAGGCCAACGCCATTGAACGGTGAGGCCTACGCCATTAAACGGAGAGACCGAGACCATTAAACCGTCAAGCCTGCATATGCCATTTAACGGTGAACCCTACGTCATTAAACGGGGAGCCTCACACCATTAAACCGCAAGCCCTATGCCATTGAACGGTGAGGCCTACGCCATTAATCGGTGAGGCAAGGCCTACGCCATTAACCCCTTTTGAACCGCAGTCCCGTTTTGGGGACAAACTACTTGAGATTTGAGTGGTTTGTCCCCAAAGCGGGACTGCGGTTCTAAAAGGGTTGAACGGTGAGCCCTACGTGATTGAACGACGAAAACCAGGTGAACCCTACGTCAAACCAACCTCAGTAGCCAGGATTCGGCGTGCCGTGAGGTTCATGGCTATAGATCACGGCACAGTAGTAGCGGTGCCTGGACCAACGACCGCTGCCGACAGAAGGTCAGATCTGTGGCATATATCCCACGTACAGTACCGGCAACCGACGCGAAACACCCGCCGTATACCGTCTTGTGGCTTCATGCCTGAAATAAAAGATACCGGTAGCTGGGATACCATGGGCTGTATAGTACGTGCGTACACACTGCATACCAGGTAACCGCTCGCTTGTTTCACGACTGATGATAAGTAACCTGTAGAAAATCATGAATATATTGCATACGCACAAGCTTCAAACAAACCCCCGAGGTGTACCAGGACAAATCTGATTAGAGGCCAGCGCCAATCACAACAATGATGCAACAGATAGCAACAAAAAGCAACGCCGCTTGATTTCTGCGAAACGCCAACTACCACCACCCTGCCACCCTGACCCCCGTCCCGTCCATCCTATGCGCAGAAACCACGACGAACCATTTACCTGCATGCGCATTTGCGCCTGCTGTTGCTGGTAAAGCATCTGCTGCTGCTGCTGCTGCTGATGCTGCTGCTGCTGCTGCTGCTGTTGTTGCTGCTGCTGACCGTGTTGTTGTTGTTGCTGCTGCTGCTGCTGCTGCCCGTGCTTTTGATGCTGCTGTTGGTGGGCAGGGCCGCCGCTGACAGGCCCACCCTGTTGCTGCTGCTGGGCGCCAGGGTGCATCATGGGCATCTGTTGGGGAGACCCTGCGACCCCAGTCCTTCTGGGGGAGCCACCGGCGCTAGGGTTGCCGCGCATCTGTAGCGAGTGGCGCATACAATACGGGGTGCGGCCGGGGACGGGAGGATTAAAAAAAAAGCGTATTCAGCTATGTACGTACATAGTTTCGTAAAAAAAACGGTACCAGGTACAGCAGTACTATACGAGTGGTAGGTTAAGGTTTCCTTGTAGTTTTAGTTTTCCCTTGGAATTCTTCTTGCAGGGAAGTTTTAGAGTGATCAACGTTGAAGCTAATGCTGTTGTAGTCCAACAGGCTACTGTAGTCCAATAGGTTTCCTTTTAGTTTTGGTTTTTCTCTCTTGCAGGAAAAGTTTCTGAGGAATCACAATATTGAAGCTACTGTATTCCAATAGGCTGATGTGGTCTACTATTAATAGTAATAGGTTTCCCTTTTGGTTTTTGTTTTCTCGTGGTTTTTCTTCTTTCGGGGAGGGGGAGGATGTTTACGAGTGATCAACGTCGAAGCTCATCATGCTGCGCAGAAGCTGGCCGGCGGTGGCCGGCTGGCGCGCACGCGACTGCCTGCAACATTTGGCGGATGGTGAACGCAGTAAAAAAAGCATCACAACAGCAGGAGCATGACGGCGAAAACATGAAAAAAAAAAAAAAACAGGCGACGACGCAACGCAACGCAACACACACCAGCGACGACGACATCAAAAACCAAGAACACCGTCAACAACAACAGCAAGGACAACAATAGCAACAATTTCAAGGTAACTACGAGTAGGGAGTAGGTCTCGATTCTCATCATCGAATATAATGTATTTTTGAAAAATGACAACTGCTTATTTGAGATCGAGGATTTCGACGAAACTCATATTTTTAAGCTGTGTATTTTTTCAGTATCGAGCTGATTTTTGTTCATAAGGCCGTTTCCTATGCGGTTCGATTTTTGGGCTTCAGATTTTGGCCCCATCGCATTTTCAGATGTGAAGTTGGCAAATCGAGACAGCCTTCCTATGCGGAAAAATCAGATTTATTGTGTGTGTAGAGATTTGGGCAAACGCCGAGACCAACTGCTGTTTTCGTGGTTTGGCGCCGCGAAGAGGCGCGCTGGGTGCGCTGCACTGCGCGTAGGACCCAAGCGTTCGAGCCAATGCTGACCACCTCTGGTCTGGCGGCGAAGAGACGTCACGAGTGCGCTAGAGCCACTTCTGTCTTGGTATTTTGGGTTCCATGTTGTGACTGACTGCTGCTGCTGTACAGCAGTGTATTCTACGTACAAGTACTCGTACGTATCCACGGAGAGGTACTTGCCGAGTGCGCTTCTCTTGGTCTCTAGGCCCGAGCCCGCGCCAGGCGACTGACGTCTGGCCACGGTGGGTCGCGCCGCCCGAGCGTCGGGCGCAAAGCAACGTCGCTATACAGCTGTGTCACCTTCCAACTCATCGATCGTTCTGCTGCTGTTTGCTGTCATGGATAACATCTTGAATTTAGAGAGCATGCCATTTTTCGATTTGAAAATCTGATGACCCAGGTCGTCGGATTTTGGGCCAAAATCCGACGACTTGGGTCATCGGATTCTCAAATCGAAAAAATTCCGGTCGGATTTTGCATATTTGGACTGCATAAGCAGGGTCATTCGTTTTTGAGATCGAAAAATACAAATCTGAAGCTCGAAATCGAACCGCATAGGAAACGGCCTAAGTGTCGTGTCTATCTCTTGATCCATCAAGCCTCACAAATTACTAATCTATGAGGCCATAGACTACCACGGGAAGACCTAACCTACAAAATATCAACAGGTGAAGTAAAATGTGAAACCGAAAAAAATAGCCGCCGCAAAGTCGCGAACCGTCACCTGCATGTGTCCCTGAGCCTGCTGAGGGCCGCCGCGCTGCCCCCCCCTACCGCCACCCTGCTGCTGCGGCATCATGCCACGCTGCTGCTGTTGCTGTTGCCGTTGCTGCTGGGCCTGCTGCTGTCGTTGCTGCTGCTGCGCCCGTACCCGACAAAAACGAAAACGAAACATGGAGCGAGGCACGCCGTCGAAAAAAATGGTCGATGGAAGCGCGCGTAAACGTGACGTACGCTATTTATGATGCATACCACCATGCGCTCAAATATAATAACCGTTTGCATTCAGTATTGACGTAACAAACACTCTTATTTTCGGGACAGAGTGACACAAACAGAAACACAAAAACAAAGAAGATCGGTTACATTGACACAAACAGACGGCGGACGACTAAAAAACGGACGGAACCACACAAACACAACAACCTAAAAACAAATACGTTTTGAACGAACGCGAAAAAAAGGGACACACTATTACTACCAATACACACTATTACTACCAGTAAACACGTGACAGAAACCAAATACGCAACGAGCAAACAAAATAAAAGCAACCAACAAATCGGAGAATAAAAAGCACAAAAAACGTACTCGTGCGAAGGGTCGGGCGTCTCACACAAACGGGGACGTAAGACACAACACACAAGCAACCAGTCGGGTCCAAGCACAAACTTGTCTACGTAGCAGGGAAGGAATGCCGCTGCAGCAGCACAAGAACCACCCGCTGAAAGATGGATGGCTCCGATTGCAACACCACCTTGCAAACTGATCGCAGAACAGCAGCTTTGCAGACCGATTCCAAGACCAGCTTGCAAACCAATTGCAACATCACCTTGCAAGACCGATTGCAACCGATTGCAACATCACCTTGCAAGACCGATTGCAACACCAGCTCGCTGACCGATTGCAGCACCACCTTGCAAACAAACTCGTGAAAAAAACAATTGGTCCGAGTGTGCATATCTCGCACATCAGTCACGACAAAACCCGACCCCCCCGCCCCCCCCCCCAAAAGCCTACAGCCCTCATGGGGTTTCAAAGGTCGGCAGGACGGTCGCGCGGAGGTAGAAGCAGCGGTAATGCTTCGTTTTTCTTCCCATTTTGTTAAACTTCGCCCTTCTTTTTTGTCTCTCCCAATACAGTAGTCGTAGCTCAGACCCGGAGTCACACAGTAGGCTCTCCTTCCCCCCTCCCAGCCATACGGAGCGTTCTTTGCCTTGCATTTTGCATCACCAAGAACAATTTAGCCCTCTTCCCTCGTCCGCTTGCGTCGAACTTCTACTTTTTACGGGGGACCACGGTAAATAGGACCAAATATTGCACCAAAAATAGCGAAATATATACCGGTAGTTTTTTTGTGTGTACCGTAGGTCCTATTTAATACATAGTCCCCCGTATATAGCGCATACTACATACCAGGTGCCAGGTGCCAAGCATGATGCAATCAACCACAGAGAGGACTATCATCATCAGCCACAGCCGAAACAGTGCAGACGTTCGATACGGTTGGTAAAGTTACTCGTGTTTCAACAGACGGAACAAACGCTCACGTTGTGCCCGTGTGGGTGCTGCTGCTGCTGCGGCTGCTGCTGCTGCTGGGAAGGTGGCTGGTTTTGTTGGGGGCCTTGGAACTGACCACCGGGCTGTCCCGCTTGAGTGCGGCCGCCTAGCATCATCCCCCGCGGCTGTACCCGTCGCCACAGGCGAAAAAACAAAAAAAGGCGAGCAAAGTTAAGCCAAGCGAGACAAAAAAATCTCAAGCTTATGCGCAAAAAACAAAACACAGACACACAAACAGGGAACAGAGATGGAACACACAAGACACACAGACACACAAAATCAGAGAGACAAGAGAGAAAGGCAGGCAGAGAGACACAAAGACAGGCGAACACACAGGCATCAATCAATCACCAACAAACACACACAGCAGTGCGTGGGACAATATACAGAAAACAAAGCAGGCCAACAAAAGACAGTCAGCACGCCTCGTGCGTCAACCATGCTCTTCCCGCTCTTTCATCAATCGAACCTGCTGCTGAGACCCCTGAGGCTGCTGCTGCTGGGGTGCCGGCATGATGCCCTGCCCGCCACCGGCGACGGGTCCCGAGGGCAACTGTACGCCTCCACCGGGTAGAGGTCCTGGCATCATGCCCTGCTGCGGTTGTTGCTGGCCTCCTCCCATGCCGGCTTGAGCTTGGGTTTGGGAGCGCCAGGCAAGCTGTTGGTAATGAAACTGCGCTTGTTCCGAGGGAGGCGCTGACGTCGTGCGGAAGGGAGCGTCGACCTATGAGGGAGTTGAACAAAACGGAGGAGGCGGTGGAGGGCAGGGGGGGGGGGGGGGGGGGCGACGAGAGGACATAGAGAGAGGCAGAGAAAAATATAGAGAGGAAGAGAAAGAGAGAGATCGAGAAAGAGAAAGTGCGTTGAGAGGGAGATGAGAGGTTGAGACAGGGAGAGGAAGGGGGATAAAAGGAAAAAGAGAGAGGGAGGGAGAGACACGAGAGACAAACACACACAGGTGCACGAAGAGAGAAAAAAGGGGAAAGAGAAGAAACGAGAACGATACCTAAAGATGAGAACGTCTTCACCGTTGTCAACCTACCAAAACACCCTACCCTCGTATCCGAGCCGCTATGAAGAGGCTTTTTTTCCTTGATGACCATACCTCGTGTGCATCAAGCACGCGGCAGCAGCGTGATAATTAACAGAGGTAATTATTTGTTTTCCGAATTCGGGGAGACGAAAATTATCAAACCCCAGAGGCAACAAATAAATACAAAATCACGCGAATCAACATCCACCCACAACATATTTTTAAGAACCGCATTGCAAACAAACAAATACCAGCGTTTTACCGCAGAACGGATTCTTCCGCGACCAGCACGGCACCGTCTGCCGCAACCTCTCCCGGGAATCGCGGACAGGAAAGCAAGCCAAGGCAGCGCAACTCCCGCCGATACGTTCCCCTGTTCTCCTCCGACGGCTCTAGTCAACACCGCCACCCCGACACATCCCATGGAACGAAGAAGTGGAAAAGGAGGCACTACTCTTGTCCAGAAGCACGGATTATGTAAGGACCGTTTGGGTAGTCACAAGAGTAACCAAACGCCCGTACATTTTCGGACAGTAACTGCTGTGCCTGGCCCGGCGGCTGGGCGCGGTAGGTGTATTGTTTGTGGTGCTTGTGCTCGTCGTTGTGGCACACCGCACACTACGTACATACCTCGCAAGAGGGATCAAAATCGGCGCGATATAGTGATGAAACGATACATAAATCGATATTCGATACTACCTGGTATGCACGATAAATCGCATCGATAATCGATACCACACGTGCACGACTTCGACATTCCATCATCTACAGCGCTGCGAAGAGTGTGTAGAAACTTTCCGTTCGTCGGTACAACACATCAGCATAGAAGATGCCGGGATGGCAGGGGATGGAAGGCAAAACGCCTTCTATACAACATAAGGAAGTTCGCCCTTGCGATAAATCGAATATTTCGACAGGATATCCAATACCTGATATCTCAACACCATCGCACACACCCTCCCGCCGAATGGCGAGTTTCGAACGAAAACGTTTCAAAGGTCTCAAGGCCTTTTTCAAGCGCTTCACAAACGGAACCTCGCGATAACGAAACCTAAACCGGAGTGTCCCGACCAATCAGCTGCTACACATCGCCGAACCCGCCCCTTGAAACCATTGGAACACGTACGAAGCAGTCCCAAGTTAGTGTGCGAGCACAGGGTATCCTACATTTCTCTTCGCATGTTGTCAGATTATTGGCGGCGGAGAAAATAGCGAAGCGAAACACCGTAGACCAATGCAGTACAATAGGAAACACGGAAAAGAGGTTCTGCCGCAGAACAAAATATAGCGCCGATTCACCAAAAGACAGATCGACGATTGTGGGGGGGGGAAGCAGTAGCCATCGAGAGTCACAGACCACCGGACGGGAGCAACGGCTCACATGTCACACCACCGCCCTGAGGGCTGGTAACTCCTGGTGGTGTCACCGCAGCATGGGGCACGGACTAATCGCGAGTTCCGAACAAGGACAGAATATCACTTGACCCAGGTAGGTCACGAGCCAGACAGTGTCCGGTATGTATCAATCACAAAGCATCAAACAGGATTTATAAAGACCCCCCCCCCCCCCCCCACAACATATCGCCAAGCCTGCCATGCTGCTCACTATTCGGGCGCAATCGTTCTCAATGCTCCGTCAGTGCGTGGGGACCATTCCTTTGTTTGTTGTAGACTCGCGCGAAGGGACTCGGTAGACTTCAGACAAAAAAATGAGCTCTTGGGTCGCAGGCGTGGCGGCCGGGACTACGCCAGGCGCGGCCTTATGCCCTTTTGCCTAAACATAACAGTGGGCGCGGGCAGAAGTACGACTGTCCTCGCGGGCGGGCGGCAGTACTCAGAGCCCACCATGGGCCAAAAAATCACGACATCCCTCTCTTTTTAGTAACCACGTTTCGTCCTGAAAACAAGAGTTTCCCCGAAATATAGCATGTAGTAGTACCATGCGGTGTGAGTGTCGGAGATGTTCTTACGCTTTGCAGTTTCGTGTGACCCTGCTAACACAACAATCGTCCCTTTTTCCCGGCAAATTTTCTTTCTGCACGCCCCAACAAGAGGGCTAGTTACGAAAACGCTAGAGCAAAATCTTGTACTAAACAGTACCTGGTACGAAGCATGTACCAGGTACTGGCATAGAATAGGGAGAAGAGAGGAGAAGCCCTCCCTCCCCCCCGCCCACCTTCTCAGCTACCAGGTACTAGTCAAGAAGGGAAAATCAAACCAACAAATTTTCTTTCTGCACGCCCCAACAAGAGGGCTAGTTACGAAAACGCTAGAGCAAAATCTTGTACTAAACAGTACCTGGTACGAAGCATGTACCAGGTACTGGCATAGAATAGGGAGAAGAGAGGAGAAGCCCTCCCTCCCCCCCGCCCACCTTCTCAGCTACCAGGTACTAATCAAGAAGGGAAAATCAAAACCAAGGATGCGCTGCTGGGTGGAAATATCTTCAAGCTGTGTCTTTGCAAGTATGGAAAACAAGGGTTTGTAACGGTGTAAAATGACCCCTCCACCCCGCCTGAAGCATACCAGGTATTCGTTTCTCCCTCACCGTAGTAAAAGTGGTAAATTGTTCAAGGGAATCAGGTTATAACTAGCGCAGGCATCGAAGTCACAGTAAAACCATACTGCGTGAAGTATTGAATGGGGAGGGGGGGGGGGGGGGGGGTGATAGTTCTGTAGTATACCTGGTGCTTCGTATCGGCAAACCTGAAAATAATGCAGCCCCGAGCCACGCTTCCGTGACGCCTACTATAGGGCGTAGCAGCAGCAGCAGCAGCGGCACCAGCGGCAGCACCTGCACCACCAGCAGCGGCAGCAGCAGCGGCGGCACCAGCAGCAGCCTGTGCAGCAGTGGCACGCTGACAATAAAACATGCCATGCCACGGCGCCCATACTTTTTCACGTCACCCGGTCCTCCACCGTCTCTTACTATTAATAATTAGGGTACCAGGTAATCTATTGATACGTTGCAAAAGTCTCAAAAAACACTATTCTGACACGTTACAATGGCTAAACACCACGAATACCAATAGCACACGCTCAGAACCATGCGATTCTGATACAGTATCACGGGTTTCAGACTGCTCACGTGCAATATGTACTGCAATATGTACTGCAATATATACTGCAATAGTACTCGTGGGGGGACACTCAAACGCACTACCTGGTACGACATACCACTCCACGGCCGTATATACAAGGACCGCCCTATCTTCATATTGAAGTATAAACGGTCCTTATATTTACGTCCAGAGTGGTACACCTTTTGCTACACTCTTGGGCGTAAATATAAGGACCAATTGGTCTTCATAGTAATGCCTCAACGGTCCTTATAATTCCGTCCACAGTAGCCATTTTTTCCTACTGTAGCACTCTTGACGCAAATATAAAGACTTACTGGTCTTCATATTAGTATACAAACGGTCCTTATATTTCCGGCCAGAGTGTTAATTCTTACCTGGTACCAGGTATGCGGTGTATACACTGCTGTTTCTGTAGCAATGCCAATATTTAGCAGTAGGAGTAATTAGTACCTGGTATGTAGCACGTATTTAACTTTAGAACCGCACTCCCATATGTGGGGACAAAACGCTCTAATTATAAGTAGTTTGTCCCCAAAACGGGACAGGGGTCCTAAAAGGACCAGAAAAATACCTGGCATTCACGAAGCACCAGGTGTATCTTTCTTTTATTAGTGATGCATCAATTTTTGCCCTGTGTTTAGTTAGAACCAAGATACAAGGTTTCCCTGCGTCAGGAAATGTGGTAGTGACTTTGAAATTCCGGGGGTGTCGCGAGTTGAAAAAGGGTAAATACACATAAACTACACAGACGTTCCTTCTTGTGTATGAGCCCATGTGAGCTGCTGCTGCTGCTGATGATGGGTTGTATTCTGCGTGGACGCTGTCGAATCAAAAGCAAGTGTTCGGGGGAAGAGCTGCTGCCGCTGTGATGCCGAGATTGTATGCGATCCGGCTTGAGGCGGGTAGCTAAACCAAGACATAAATGTTCCGAGATCAACCTGTGGTCAACCGTTAATAGGATCACAAATGGAATATCTCACAAAACATCAGGTTGCAATTGGTTCTTCGGGGATAACGCCGTGGTGATTTAATTGCTTTATTCCCGAATCAGAATCAATTGTATCACAATATTTGTCAGATATTCCAGTTGTTATCCTGAAACACACACACGCAGCAGAGCACGGCGGCACGCTAGACAAGAAGAGCTCGACGCGTGACAGCTGTTGCACGTGAGACGGGGTCGAGGTGCGAGGTGGCCAAGCGAGGTTCGAGATGCTACACGCAGAAGAACACACACGCGAAAACCTGCTGACAGTTTCATTTAGGTTGCGTGGGTTTCTACAGTATCGTCCTGCTTGGCTCTGGATCGGCTGGAAGCGATACCGAGAAAGGAGCCAGCTCGCCGCAACTTCGAACCTCCGGAGCGCGCGCCACGGAAGCCCGCCGGGGCCCAAACTTGCGCGTAGTGTACAGGCGGCCCATCTGCGTGCTCCGCGGCCGAGAGGGCCAGAAATGACCCGCGGCCGCGATGGCATGTGCAAAACCAGAGAGTTTTGTACATGTACGTGTCTACGATCCCCTAGCGGTTGCTACTAACTGCTGAGTCCGCCCTCCTTTCGACCGCCATGCTTTGGAAACCCGTACACGCATCCAATCAGGTCTGGTTGATTCAAAACGCATCCAATCAGGTCTGGTTGCTTCAAATAAATCGGGCAACAGCATGCCCAGAATCTCACCAATCAACTTTCAGCGGAGACCCACGAGCGAGCGATACCCAATGAGCAAAAGGCTGGACAGCATAGTTCGCCACATCAGTCATGCGCCGCGCTACCGCACCTCCGTTCCAACTACTGCAGCTCGAGACTTAAAGACTGCTGTGATCGAGCCTTTGTTCTTACGTAGATAGATTACAGCAGTGTCGTGTTCGAGGTGGGGAGCAGTGGCTGCTGTAGTCGGCGAGCTATTCAGGTACCATCCTTTGATTTTTTCACCGCTTTTAAGCCTCTGTGCTCATCGGCAACACCACCTCCCCGTGTTTTTCTCGCGGCAATCAACTACTATTACGGAGGACCATAGTTAATAGGACCAAATATTGTTATTACGGGGGGGCATAGTTAATAGGACCTATGGTATACATAAAAACCTGTAAATTTAACCATGTTTTACTGACAATATTTGGTCCTATTAACTATGGTCCCCCGTAATAGCAAAAATGGTGAAATATATACCAGTAGTTTTTTACGTATACCACAGGTCCTACCAGGTATTAACTATGGTCCCCCGTAATAGTGCTATACAGCATTCGTACTCTCACTGCAATTGGTCATGAACCTGGGTCGACCGTGGTCCACGTCGTTTACGTTCGTGTGCTACGCCTGCTACCACCGCTGCCATCGTTGCTGTGTGTAGCATCGTTCAACAAGAAGGGGGGTCAAAATGGGTCACATGCCGGTACATTCATTATTAGTTGGGTATCGAACACGCCTACGAGGACGTGTTTGTTTCGTTTTGATTGCGGGCGATCGAAACCGTGAGTGACCTCACTTTTACGTCGACGGCTGTCGTTTGCTTGTTTCATGACAATAATACCATATCTGTGGGCGCTTTGATTTATATGTTCATGAATGTGACATAGCTCCTCCTGGGCGTGCTGCATGTTGGTACTAAGTGAGCAACAATCGGAGGCGTTCGTGATAAATACAAACAAAAACGCCGTCTCCCTAGCAAATCCCATGCCGGTACAGGTATCCGTTTACATATGCCTCGCATGCTGCACGGGATTCAAGCGGCAACACTGAGACTACTACTACTGTACCTGTGTACCAGCCGAGTTTCGCGTGCCTGCGAAACCACGATTATGTTTGGGCCCACACACACCCATGGTGTTGTATTGAGGAAGGGTTTCGTCAAGGGACTGAAGCATCCCCCCCCCCCCCGTTTGACCACGGCTTTTTTTTTCGGCTTCGGCACGCGGCGACCACCACCTCGACCCCAACCCTAACCCAAACCCTAACCAGCGGCCTGCTCAGTTGGTGTGCTTTGGGAATAGACCGCCGGCCGTCACAAGCCTAAACTGCATTCCCAGACGTCCACACCCCATGATACCTCTCATGACAACACCAATACTACCGGTATGAACGCATATTATAATGGCAGGTAGAGAGCGCCAAACAACCACCACCACCACTGGATCACAACCACTACACCAGCGAAAACGCGAGGAGGAAACCCTCAAATTTCCATCCCCGCCAGATAAAATTACTCCAGCCACCAGAAGCAGCAGCAGCAAATCACCACATCACACAATCACCCCATTACAGAGGCAGAGACGAGGAGAACTCGTACACATAGAAAGGACGAAGCGTGAATTAACCCCTTTAGCACCGCACTCCCATATGTGGGGACAAAGCACTCTAATTATAAGTATTTTGTCCCCAAAACGGGACTGGGGTCCTAAGAGGGTTAATAACCAGGAGCCGCCAAGGTGAAGCAATTTTCTGAAATGGCTTCGTATTTTTACTGGCAAATGGCCTTTTTTCTTTTTCAATTTTTCCAGTTGCTAAAGGAGACAACAAATCACGGGCACGGCGCAATAGCTCTCCACCCCCTTGCCCGCACGCATGCGTGACTCCCTCACAGCACACCCAAATGCCTCGGTCCTGAGGCTGGCATCACCAACTCTCAGGATAGCAGGCATTGCTCCGGAGGGGGGAGGGAGTCCCAGGCAGTGAGTGTATGGCCAAGTTCGTTTGTTGCAGCACGGCACCAGCACACAGGGTTCGGTTTTGTTCCACGAAACACCGAACACAAAAGAGGTACGTATTCGTACGAAAAAGAAACGCTCTCGCGAAAAAGACGTTCTATTAATAGGCAGATACTCTACCAGTATTATCAATAGCAGATGGATACAGCAGTAGATGAGTAGATGCTGCTGAGAATGGTGATACCAGGTATGATGCTATAAATACATGGTGGGGATGGCTCTCGAGCTGCTCGTCATCATGGGCCCAAACCACGACGTGGCCGAGAGAGGGGCTACATAGGCACAAGGGGCCATCACGAAAAACGGCGGCCGCCGAAGGTTCGAGAACCGTGACTCACACTCTCTCGCTCTCAATATTTCGAGAGGTTCGTGTGTGGCCCATAATTCATACTTCCGCCTCGTTTTCGTTTTCCATCGATCACTTTAATTTTTTTGTTTATCTTAAAAATAATGAAAAGTAAAGACAGATATACGAGGGAGGTACTGGTACTCGTAACGAAAAAAAAAAGCTACGTCTGAGAAAAAAAGCATATGCGACCATTTAAGACCGCGGTGCCAGTACGTATAAAATCGGTACTCGTAAGACACGAGCTACAGTCAATAAAGACGATAAAATACGTAAATATCTCACCGCGTGATCAAATTGAGGTACTCCTCCCATGGAAGGCTTCGGCTGAGCTACGCCGCCAGACATCTCTCCGGCTGCGCCCCCGCCGCCACCGCCGGCTCCCATCCCCTTTCGAGATTTTCCTCCGGCACCATGGTTCTCTGCGAGCAACGTGTGTACGTATCAAGCAGGCGATCATATTTTCGGCAGACATACCGCGGTGGTGGTGGTGGGGTGGTGGTGGTGGCGATCGCAAGATTTGTTCGATGATAAATTTTGCGCGAACCACGACACGAACTGGTACTGATAATAATTTCGATAAAATATTTGACAATTTGCGTACGTCCAAATATTTGGAGGATCGTACATTTTCGATGTTATTTTCAAGTACAAAAAGAAAAAAAAGAAGTAGGTGATCGAACAAACAGAAGGGCATCTTTGGATGGCCTCGCAGATCGACCATCATCATCGAAAAAATATATACCAGGGTAGTCATCACGCCCAGCAGCGGTCGTTCGTTCGTCCCCAACCACAGGACAGAACTCTGGCCGAATTATCCCCGTGCGTGCGGGCGACCGGATACAAGACCGCTAGAATCGTTCGGGAAGTTACACCCCAAGCACTCGCACAGGGGGTCTCTCCACGTTGAGCTGTCCGAGTAGAGCCCGCCTAAGCTGGTCGAGGGAAAATATACACCGCACACAACAACCGTGCGAGTTTTCTCTCGTAGCAGAGCAAAAAAAGCCCCCTCTTTCCCATTCCTCACCCACCGAGCACTTTCAGCGGTGATACTGCCCGTGATTCAGCTTTTTCGCCTTTGGGGGTACTGTGCTCACGTCTGGGCCACCAGCTACTGCCAGGAATACCACCGTCGTTTGTGGCCACTCACGCTTTCTGCTGCCGCCGCCAGCGGAAGACCCGGTTGCGACCGGCGCGCCGCTCGCGCCTGGGCCTTTACTCCCGGAGGCCTGTCCACCAGAGCTTGGTGCAGAAACGTGGGGCCCTTGCGCTACTGCGCCCGCGGCGGTCACGCCAGGCACTGAAGCAGTCTGCGCTGCACTTTGTGAGCCTGCATCGTGACCGCGGCTCGACTGAGTGGGCCTCAGTGACATGAAGGATCGAACCCTCTGGGTAAATTGTTCAAGGGGAGGCAGCCCCTCTCTGTACCCTCCCGCTGGAAGGGCGACGTTGCCCGAACCCCGGATTTCACCACCGTAAAGGCATGTTTGTTGTCTAAAAGAGAGAGAGGTTTTTCGGTTTGAACGTTCTGCGCATCGGCACATCGTGCTATGCTACACCATTAGACAGAGCATCTGTGAGACTAACCATGCTCTGTGCTGCAAGTTGTAGCGGCTGCTCTCCCTCTCTCTATCTCTGGTGAGACTGTGAGGGATCCGCGCCAGGCAAGACTCTTGGGAGAGTATAGGCTATGAAATATGTTGGATAATTCCGTCGCAACCACGTGAAAAGAAAAATGGTCAGACCTGTACTTGGTGCTACACTTGTGCAGCGTAGACCTTCTTCAACAAAAAAAAATACGAAATCATCGCCGAAACTTCCAGTGCAATTATTTTTTTTACCCGTATAATTTTTGGCTGATATCTTGATCGGGTCTGCCTCGCCGACCGGTTGGAGTGGATCCATTTTGTACACTGCTGTACACACACCGCTTTTTGTCCGGAAATGTAAGAACCGTTCGTGTACTGATTTGGATATCCAAACGGTTCTTAAGGAACATCCACAAGCAAAACCATTTTGTTTGTTTGGGTCATCCTCATCTGGATGCTGCTGTGCTGACTGTGCTGCTTGCTGTGTTTGTTGTACGAGCAGTAGTAGGTAAAGTAGAACACATTCTCCCTCCTGCTTCCAACTATATGTACCAACCGCCAACAAGTAAGTGCTGCTTGTGTTCCTGCTTCGTGTAATGAGGTCGATGCTTGGTTTTGGATCACCATATATGTATGTATGTGACCGTTGTTGTGAAGGAATAAAATGCGATGCGACCGGCTTCTACAATTTAGTACTTCTACCACTGCTGCTGCTGTTAATACGAGTAGCTGTAACTATTACCAGGTATACTGTTACAGCAGTACGAAGTGGTTGTAGAGTTTCGAACCTTTTTTGGTCCCATGCATAGTCGTACGATTCGATTTTCGAATAGCAGGAATAAGAATCACAAATTATTTGCTTTGTAAAAATATACCAGGTATAAAATCACCACGATTTCAGACGACTGCACTATCAATGTGTAATATTAATATTTTTTCGTTGATTTGCAGCAATTTGTATTGATTTTTAAAGTCATCGTCGTGGGACGATCGATGTCGAAGGTCGGTGGCCCCAAAGGACCGTGCCGAGATCGGATTCGGACATACATAAGCTTCGTATACATCAGGTGCGGTATGTATTAACAGTTTACGTAGCGTTTATTTGTCAGATATACTTGTATAGCGGTATATAACCTACCTGGTATACCGGTATTACTACCTTCGGCGGGAGGGGCACATGTAATACGTAATGATGTGTTGTAGTTCCGTTATTATTGAAAGAAACACACAACAACAAGAGAAAGTTACGCCCCCACAAAAACATACATACAATATAGTGCATATAGAGGGAAAGGGGGATACCATTACACAAGCCCACACCTTGAAGGGCCGTCTATAAATGCAGATGTACGAGTATTGAAAATCGGGAGGGTAAGATGATTAATCCACCCGAAAAAATAGGAGAATGTATCGAAGATGCGGCGCTTCACAACCACTCCCACACACCTCTGTAAGTTTGAACGCGAAATCTGGTTACTACAGATCTGCAGCTTACGGGAAGAAAGCGACGAAGCGAAAATAAAAACGAACGGCCATGACGCTTGCGAACGGGGACGCCAAGACACAGTACCTGGTAAAGTTTTGGTGTATACCGTACGCGCGATGAATACGCCATATATATGCAAAACAATGGCATCACGAAAGGTCGACTAGAAAATATAGAAAATAGAGGTACCGGGTAATGGTAGTAATAAAAGAATACCGAGTAGATGGCAACAGTGAGTAGGCATTGCCATCAGAGCGAGATACATTATTTTACCATTAGCATGTATGTGCCATCTGACAATATCCAGCTTAACTCTTGAACCCTCAATGCCAATGGGGAAAAGGAACCCAATAGAACTACAAATAAGGGAGGCTATGTATTGTGATATTTACATTGACTTCCTCTACCTGCCTCCAGCCTAAAGTCGATCTACTTACGTAATGCGAGTACTGCTTGTTGCCCATTCTACACGCTTATCGTATGACCTGGTATGTCTGTGCCTCCTAGGCCGCATCCAGGCTCCGTCCCCGAGCCATGTCACCCCCCCCGCCCCCCTTCCCCCCCCCGCCATCGAATCTTTTGGACAGAGAGAGAGTGTGTGTATGAGAGAGAGAGAGAGAGAGAGAGAGAGAGAGAGAGAGGGGGGGGGGGGGGATGGGCTATCACCATGTAGCGTGTCTTGGAAACGAGTGAGTGTGTCCCTTGAAAGCATGCAGGAGGGCAGTCAACGGGGAGCAGCGGGCATATATACATGACGACAAAAGGAATCGAGTTACGGTACCGAGAGCGGCGGAGGCGCAGCCCTTCTCTCAGGAGGGGGTGTGCTCGGGTGACCAGCCGGCCTTGCAGCCTCACCAGCAAAAGCCCAAGCGCGCTGCTCTCGATGGGGACGGGAGGGTCATGCTTACCGTCGACGGAAGCGAGTACAATGCCCGATGTTACGTATGTACGTATTGGGAAGCAAGGTTGGGGACATTTCTTTTAGGTTCTTTTGATGGACTTTACCGGCCCGTTGGGAGGCCAGGTTGTTCTTTCAAAGGGGCCACGTCTTGGGATACTTCAGTCACGTGACTAACTCACGTAGCCCGGCGGATAGTTTCTTCCAAAGACAAAAACAAAACGTTTCGCATGCGTGCACTTGAAAAAAAAAACAAAATCCAACATCCTACTATTCATTTTCCACACCCAAATAGGGGGCGTACTCAATTGCTTGCCCTCAGCCGTTTAACCGTTGACCGCGCACCCCTTTAGAGATGAAGCACCGCCCCTACTCGTAATAGACACACCTCCAACGTTTGGGCGCTCATTGCGTTGTTTCCTTGTATAGGATAAAAAAATCTAGCTAATCTTATCCCCTTCCTGTTTAGGCGCCTGTGGCCACGATCTATCTCCTAGGATAGCGATCGTTTTATCTCGCTGCTATCTAGTGTACCAAACTCCTTCATGCCACACTCGTCTATTTGCCTCGTCTCCTCTAACACTAACACATCCCGTTCCTCCCGTTCCTCCTTGTACGTTCCACATTCTCCTACCACTGTGTGAGTCCTCCTCTCTGTTGCGTTGCCACACGGGCACATCTGTGCATCTACTTCCTCCTCCCCCCGGCTGCTCGCACACCGCTTTCTTCTTTCTGGCGGGTCCAGGCCCCCCGCACAAAATCGCGGCTTCAACGTTTTCGCAAAGTCCATAGGGCCGTGCAAATACGTTTTCATTCCGATCCCTTCCCTTAATCCCCCGTATGTCTCTGAGCGTTTCTCCGATTTCACCTCGTTTCTTAGCGGTAGCCTTTCCCCGTGTTTCTATATTTTCTTCCACTCCTGTCTTGTACCTCCCAAACTTCTCTGCGGGCATCATTCCTCCTTGGTTTCCTCCGATATCCTTGCGTACTTTTTCAACTACGCCATCCCACCTTATTCCAGCTCGCCCTTTTTGTCACGTTTCTCCCATACAGCTCTTTCAAATATGGCCGTCAACCTGTTTTTTGGCGCGTTCCTCACTTTTTTGTTGCCATTTCAACTTTCTCAGACCCGTTCTACGATAGATAGAGGTAGCACATTTCCGCTATTATTTCGTTTCTGAAAGACGGGATCCCTTGACCCCAATCTTGATTTCGAAAAAAAAAGAAAAGGTTTTGCAGACTTGGGCAATGGGATCGTTCGCCGCGATGCATTCTGATTTTTGCTGACGTCAGTTTTCGGGTGAGGCATGGAGTGAGGGGCCTCAGAAAATATAGAGTGAACCTCTATTGTTGAACGCCTCCTCGTGTCTCTATTTGTCTCGAGTGGGTACATTCCCAATTATGCTCTTAATACTGCATTATAGTCGTCGTTCTTGGGCACCTTGGTAAAAGTTTTAGCTGCTGTCGTCTGTACCGTTTCCAACTATTTTTACGAACTTCGCAATCCCTCCCCATACTACTGCATATTCTAGCTTTGGTACTATCCCGTTCATCCGGACACACACACCACTTAATGCGAGCGTCAAGATGCGAGTCCATCAGGGGAGGAGGTATACTATAACCAAGTAAAACGAATGAGAAAAAAAAAGTTTTTCGTCAATTCGTCCAAAATCCCACTTGCACTGTGGTTTGTTTCTCATGACGACCTTTATAGGGGCGCGGTGTGTCGGAATAGACAAATAGTATCACGTCCGTTCGTACGTTATTTCGATGTCATCAAACCTACCGCACGATGATCTACGCACGGCAAGATTTATCGGTGGGATGAACAACCATTGTACACAGGAGTACAAGGGCACTTACTTGCAGCCTAGGTGAGGTTATTATTGCCTTTTTTCGTCGTGCGCTCCCCTGCCTTTCGCGTTGGGGGGGGGGGTCCCCTCTCGTTTTCAGTCTCGCGACTGAAATAGCCCAACAAGGATACTTAAATCTATGACGAACGCGAGTGAGGAGCGGGCTCCCTGAGTCGAGCATGGTTCGAAACCCAGCTCGGAAGGAGCGTGACGGAGGTTCGAAACAAACTTCAAGGAGTGCCCCAAAGGGAGCGATGGATATAGCATCGTTCCCGAATATTGGCTGGACCGGGGGTCTCAACACGGAGGAAGGCGGCGCCCCAAGGCCCCGTCCGGCCCCAGAGGCCGACATGCCGGCGGCGCACGACACGGTCACACCACAGTAATGGCTCCCGGAAAAAGCCCAAAACAATTTGAGTGAGTTCTTCAACTGAGGCCGTCACGCCGAGAACACAGCTATATACTATTCTACTCTGGACCGGCTTCCCCGGAGACGGCACGCCCACCGGGATCGGACAACCAGCTATAGGGGGGATGGAGGCAAGAGTCTTCCGCTGACATGAAATCGCTCCAGAGGCCTCCAGGGGGCTGGGGCTGGCTGTTTCGCCTGCGTTCGGGCGCGGCCAACGGACTCGCTCCGCGTCACAACCCCCCTCAGAGTTCGCGGGGATAGGAATACGTATGGTGGGTAAAGCGGAGTAGTTTGATGTGTGGCAGCGAGGTGCCCCTGCTGCGACGCAGTCGACGTGGACACGCAACACGTAAGCACCTACAGCATCTGCCGCAGAGCCGGGGGCGTAGGCGAATCAGCACCACCCAGCCTCTCTCCAGCACGCGATCGATCTCGCGCCCTCTCACAAGCGGCTTGGGACCCCTCACCAAGTTGAAAGTGAGGAGCCCTTTACGGCAGGTCGGAACCTGAGGAACCCGAGGATGGACGTCGCCATCGCCATCAGGAGGAGAGGGGGCGGTCTTTGGGACACGCGAAACCCGAAATACCCCGGCGACAAGGCCACCCTACCACCACAACGGATAGAGGCAACCCATGTTAGAGATTCGATCGCAACCACTGCGCTAGCAGTCAGCGCTCGCCATACTAAGTAGACTACTGTAGTTCTTCCGTAACTACGATATGCCAGGTATCTCTAACAAAATAAGCGCAATCGGGAGTCCATCTGGCTGTAGACCCCGCAAGGGAGGGTTTTCACCTGCTTGGCGGCGGCAGCGCTAATCACGACGGGTCAGCTGACTTCAACCCCCAAGACGCGCAGCAAGCGGCAGCATTACGTACACTCTTCTTCCGGAGCAAGCGCCCTTCGACGAGCGCCGCCACGAACTCGCCACTTGCGCTTGGCGGCGGCAGCGCTAATCACGACGGGTGAGCTGACTTCAACCCCCAAGACGCGCAGCAAGCGGCAGCATTACGTACACTCTTCTTCCGGAGCAAGCGCCCTTCGACGAGCGCCGCCACGAACTCGCCACTTGCGGTGTGGGAATATTGTTTGGGGGTCTCGCGGGGGAGAAGATAGAGCAGCCTCGGCGGCAAGAAAGTGCAGTGGGGGAAAGGGATGGAGGGTCCCTTGCTTGAAAGGGAATATGCACGCAAGGAGGGCGCCTCTTGTAGGTAGTCTCGGTTACCACACAGGCAGGCGGTTACCTTGAGAAGGGTGTATCGATTGAACCTCTAATTAATTGCGGAATCATCAGGAGGCTCGGAGGAGCATAGGCGCCCGCCTATGCTCCTCCGAGCCTCCTGATGATTCCGCAGCGAGGGCCGCTGCTTGCTTGCTTGCGTTGTACCTGGTATGCCAGTGAGGCAGTAGCGCTCCAGGCGGTTCGCGCCTCTCCCTCCCTCACAACCCCCCCCCCCCACCGCGCGCGCTCAACGACGTCTTCTCCTTCTCTGTGCTGATGAGGGTGCCCGCCACCACCCCACCCACCGTCCCCTCTGAGTCGCGCCACGGTGGAGGATAGTGGTACCATTTTTTTTCTCACGAGCAGTTTCCTGTTTTATAAATACACCTACGCAGGCCATGGGACTACGCATCGGATTTTGGGAAGTGTGTGTGTGTGTGTGTGTGTGTGTGTGTGTGTGTGTTTTTTCACTTTGAACCGTTCTTTCTACCCGTCGACATCCAGCACACCCAGTGTCCCTCCCGCCGATTCTTCACGCAAGAGAGAGGCGAGAGGTACTATAACGGGGGACCATGAAAAATAGGACCAAAATGTTGTTATTACGGGGGAACATAGTTAATAGGACCAAATATTGTTAGTAAAAATGGTGAAATATACAGGTTTTTATGTATACCATAGGTCCTATTAACTATGGTCCCCCGTAAAATAGTAAAAAAAGGGAAACATATAGGTTTTTGTGTGTACGTAGGTCCTATTTGCTATGGTCCCCCGTACTAGTAGTCCTTTTTTTTTCAGCCTCGTTTTTCGGGTGAGGTACAATTGAGCTCCTTAAGGGAGGAGGGGGAGGAGCGTCAAAACGTAGATAGGGCGCGTGTTACGGTACACATAATATATAGGAGAATACATGATATTTAGCTAATACCTGGTATGAAATAAATGATGTGGGGAATGTAAATTGGGAAACGCGGCTGGCAGAGAAGCGTATGAGGCATGCTGCTGATTTACGGAAGGATATTCGGTTTTTATTGGAATGGCCTCTACGCTATATTGTCGGAAAGCAAGCCTACTAACAATAACAATAATAATAACAATAATAATAACAATAATAGTAGTAACAATAATAATAACAATAGTAATCCTTTTGTTTCCGAGGTTTTCTTCTTTCGGGAAAGTTATGAGTGATCCATGTTGAAGATCATGCTGCACATTGTCGGATGGCAAGAGAAATAATAATAATAATAATAATAATAATAATAATAATAATAATAATAATAATAATAATATTAATAATAATAATAATAATAATAATAATAATAATAATAATAATATCACTTTTTTTAGGCTCCTCCTTGCTCGAGGAGACCTCTACTTATTAATATCATGGACCGAAAAAGGCGAAGCGAAGGCAAAAACAGAGTGATGAAAAAAAAAACTTGTGCCGGCAAAAAGGCAAGAAGTCCTAAGCCGAAGACGCCACTTGTTAAGATCATGGACAGAGAGAGGGACACTTTGTATCCCTGGGCAGGTCTGCCTATTAAGCCGGTACTCGTTGGTACTCACGTTGATGTTCGGTTAGAGATGGAAGAGCCACTTCATTCCTTTCGTGCACGACGGAGACTGAGACCACGCTCGTGCCTCTCTGGAAAAACCCTGGTTTTCCACCTAAGACACGCCTTCCAAGTACTACAGATACGATCCCAGTGCCAGAACCCAGGTAATTACAGGGCTTTCAACCTCATACTAAGCAGCATCATGACATACTCCTCCCCAAAAGCCGACCAAACGTAAAATCAAGATGAGCAATCCGATGGTCCATATAGAGGTATGCAACGGCTACTATTACGGGGGACCATAGTTAATAGGACCTATGGTACACATAAAAACCTATATATTTAACCATTTTTACTAACAATATTCGGTCATATTAACAAGGGCCCCCCGTAATAGCAATACTGTATCGTCGTCGGACATTCACGGGATTCCCAGACGCCGTTGGGTACTTTTGTAGCGTTTAGGAGCGCCCCCCCCGTCAGTCAGAAACGGTTCGGCGAAAAAAAAAGGTGCTAGATATACCCCTATCGCAGAACGCCTCCTGTATTACGGGGGAAACATAGCGATCGGACCGGATACGCCGAGTGAAAATACTGGAATAGGTAGGTTTTTGTGTTTACGATGGGTCCTAGTTACTATGCCCCCCCTGTGGTAGGGTATAGGTGAGTGAACTCCCCAGCTGAGGAGCCTCGTCAGGCAAAAATAATGAAAGCCGACAAACAAGTGTTGTATACCTCTAGGCGCGTGCTGCGATAGAGGTAGCACATTTCCGCAGAAAGGTTTTCTGAATGGCGGGGGTTCCTTGACCCAAAATCGCCGGAATGCCCGTCCTTGTTTCGAAAAATGAATGACGTTTTTTCGGTGTGCTTGGGCCGTGGGATTATTCATCACAGGATGCAGTTTGATTCTTGCTCGCGTCAGTTTTCGGGGGAGGTGTGGAGCTCCTAAAGTGAGGAGGAGGCGTTCTACGATTGAGGTTCGCCCTAATTTTTCTGAGTCTCCTCCCTTGAGGAGCTCCATACCTCACCCGAAAACTGACTTCATCGAAAATCGAATTGCATCGCGGCGAATAACCCCATGGCCCGAGTCTACGAAAAGTTTTTTCGAAATCAAGATTGGCATTCCGATGATTTCGGGTCATGGAACCCCGCCTTTCAAAAACATAATAATAGCGGAAATAAATGTACTATTAATACCTCTATCGTAGAATGGGTCGGAGCCTCAGAAAAATTAGGGTGAACCTCTATCGCAGAACGTCTCTCGTGTCTCAGCACGCCTCCTAGGGTAGTTGAGCTCCTCGGTTAAGGAGCCCCGTCACTCAGAAATGGTTTGGCTGAAAAGTAAAGCGCTACCTCTGTCATCGTAGCACTCGTCGTAGCTTCACCCCTCAAACCCTATATACAACCACCTGCCGAGCAACGCCATGGCGGCATATAGGAGTGGTGTCTTCTTATTATTATTATTATTATTATTATTATGATTATTATTATTATTATTATTATTATTATTATTATTATTATTATTATTATTATCATTATTATTATTATTATTATTATTATTATTATTATTACTATTATTATTCTCCAAGTTTTTTCCCCGCAAAAGAGGCAGCTCAACATGTCACCCGAAACAATTGAGATCAAAGTTTTTTTTTTGTTGGCTCAACCCGACCAACATTTCTACTGCGCTACTGCTGTATGTAGCTCTGAAACACCCATACTGGTGCAGGTATCGTGCCTGACCGGCGGTAGTTGCTGCAAGTACACTCGAGGACCTCAACCGGTCAGAAAATATTGTCTCAGAAGGCAGAAACTGCAACCCCTACCGTCGGGTGAGTCTGACCGCAGCACGCCTCCTTCAATGGCTCTTTCAGCTTGGACCCTCCGGACAGGAGCGGGGGGGGGGGGCGGGGGGGGGGGGGTACTCATGCCATGCATGGCCGTAGTCGTATGACCACAGACCTTCGCGAGCACCCCCACAAAAAAGTGCCGGGGCGGACCGCGTCGGGGTTTCCACCGACCAGAGGGAGGCACTGCTTTCGACACCAAGCGCGAAGCGAAACGGGAGGTTGTTGGTACGAGTGAAGGGGGAGCTTACATCCTATAATAATACTACAGTAAGAGCCGCGTGTGAGGCGGACTTTCTTGCGTTGGATGACAGCGTCGAGCTCATGCTCTCGAGTTTCGTGCACCTACCTGCTATATAGTACGGTATACCTCTCAAACTACTGTAAAGCGTGATCCGTGATTTAACTTGGACCCTCGAGGCAGAGATGAGGAGGAAGAGGGGCGGGCGGGCGGGCGGGCGGGCGGGCGGGGGGGGGGTGTCCTCGATAAGAGATATATATGTACGCTCGATCTCATGCGTGGCCGTTGTCGTATGACCATAGAATGTGGGCGGGGGGGGCGGGGGGGGGTGTACTCGATTGGAGAGATGTACTCGGCGCGCGCGCGGGTGTGTGTGTGTGTGTCCTCGATAGGAGAGATGTACTCGATCTCATGCATGGCCGTAGTCGTATGACCATAGACCCTCGCATCCCTACAATGCCGGGACGGAGCATGTCGGGTTTTCACCGACCAGGCAGACATTTGCTTGCACCAAGCGCGAAGCGCCGTGAGGTGTCTGGTGAGTCGCATGAAGGGTGAGATGCATCCTACTAAGAACCGCTTGTGAGGCGGACTTACATATAGATGGCAGCTTCAATGAGTTATTTTAATTTGCGGTGTAGCCACTTCCAGAGACAGCAATGGGAGAACTATGTAACTGCCTCTTGGGTGCCTTACCTTGAACACTGCGTGATACGATCAATTCCTTTGTGTGGAGTGAAGGTCTTTTACCTCGCACAAATGATCTAACTCGACGACCAGCTGTGGGCGACCGCCAAAAAAAAAAAAACGGTACCCTGGTTGTCTGGCTCACGTAGTGAGCGGCATGTTTTACAGTGTCGTTGCCAACCGACGCCAACCCAGCCTATATACAACAGAGCAGCGGGTTATCATGCATGGCCGTAGTCGTAGGGGGGGGGGAGGGGGGGGGGGAGGGGGGGGGGTCGCAATTACCACAGCAGTAGCGCTAAAACCAAGTCGATACTTTCATTAGAGGGGAAGCCTTTTCGCTATGTACCAGGTGTATATACTGCAAAAACGACCGCACACTTGTTCCGAATACTTCGTCCCGAAAACCGTGGTTGCAGTTCTGAAAATAAATTTATTGTGCTGTCTTTTGTCGGACGGCAAATATGCTACGTAGAGGGTGTGTTCACTCTTAGTAGGGCATGCTTACACTCCGGAGATACCTCTGGGTACTGCGCCCGGGTGCAGCTTTGACGACCATGTTCGGTATCCGGATATGTACCCAGATACCTCCCGAGTGTAAATATATAAAAAAGTACCAGGTATTCTACTACGGGGGAATATATTAAATAGGACCACATTTTGTTGGCAAAAATAGCGATATATATATATATTAGTGTGTATCGTAGGTCCTATTTACTATGGCCCCCGTAATAAGTACATGTACGTATACCCTACACTAAATACACCCCTTGCACGCATGAAAATTGTGTGTGTTTTCAACTTAGACCTTTCGGGGCAGGAACGGGGGAAGAATGTACCTTCGAATTTTGTACACGTGCTACTTGTAGATTTATTGTACCTGACGCAAAGTAGGTTTGACTCAACTTGGACCGTCCGAACAAGACGAGGAGGAGTTCGGGGGGGGTGGGGGGGTGGGGGGGTGGGGGGGGGGGGGGGGGGGGGGGGAAGAGGGGCGGGTCGCAGTTACCACAGCAACAGCCCCACCAAAACCACTTCGATTGCCTCCGCAGTTGCAGTGACCACGACAACAGTCTCCCACGACAACCGCTTCGATTGTCTCAGCAGTTGAGAGAGGGGAACCTCCTTACTGTCTGCTGCCAAAGTGATCTATCTCACCACACTCACCTGTCCCAGGTGCTCTACCGTTCCTCTCAAAATTTGGCAGAGATGGTTCTGGAGAGCTTTATGCTGCACGTTCTGAGACGGTCAACGCGCAAGGGTGCGCTTAGGCAGTAGGGTACACCACCTTTAGATACTCTGGGGTGCCCGGGTACCCATACTGTAGACGATATCACACGGGTGGTAAGATATCACCACACCCCCTACGTAGGGCGAGACGAAATGCCGAGCCGATTTTCTCCGAGACGAGAGCGGCACACACACCACAAAAAATGTGGTGGCTTGTTTAGAAACATCCCGATGGTACGGGGCGCAGCAGTCCACAAGACTTTTATCGCCCGCCGTGTGACCTTCCTCCACGTTTTCGAGAGAAACAAAAAAAAAAAACAGCTTGAAAAATCGTCGGGGTCGGAGTCGGAGGAGGTGTGTTCTCCTGAGTGTTGCATGCACGGTATACCCGAATACCGTATGACCATAACAACCAGCTTGGTACCCGGGCACTTTACGTACCCCAGAGCATGTGCCCGGACAGAAACGGGGAGGGGGGGGGGGGGTGCGTGCTCATGTCATGCATGGCCCCAGTCGCATGACCGTGGAGCCTCGCATCCCCACAATGCCGGGACGGAGCACGTCGGGTTTTTGCCGACCAGGCATAAACCTTGTTTGCACCAAAAAAGCGAAGCGAAACTTGGGGTGTTCGGCGAGTCACATGAAGGGTGAGCTGCATCCTACTATTTAAGAACCGCTTGTGGGGCGGACTTGCACATGGATGACCGCTTCACGGGGGGGAGTTGGCGTACTCATTTGTTTGCTTGCCTTAGTCATTTGACCATTGACCATGCATCTTTTTCGAGACGGAGCACCCGTTCCTACGCCTACGAGAGACACCTCCAACATTTGGGTGCTCATTACGTTGTTTCCATATATTACGCAGATTTTTTTTTGCTAATGTTATGCCCCTCCTGTTCCGCCGCCTGTGGCCACCATCTATCTCCTAGGATAGCGATCGTTTTTCTCGCTGCTATCTAGTGTGTCCAACTCCTCCACGTCACATTCGTCTATTTCCCTCGTCTCCTCTCCTAAAACGTCCCGTTCCTCCTTGTACATTTCACATTCTCCTACTATGTGAGTTCTACTCTCTATTGCTTTGCCACACGGGCACATCTGTGCATCTACTTCCTGCTCTCCTCCCGGCTACTGGTATGCCTCCTTCTTCTTTCTGGCAGGTCCAGGTCGCCTACACAAAGTCGCAGTTTCAGCGATTTCGCGATTTCCACCGGCCCGTGCCAATCAGTTTTCCTTCCTATTCCTTCCGTGAATCCCCCGTATATCTCTGGGTGTTTTTTCCGATTCCACCTTGTTCCTCAGCGCGCTAGCCTTTCCCTTCTTTCTATCCTTCCTTCTACTTCTGCCTTGTACCTCCCATACTTCCCGGCGGACATTACCTCTTCTTCGGCCAAAACCAAATGCCCACCACAACCCGGGAGTGCTTGCGCATTTCGTGCACGTATACCTCCATTTGGACCCTCCAAGCAGGGGCGAGCAGCAGCAGGAGGCGGCGGCGGGGGGGGGGGGGGGGGGGGTCACAGTTACCACAACAGCAGTTACACTCTTCTTACCCCCCCACCAAGTCGATGGCCTCGACAGGGGGGAGAGGGAGCCTTCGAACTTGTACGACTATTACGGGGGACCATAGTTACTAGGACCAAATATTGTTACTACGGGGGACCATAGTAAATAGGACTAAATACTGTTGCTAAAAATAGCGAAATATATAGGTTTTTGTCTATACCGTGGGTCCTATTTAATATGGTCCCCCGTAATAGTAAAAAAAGGTTAAATACACAGGGTTTTTATGTATACCATAGGTCCCCCGTAGTAGGACACAAGCGTGACCCCGCCCTTGTAGTCCATGTAGTTTTTTTACCCCGAAAGAGGGCGGGGGTGAGTGTATCATATATAACTCTGAGGGTATTTCTTCCAAGTGAAGTGAAGCAACAAAATGTTCAACTCTATTTCCGACTGGTTTTACGGTAGCGGGACAGCGTTTGGGCTTTAATATGCCTTCTTAGGACTGCGCTCCCGTTTTCGGGGGCTTTTTTGGGGGACGAATTACGCGGAATCAGAGTTGGACACGTGTTTCTGGACGGTGCAGTAGTACTGAAAAAAAAGGGTTAAACACACACATTTTTTCTTCTCTGTTTCTCGCAGAGTGGCACAAGCAAGCAAAAACGCCACGTTGTGGGGGGGTGTGTGAAGGTGCAAGAAGCGTTCGAAAAAAAAAAAGTGAGGTTTTCGGACCCGTGACCTGGACGACGTCAAACGCGAAGGTGTTGCCTGCCGAGCTGCAGGGGGGGTAAACGACCGATCGGTTACCCACAGCCCACGGTAACCCTTCCAGCAGGTGCACTTCGCGAAAAGGACACAAAACGGCTTGAAAAAAAATAAAACAACGCCGGCAAATAAATCGGGCGCAAAATAGTCACAGACTAGTCACTCGCTCGAGTGGCTTTTTGAGCCGCTGAGAAAGATGAAAAAAAAACATGGAACCTAAATGTGGCCGATGCGTGCTACGAAATATACGGGGGTACAGCACAAACAAGGAGGGTGTACGAACAAAAAAAAACGACGCCCTACTGCGCTGTGTGAGTGAGTGTTTTTTTTTTGTCCGAGACAGGGGGAGGGCATACTATAATAGAGGACCTTTAACAATCTGGGAGAAGGGATCTTTAGGTTGGTAGGCTGTTCAGGTGTTTTGGTTCCTGTCGGGATCAAGGTACGGGCGAAGACCCAACCCAACCCCTGACTCTAACCCTAACCCTAACCCTAACCCTAACCCCAACCCTGACCCCGAACCGCAGCCAAAACGGGCCAAAACTCGCCATAAACGCGGCTGCGCTCTGCGCCGCGTTTGCATCGAACCAGGAAATTTCTCAGATGCGGGTGACGATTCCGAAGTGCAGACCACGCTACGCATTTTTCAAGTCAAAACCATCCCTAAAGATCCCTTCTCCCAGATTGCTAAACCTACTCCTATACCTGGTATATAATAATAGGATCACGTAAGACTAGCACCCTACTTTTTTTTTCTTTTCTTCTTTTTTTTTGGGGGGGCGGGGGGGGGGGCTGCTGTGCGGCTGGCTCGAATGAGGAGTTGCTCCCATGTATACGTACTATTAATATTAAATTATCATGCAACCCATCACCCCAAACGTTTTTTTTTGGCTTTTTTTTTTTATGAAACTGTGTAAGCTTATACAACCAGATGAAAAAAGAATCCCATGGCCTGCCTCCACCTCCCCCTCCGGCCACATCGCGCGACACGGCGGCCACAGCGTCGCCGCGAGCGCCAATTCCCCCTCTCAGCACACAAAATCAATCAATTCGAGACTCTCTGCCATCATCCATCCGTATGCAAGAAACTTCGGCACTACTATTCCGGGGGACCATAGTAAATAGGACCAAATATTGTTAGTAAAATTGTATAATATATAGGTTTTTATCTATGTCATAGGTCCTATTATCTATGGCCCCCCGTAAAAACAATATTTGGCCCTACCAGGTATTTAAGATTGTCCCCCGCAATACTACTGTCGTATAGGTACCCCGAGTCTGTCCCCCTCACAAAGCGGTTTTTAGGCGCGGCTATTTTTACCATCAATTATTAAAACGAAAAATGATGTGTGCAACAAAAAGGATGCTTTCTTGGGTACAATACGTCATGTCCTTTTTGGGTGCAATGAGGCATGCCTTATTAATATTATTTCTCTTGCCATCCGACAATGTGCAGCATGATCTTCAACATGGATCACTCATAACTTTCCCGAAAGAAGAAAACCTCGGAAACAAAAGGAAAAATTGGTACAGGCACGCCTTATTGGTACTGTTGCTGTACCAATAAGGCGTGCTCTTAATGGGTACTAAGGTAGAGAGGTATAGCACATTTTCGCTATTTTGTTTCTGAAAGACGTTGTTCCTTGACCCCCAGATCGTCGGAAAATCAACAATCTTGATTTGGAAAAAAAAAACGTGTTGCAGACTTGGGTTATGGGATTATTCGCCGCGATGCATCTTGATTTTTGCATAATAAGTCAGTTTTCGGGCGAGGCATGGAGTGAGGAGCCTTAGAAAAACTAGGGTGAAACCTCTATTGTAGAACGCCTCGCGCCTTAATGGGTACTAAGGCATGCCTCTTGTTGAGATGTGTAAGATCAACCCGATGGACAACAATCTCATGGCCTGCTGCTGTTGTTGTACCTGGTAGGTGCTATAACGAAAAATGTTGCGTGCAACAAACGGTAAGGCGTGATAACCCCTCCCCGCCAGAGGAGATATCACCTACTTTTTTCTGGGTCTCCTGCTGCTCACTTGAGAAGCTCCATGTATATACATATACATACACACCTAATAATCAGAAACTTTTTTTTATACTTTTTGGGTGAAAATGTATAAGCTTGACCAGATGGACAATAATCCCATGGCCTACTCGTACTATTTAATACTACAGCGAAAAATATGTACAAAAGTATATAAGGCATGCCTTCTTGCGTACAAGAAGACATACATGCTTCCTTTTCGGGTACACAATAATAAGGCATGCAAATAGAGTAGACAAGCCGAAAGTTGGCACGGAAGGGAGGTAGACTTGGTGCATGGGTTTCCTTTTGTTTCCGAGGTTTTCTTCTTTCGGGAAAGTTATGAGTGATCCATGTTGAAGATCATGCTGCACATTGTCGGATGGCAAAATAAATAATATTAAGGCATGCCTTTTCGGGTACAACAATAAGACGCATGCCTAATTGGGTACAACGAGGCATGCCTTACTATTACGGGGGACATATATATACTAAATATCTGGTAAGACCTACGACACGGACAAAAACCTACACCTCTGGTAAACATTTCGCTATTTTTACTATGACGGGGGACCATAGTTAATACCAGGGTAGGACCAAATACTGTCAGTAAAAATGGTTAAATATATACCCTGGTGGGTTTTTATGTATACCATAGGTCCTATTAACTATGGTCCCCCGTAATAACAATATTTTGCCCTATTTACTACCAGGTATGTTCCCCCGAAATAGGCATACCAGTATATATATCTATATACCTGGTACCTGGTATGCTTTATTATCATTTCTCTTGCCATCCAACAATGTGCAGCATGATCTTCAAAATGGATCACTCATAACACTCATAACTTTTCCGAAAGAAGAAAACCTCGGAAACAAAAGGAAACCCATGCACCAAGTCTACCTTTATTGGGTAGCTCCTCAGTGCCCTTGGCCCTCTAGGTACTGCGGTCCCATTGTGGGGACTAAACACTCAAATTCCAAGTAGTTTGCCCCCAAAACGGGACTGCAGCATCTACTACTACTACTACTTACTACCAGTACTGTTTACGGGGAACCATAGTAGTGTGTGTGTGTGTTCTTCACATTAAACCGTTCTTTCTACCCGTCGACATCCAGCACAACCAGTGTCCGTGCCGATTCTTCAATCCTATTAATAGAAGATACCTGGTATACAAGTTCTGTGGTCACAAAGCTACGCCACAGAGATACTACGTTGCCACGTGTGCAGTGTGAACTGCAGTGGGCAATGCAAAGCCATGTCATCATACTAGATACGACAGGCACGACATACGCAATCTATGAAATAGTGAAACGAAAAGAAACAATCAAAGAGAAAACAAAAACAAGGTAGACAAATCGAAAAAGAAAAAGAAGAAAAATGAAAGCAAAATCTAAGAGAAACAATCTGTCGTGCCCCCCCCCCCGCAGGCGAGGTGGCCAACACTTGAAAAAGAACGAGCTGGAAAAAAGAAGAAATAACAAAAAACACCACTGCTTGTGAACAGAGTAAGACAAAGAACCAAGGAGAAAGTAACAAGGAAAAATAACAAAGGGGAAATAACAGGCAGACCAAAGCCCAAAGCACCTTCCAGGTGGCGGCAGCAGCTTGTGGTACGAGTAGTATAGCCAGGTTCTCCCTGCTAATCCGCCTGGTACCTTGCTACCCAGACTGCCGTCTCCGCCCTGCGTTCGTCAACTATGCCCAGCCCCTTGGCGTCAGACAATACGAGCCGAGCAGAGCAGGTTCGTCTTCCAACCACGCCACACGGCTCCTTGAGTACGGCTTATCAATCAGAAAAGGAAGAGGAAGAGAAAAAATGAAATGAAAATCACGGAGAGTCAGCGCAAGAAAGAAAAAAAAACAAAACTAAAAGAGAAGACAAGGGAAGACCACGTTCGAGCCAGCTGCACCAGTTGGTAGCACTAGTAGTATGGTCATATTCTACTTCCTAGTCGACTTGGTGCCTTGCTACCCTGTCTGCCATCTCCTTCCTACTTTCGTCTACCGCCGTTTCCCTTCTACCCCTCCTGTCCCCCCCCCTCTCCGCATTCCCTCGGTCGGGCTTTATGCCACTTCTCCTGTTGCCCCCTCCCCCCCCGTTCCTTTGGGCACCATCCACGGCGGATGCGCGGCGCTGCCTACTCATCTCAGCCTCAGCCTCGTGCCACCTCACCATGAACCGTTCGGCTGCTTCAAGGATCCCCCGGTACCACTTCCCCACCTTTTTGGCTGCAGTGGACCACAACGCGGTCTCAACTCCAAACACCAAGGGGGCAACTTCCGTTGACCCTTCGGTGGCTCGGAACTCCCTAAGGTCTTCGACTATGCATCTATGCCAAGTCTTACACTGTCCGCCTGGTCTCGGGTTCTCCCCACCAGCTATCGTCCCGAGCATTACCCGATTGGGTAATCGCTCCTTGCTTTGCCGTGCCACGCCCCCCGCAAAGAAGAGCCGCCGTTTACGAATGGTCGTTTCGATGCTCTCGCAACGTGTCATCTTGAGGGCCTTCGCGTACGAGAGGGTTGCATGGTCAGTATGAAGTCGGCGCTGGAAGCCAATGACTCGCAACAGGACTTGGTGGTGAGCCGTTCGAAGCTTGGCAAAGTGTTCCGCTCTGAGGGTCCACGTCACACACCCGTACAGCAGGGTCTCAATCACCTCGGCCTTCAGCATTCGGACTTTAAGGCTAAGGGGGGCGGTCGTCCTATCATACAACTCCGGGCCGAACCGTTTGGGGCATGCTCGCATGAGGCGGATCCGTCGGTCGATTTCGAGCGAGAGGTCAGCGTTTTCGTGGATAACGCCGCCTAGGTATAAGAACTGGGTCGTCTGCTTATACCTCTGACCTGCCGCTTCGATGACGAGCGGTGGTGCGAGGGTTGTCCGGTCTGGTGTTTGTAGGACCATTGTCTCAGTCTTCTTTTCCGACACCGTGAGGCCTGCTGCTTCGAAGACAGTCACGATGACTGTCATCATTTTTGCGAGCCCTTCAGCCGACTTCGAGACAATTCCTGCATCGTCGGCGTACAACATGCCCCATACAGACCTTCGCACGCACGCCAATGGCTCCTCCTTCCCTGTTCGAACTACTCCAGCTTCCCAGAGTTGGACCAAATCCCTTACAATGGCTTCGTCTTGGCTGAAGCGTACTATTACATAGTACGACGTTTAACGCAGCAGCGAAGAACACGTTGAACAGTAACGGTGATGGTACACAGCCTTGCCGCAGCCCCTGCGTGACATCAAACCATTCCAAGAGCTCGCCGTCATCAGTACGCACGCGAGCCCGCATGCCATCGTGGAAATTACGGATAATTCTCAGCATCTTGGTTGGTACGCCAAAGCGTGTGAGTACCTTCCATAACAGCTCTCGGTCGACAGAGTCGTACGCTTTCTGCAGATCGATGAAGCACACGTATAAGGGGATTTTCCTCTGTCGTCCGAGCTCTTGCAGCCGGCGCACGACGAACAACATATCAATCGTTGATCGTGCGGGGCGGAAGCCGCACTGTTCCTCGGGGAGTAGTTCCTCGGTCTCGCAGTAGTTGCTGAGGCGGGACGCGACGATTTTCAACAACACTTTGCCTGCGTGGGCAACAAGCGAAATCCCTCTATAGTTGTTGCAGTCAGTTCGATCCTTCTTTTTGTGAAGGACCTTGATGATCGCATCTTTCCATTGCTGAGGGACTTCTCCTGTTAACCAAACATTGACAAGGATGTTGTGAAAGCGCTGGGCGAATGCCGGGTGGTCGATTTTTAGGAGTTCGACCGGGAGACCATCTGGCCCGACAGCTTTCCAATTCGGCATCCCCTTACGTGCTTCGGTCATCTCGTCTATGGATGGTTCATCTTCAAGCGACAGTTTAGGCGGTCGCGGTGGCAAGAGGTCGATGATGGTGGGATCGAGTTTCAGCGACTTCGTGTTCAAGAGTTTGTGGTAAAACCCCGCCCATCGTTCACGAATTCGCACCTTATCCCGTAGGATCGTGCCATCCTCGTCCCTAATGAACTGTTCGCTCCTCGCTTTAGTCCCTTCCAATCCTACCGTACTCTTAAGGTGCTTGTAAAAGCCTCTTTGGTCGTTGTTCGCTAGGAGTCGTTCGGTTTCGGCAAGGTACGCTTCGAAGTACGCATGCAGTCCTGCGGCAATCACCTTCTGCAGGTTCGCACACGCAGATCTCAGGGTCTTCCACGCGGTTCTGTCCCGGGGGTGGGCACGCAAGAATTGTCGTGCATCCTCCCTCGCTGTCCATGCTGGCATGAATGCGGCCAAGGTTTCGGCAGACTCACACCATCCATGTCTGCGGTGGCGACGTGCAGGGGGTGGTACCTCTTTTTCGACCGCATCAATAACAGCCGTAGTGAAAATCTCAACCATACCAGACGTATTACGGGGCTGGATAGGCTGGTTGAGAGTGGAGATGATCCTGGAGACTACTCGTTCACGACAATTTCCATCGGACATAAAAAGCTGCCTGTCGAACTCTCGGCGTTTCGTCGGTCTACGTATTTGTCTGTTGGGCGCAAAATGACCACCGAGTCGGACTTTGATATACAAGATGTTGTGGTCTGAGTCAGCCTTAGCTGGGGCAGGAGGCTGTGGGACGACTTTCGCATCTTGTACTCTAGGTCGATGGACTTGACGGGTTAGGATGTAGTCAATCCGCTTACGGTCATTCGGGCCGGTGCCGTTGTAAGTATGCGATATCCCACCCTTGCGCGTGCTGAAAAACGTGTTGGTGAGAGCCAACTTGCAATTGGTGGCGAACGACAGGAGCCGTCTGCCATTATCGTTACGAACATCACGTCCATACGCTCCCAGCACTCTGCTTTCATCATCACCGCACCCTTCCTTCCTCTGTCCAGTTCGCGCGTTGGCATCCATCAGTACAAACAGACACTCTTTCGTCGGGATTTTTTCCACCAAGTACTCCAGCTTCTTCTGCCAGAAAATACGTTTCAGTTCGGCGTCCTTGGTACAATCAGTTGGAGCATACGCAACGACGAAATTGACTGCCTCGCATTTGCCAGCCAGCTCAAAGCGCATACCAGGTAGACATTAGCCGCTCGTCAACGAACTGATGAGTATACACAGACTTACTGCACAACGATTCCTTGACAGCTAGGCCTACGCCGTACAGCCCTTGCCTGGTGGCTGTTGTTTCCTGTCCTGAACAGAAAACACGATACCCTGCCGCACGGAACGTCGTGCTGCCGGACCTCCGAGTTTCTTGCAGGCCGATGAAGTCACAGCCGAGTTGCCGTCCCTTCGCCAGTACCCGCTCGTCATGTCCGTACCCGTTCTTCCCCTTTACAGCCAGGGTGCGCACATTGTAGGTCGCTACCGTCACAAGTGCCTCCTTCTGTCTCTTACGAGCCTCGCGTGCTGCTTTCTTTGCCAGCCGACGTGAGGCTCGTCCCCGCCTTCTTTTTTTCTTTTTTTGTTTCTTTTTTTTCTCTACGAGTATGGCGAAAGTGGCTCTCCGTTTCGTATATATATATATATATATATATTATTTTATTTTTTCCATCCCATTCATTATCTTCGCACATCTTCTTCTCTCTCTCCTTCCAACTCGTAACTCAGATCCGGGGTCACATAGCAGGCTCTTCTCCCCCCTTCCCGCTACGGTACGTGCCTTCATTTTTTATCGCGAGAAGATTTCAGCCTTTTCTTCCCTCGTCGACTCGCATCGAATTGTGCCTACCCACGCTGCAAGGCGCTCTCAACAATTGAATCCCTTTTTTTTTATTTTTGCAAATAAAGTCAAAGTCCGACCCTCCTGGGGCTCGAACCCAGGACTCAAACAAGTAGAATTCGAGGTTAACCACTTGAACCACCGGGGCGACCGGTATATATAAATAGGACTAAATATTGTGAGAAAGTAAATATATGGGTTTTTTATGTGTACCATAGATAGGTCTTATTTACTATGCCCCCCCGGGATATTAATGAAAGAGTTCAAGGAACTGCGTCAGTAAAAAAAAAAAATCCAAATTGTCCTATTAATACATACCTGGTACGTACCCCTATCTCTAGAGCGCGCCGACCTCCCGAAACAGCACCAACCACCAGTCGGATTAATTTCCCACCCAACCTGTCTGTTCCCGAAAACGTGGCGGCGTGTGGTTCTGAAGAGGCTGCGTATACATGTACCAGGTATGATGTATTTTACCCCTTTGACAGGTCCCTAAAAGTATATCGATATGCCCTCCTCTCTTCACATATATACATACGTACGCATGAATGTATTCGAACAGCTTTCTTTCGTCTCCCGAAAAAACGTGGGGTTGCGGTGGGCTTTGGCTAGCAAGAACGAGCCTACTACTTGAGGCATACTGCTGATTTACGGAAGGATATTCGGTGTATATTGGAATGGCATCTACGCTATATTGTCGGAAGGGAAGCTTAATAATAATAATAATAATAATAATAATAATAATAATAATAATAATAATAATAATAATAATAATAATAATAATAATAATAATAATAATAAGATTCAAGGATAGAACGTAATGAGAAGGAAGGAGCAAATACAGCAAATAGAGTAGACAAGCTGAAAGTTGGCACGGAAGGGAGGTAGACTTGGTGCATGGGTTTCTTTTTGTTTCCGAGGTTTTCTTCTTTCGGGAAAGTTATGAGTGATCCATGTTGAAGATCATGCTGCACATTGTCAGATGGCAAGAGGAATAATAGTAATAATAATAATAATAATAATAATAATAATAATGATATTAATAATAAAGCTCCAGCTTAGAGACCGCCAAGAAGGAAGAAGGAACGGGGGGGGGAGGGGCGACAGACCCACACCGATGGCGTGGGGATGGAGCTTGGATGTAGCTTACCCCTTTAGAACCGCAGTCCCGTTTTGGGGACAAAGTACTTGAAATTTGAGTGGTTTGTCCCCAAAGCGAGACTGCGGTTCTAAAAGGGTTAAGAATAGAACGTAACGAGAAGAAAGGAGCAAAGACAGCGTATGGAGTAGACAAGCTGAAAGTTGGCACGGAAGGGAGGTAGACTTTGGTGCATGGGTTTCCTTTTGTTTCCGAGGTTTTCTTCTTTCGGGAAAGTTATGAGTGATCCATGTTGAAGATCATGCTGCACATTGTCGGATGGCAAGAGAAATAATAGCATGGGTTTCCTTTTGTTTCCGAGGTTTTCTTATTTCGGGAAAGTCATGAGTGATCCATGTTGAAGATCATGCTGCACATTGTCGAATGGCAAAAGAAATAATAATAATAATAATAATAATAATATGGTTTCCTTTTGTTTCCGAGGTGTCCTTCTTTGGGGAAAGGTATGAGTGATCCATGTTGAAGATCATGCTGCGCATTGTCGGATGGCAAGAGAACTAGGAATAATAATAATAATAATAATAATAATAATAATAATAATAATAATAATAATAATAATAATAATAATAATAATAATAATAATAATAATAATAATAATAAAATAATAGTAATAATAATAGTGATAATAATAGTGGTGATAATAATAATAGTCATCATAATAGTAATAACAATAATAAGAATAAGAATGCATGCCACTGCTGCCAATACTCAAGCGGGTCCGTGAGGAGTTCGAACCCCGGGGTGCTGAAGCCTTTGCCTACCTCGATGACATCATCAGCATCGGTATGTCAGAGATCACACCGGACACGGTGAGAGTAGTGCCCTTTCTCCAGCACGAGCTGTGCGAAATAGGCATTGCCATTAATTAGCCCCAGAAAGACGGTTGCTTTGCCTCCAAAAGGGCATATGCCTACGTCGGAAGAGATATCACTTCTGAGGGGCATCATCGGTGTTCGCATTGCGGAAGGGGGTGGGGTAAAGGTGGTTGGCGTGCCCGTAGGCACTGATGCATTCGCGGAGAACAGCGCCGTGGAGATAGTCCGAGATGGGGGAGCAGAGCAACTCGCGCGCATCCTGCCGCGCATGCCGGACAAACAGTCGGCGAACCTCATCGCCACCAGTTCAATGGTGCAGCGGACCTCCTACATTGAGCGGGTAATAATGGACCCGGAGCTGTCACTATACCTGCGTGTCAGCGGGCAGACACTAGCGCAATGTGGATGCTCGAGCGCCTTCTCGAGCTTCCAGGGACAGCGGACGAATCGCCGTTCTTTGCGGACGGATGCTCGGCGAACCGGTAGACGCTACAGCCCCACCAGAAAGCGCAGGCGAGCCTCTCCACAGGGGCCGGGGGGGTTGGACTGTCGTCGGCTGAATCAAGGAGAATGTCAGCGTCCATCGGGAGCTTAGTGGCGACGGTGCCAGAGGTCTTCGCCGACCTCTCCGGTCCATTAGGGGGAAAAGTCCGAAGGGAGTCGCCCAATTCGGACCTCGTTCGCCGCATATGGAGCAGCGTCAGGGGCCTTCGCGATATCCATGGGGTATCGGAGGAGGCAATGGCAAACGTAATCCCGGAAATTTGGCGGAACAGGGCGTTCCGCGCAAGCGAGGAAGGAGGGACAGAACAGTATGATGAGGAGGTACTGCCGGCGCATGACGCCCAAACGATCAGCTCCCACAAGGCGCAATACAAGCTGGGGCAGCAGATCAACCGCGTACGGTACCAACGGTACGTTGCTTCTCTGGACCAGCTCCCCGAGGTAGCAGGCCCGTCGGATCGGGACGACGTGTTCGGGGGGACGGAAACCAGAGGTCTTGCCAAGGCTCGGCAACGGAGCCTATCGGGACCAGGCGATGTCGCCTGTTTGCGTGCAAGGCCTGTGGACACGGCACGTATCAAACCAGCTTCTGAGTTCGTGTCTATGGGACGGCGCTTCCTGGGAATGGAGGAGCCCCTGCTGCGAAGCGACGGATGTCTCCACACGTCACGCGCGCACATGCCACCGAGCAGGCGCACAGGTTAACCAGCATCAGCCGCTAGTCCACGCGCTGTCTCGCACCTTTAAGCGGTTGTCCATCCGCCATCAAATGGAAAGCGGAGCGCCCTTCAACGCCTACAGAGAACCTCCGCATGGACATAATGATCGAGAGGGGAGGCTTCCGAGACGCTACGTCGTCAGAGTACCGCAACAAGGCGATACTCCTCGACATATCACGCAGGCAGACCCCCAAGCGAGGGTCCACATGCCGGCTGGCAGCGCTGATCGAGACGGATCAGCCACTTCCACTTCTGCGGCGCGAAAGCGCAACTACTACGCTCGTGCTGGACAAGTAAGTGTCCTGCGACGAGCGCAGCCATAAACTTGTCACCCTCGCGGTGGAAAGCTTTGGACGCCTCGGGAAGGAAGGTAGCGATTTCATCGACCAGCTGGCGGCGAGCATAGTCGGAGGAACGGACGGGGAATCTTTAGCAAGAAAAGGGGTTTGTAAGGAGCACCTTTTCCAGGTCATATCGGTGACTACCCAGGTCGCGATCTCGCGCAGAGTGCACCGATATAAGCTCGCCCTGCGAGACCGCCAGGCCACCAGGGGGAGAAGGGAGGAGGAGGGAAGACTGCTTCCCACGGCGTGGGGGTGGAATGTAGATGCGGAGTAGGAAGCATGGCGTATAGATACATAGTAGGTAAAATATCTCGGTAAATGGTGGGGGTGCATATTCAAGTGAGTACACGCAGGGAAGGAGAGTTGGTTCGATGAAGTTAGTGGTATTCGATGAATTATGTCAGCTTTTTCATTTTGAAAGAATAACGCCCTGCACATTGTCAGAAGGCAAATAAAAATAAAAATAAAATGAAATAATAATAATAATAATAATAATAATAATAATAATAATAATAATGATAATAATAATAATAATAATAATAAAGCTCCAGCTTAGGGACCGCCAAGAATGAAGAAGGAACAGGGGGGGGAGGAACGACAGACCCACACCGATGGCGTGGGGATGGAGCTTAGATGCAGCTTAGGATTTAAGGATAGAACGTAATGAGAAGGAAGGAGCAAGGACAGCAAATGGAGTACGTAGACAAGCCGAAAGTTGGCACAGAAGGAAGGTAGACTCGGTGCATGGGTGTCGTTTTGTTTCCGAGTTTTTTTTCTTCCGGGAAAGTTATGCGTGATCCATTTTGAAGATCATGCTGCACATTGTCGGATGGCAAGAGTAATACTAATAATAATATTAAACCTCCAACAAGTATACGTACAGCTGTAGTAGCACTTTGTCACTTTGTCCCCAAAATCGCGGGTGCAGTTCAGTTCTGAAGGGGACGTTAACCCCTTTAGCACCGCACTTCCCACTGTGGGGACAAACCACTCAAATTTTAAGTGCTTCGTCCCCAAAACGGGACTGCGGCTCTAAAAGGGTTAGCCTTCTTAATGCTGCACAAATATTTTGTCATTATCATCATTTATTTCTCTTGCCCAATGTGCAGCATGATCTTCAACATTGATCACTCATAACTTTTTCCTGAAAGAAGAAATCTCCGTATACGGAGGGAAACTTTACACCAAGTATATCCACCTTCAAGTGTTGCCCCCTTCGTCTGCGGGGGGGGGGGGGGGCACATATTGTTTCTTCTAGTTTTGTCGTTTTCTCTTTCGATTTGTCTTCTTTGTTTTTGTTTTCTCTTTGATTGTTCCCTTTCGTTCCTCTATTTTTATAGAATGTGTATGTCGTGCCTGTCGTATCTATTGATAGTATGATGACATGGCATTGCATTGCCCACTGCTGTGCTTACTGCATACCTGGTACCTGGTATCGCTTTTTTGTCCCTTCTTTTTTTTCATTTTTCTTTCATTCCCGTTTGTACCTCTTTGTGTCTTTGTTAGTATGGTCCGTTTTGCCTTTTTTTGCGTTTTGCTATCTGCGTCTGTTTTAGTTTTGATTTTGTTTTTGTTTTGCTTAGCTTCATCTTCTTTTTTTAGGTTTTTGTCTGCTATGAATAGTCTCCTTTTTGCTTCACTGGTGTCCGCAGTGGTGGAGTGCGTATGCTTGTTTTTTGTTTTTTTGCCTCTGTTTTTACTTGAGGTATTTCTTCCACTCCAGAGTTATTGGAGCCTGTCCTGCGACCACGGACTGCATTGAATTGTGAGTTAATGTGAGAACAACAACAACAACAAACAACGTGGCAACGTAGTATCTCTGTGGCGTAACTTTGTGACCACACAACTTGTATCTCTTTTTTTAGTGTTGAAGAATCGGCACGGACACTGGTTGTGCTGGATGTCTACGGGTAGAAAAAACGGTTTAATGTGAAGAACACACACACCTTATTATTATGCTTGCCATCTGACAACATGTGTCAGCAGTGTTGTGTTATTCTAAAAATAAACACCATTATTGTTGTACATACATACCCTAACCCTAACCCTACCGTAGCGGGAAGGGGGGAGAAGAGCCTGCTATGTGACCCCGGATCTGAGTTACGAGTTGGAAGGAGAGAGAGAAGAAGATGTGCGAAGATAATGAATGGGATGGAAAAAAATAAATAAATAAATAAATAAAATACATGCCTCTCTAGACGGAATTATAAGAAAAGTTTAGACATCAATAAGGAGATCAAGCGGTCCTTAACCCTTTTAGAACCGCAGTCCCGATTTGGGGACAAACTACTCTAAATTTGAGTGGTTTGTCCCCAAAACGGGACTGCGGTTCTAAAAGGGTTAAATTCACGCCTAGGGTGGTAAAAACAAATGTACTACGTGCCCTAACCGGAAATATAATAAACGTTGGTATACTAATATAAGACACAAAGCGATCCTTATATTTTACACCACGAGTGGTACATATTATCTGCATGATCATATCGTAGATTGGGCCAAGGCGATGATGCGGCCATGAAGAGCGGCAGGAAGACGGTGCATGGAGACCCATGATCTGCGCGCACACTATCATCACGAGAGAAGCAGTCATAGTTTGTTTTTTCCTGGTATTGTTTTTCACGAGGCAGAATAGTATCTACCGGTACTTGTTATAAACGTCGTCACTGCTGGTCTTTGTAGTTTAACGAGTTGTATACCCTTCATGGGGAATAACCTACGCAATTATCAGGGACGTGGTATCATAACTGTGCTGCACTTTTTTGTGTCAGACAGTCCAGGAAGAGATTATGGCGATCGTTGATATTCGTGTGGTAGTAAGGTTCGATTGCTCCTTTTGTGACTGCATATCCGCGAGTCTTCACTCTGACAGCACCCCAGATAGCAGGCAGGTGTGTTCCTCTTTCGTTTTCACGACTACCGTGCGTTTCGTACGGTGCAGGCAGCACTTCAGACAGCATCCGCTGTAGTCAGCAGCCACGAGTTGGTTAGTGGTGGGAACGGGGGTACTCTTCTATGTTATAGTTGAGAGGATGTACCCGCGGCCATGTTAGTTCAGTTTTGCACATTGGTTTTATCTTGTGTGCGCTTTTTTCGTCTCGTGTATTTTGAGGCAGCCGAATTTTCGTTTTTTTTTTTGTTTTTCGGATCTTCCTAGGGCTCCAGCACCTTTTGTGTGACCACGGACTCCTTCGTCAGAGAGTTAATGTGAGAACAACAACAACAACAACATCGTATCATGTTCCCAAAGCGGGATCGCGGTTAATTGTGCGCCTTTTAGGACCGCAGTCCCGTTTTCGGGACAAACTACTTAAAGTTTGATAGGGTTGTCCCCGAAACGGGACTGCGGTTCTAAAAGGGCCGCACCGACACCGAAAGCATCAGCCAAACCGACCAACCAACCAATGCAGAAATGACGCATTCTGAAACCACTCGGGGGGAAATCTCGCCGAGGAGGGGTTGGTCTAGTAATTAATTGCCTTTCCTGGTACTGCTTGTACAGCAACACCCGGTAACCTTTTTGTTACCGCTACAAATTGTGTCCTTACTGCTGTTACGGCGGACCATATTTAGTAGGACCTATTATGGTGTACATAAAAACCTATATATTTAACCATTTTTACTAACAATATTTAGTTCTATTAACTGTGGTCCCCCGTAATATGAATATCAATATTAATATTATCATAATAATACTCGTCGTGTCTCTATACTGCTGGATGTTTTTGCCTCTGTTTTTACTTGAGGTATTTCTTCCACTCCAGAGTTATTGGAGCCTGTCCTGCGACCACGGATTGCATTGTATTGTGAGTTAATGTGAGAACAACACAAACAACAACAACAACTGCTGGATGTCCGTGAGCCTTTGTTATGACCGCTGCAAGTGGGCTTCCTCAGTACAATTCCAAGCATGTCCGTACCCGAAACGTGGGCGCGTGTCTCAACCCCTTTAGGACCGCAGTCCCGTTTTAGGGACAATTGGGAACAAACTACTTGAAATTTTGAGTTGTTTGTCCCCCAACACGGGACTGCGGTCTTAAAAGGGTAAAAAAAAAAAGGAGTCACCGCTCTGGGCGGAAATATGAGAGGAACGTTTTTCTGATGTTTCTGATTCACGGCAAAGAAAGAATATTCGGTTTCTATTGGAATAGCATCTACGCTATATTTATTATTATTTCTCTTGGCATCCGACAATGTGCAGCTACGCTATATTGTCGGAAGGCAAGCCTCACACTAAATAATCGTTCAGACATCAACACGTGAAATATCAATCGGCTTTTAGGACTGCAGTCTCGTTTTGCGGACAATTGGGGACAAATTACTTGGAAGTTGAGTTGCGTGTCCCCAAAACGGGACTGGAGTTCTAAAAGGGTTAATAACCATTTGCGCCCACGGTAGAAATACCGAAGGCTACCTACTACTGCTGCTGCACCTCTAGACGGCAACGCAAGGGCCGGTTAGTTACTCTCCCACATTGAATTACTACGATAACTATTACGTGGGACCATAGTTAATAGGACCAAATATTCTTGGTAAAAATGTTAAATGTATAGGTTCTTATGTATACCATAGGTCCTATGAAATCCCCCGTAATAAACGTTGACCGTATTTCCACCCACATGGTGGTGGTGCTGCGGTAACTTTGTCAAAACTGTACTATGACGGGGGACCATCGTTAATAGGACCCAATATTGTTAGCAAAAATGGTTAAATATATACCTGGTAGGTTTTTATGTATACCATTTTTTTTTTTTTTTTTTTTTTTTCCATCCCATTCATTATCTTCGCACATCTTCTTCTCTCTCTCCTTCCAACTCGTAACTCAGATCCGGGGTCACATAGCAGGCTCTTCTCCCCCCTTCCCGCTACGGTACGTGCCTTCATTTTTATCGCGAGAAGATTTCAGCCTTTTCTTCCCTCGTCGACTCGCATCGAATTGTGCCTACCCACGCTGCAAGGCGCTCTCAACAATTGAATCCCTTTTTTTTATTTTTGCAAATAAAGTAGGTTCCATTAATTATGGTCCCCCGTAATACCGGTCCGAAATGAGATAAGATAATTACGAGTGAATGTCTTTTGACATAGACCACTCTGTCCACACACAAAAAGGAACTTTTTGATGCAACAACAAGTAGTGGTATGCATGTGGTCCGTACTTTTTGGTACCAGGTATTACAGAGCGGTGTCAGGTACCTGGTATGATTTGGCGCGGGGCTCGTTACGATGGTGAACCTTCCAGATGACCGTGTCATCGTGTCCCAAAGGGCGCGTCGGTGGGGCCACGTGTGTGTGCGTGTACGTCACTTCATTGCGCACGAGCGGCTCAAAAAAACGTCGGTTCGTGTGCCCTCTTTCTTCGACAATAATGTTTTATACCATTACGGGGGACCATACAGATAAATAGGACCTATCTATGGTATACATAAAAAACTACCAGGTATATATTTAACCGTTTTTACTAACAAAATTTGGTCCTATTAACTACGGTCCCCCGTGATACCGGTTCTACTTTTCCCTCACGACAGCAGTACGGGCCTGCCGACAAAAGTAACGCCTAATCTGGGCAAGGCTGATACTCTTATTTGTGCGCCATCTTCAAACAACCTTGAGCATGTAGGCTATTATATAGGATTTAGTGTAGATTTCGCCACTAAAACGTTTTTCTTAACCCAATTTTCTTAGGAGTGTTATAAGGATTACCTTGGGCCGGGTAATCGATCGACCTTTTACCCCTACAGCTCAGTAAGTAGGTACCACCTTCACATTCGACCCGAAAGTTTTCCATTATCTTCCTGTTGAGCACTTAATTTCTCACTGGAGGCCCTCTTCATTTCTCATTGCAGTCACCGTACATGAACCGGTGTATCTATCACGACGTAATGCCGTATCATACCAGCACTTCGTGTACACCCATTATTCTGTAAGGCTTACATTGGGTAGGCCATTCGTAGGTTGTGACCTTTTACCAGTACCAGCTGGTCTGGCCTTAAAAAACGCATTTTTGCTTTGTAGAGGTTATCGCAATCGTTTGGAGGTTGTTATGAGGACCCAAGTTTTGGCAGAGAGAGGGACGTTCCTTGGTCTGTATCGCGTTTGCTGTTACTGGGATTTTTCAGAAATTCGAGTTGCTTTCGTCGAGGAATCCCATAACGATTGATTCCCATGACGTACGCGAACTTACATCGACACTAAATTATAAATGAATGAAAGTCCGAAAAATATGTTCAGCGGGTGTCGCCGATACTTGGTGTGAGCGTTCCTTGGGGCGAGGAGAAAATATCGATACCCTCGCTAGTGCTCAGTTCGCTCTCAATCAAGAGATATTGCGTAACGTACGATCCCAATACAAATTTAAGATACTATTACCTCGGGGGAACAATAATAGTAAATAGGACCATATTGTTAGTAAAAATAACGAAATATATATAGGTTTTCGTGTGTACCCTACAGTGCGTCCTATTTACTATTATGGTCCCCCGTATTACAATGAGTGACACTAAATCTGTTTTTTCGCAGCGCAGTTTTGCGAGTTTCGTGCTGGAAGTTTGTCACGTGATTCGAAGCGCATTTGTCTACACTAGATGTTCAAGCTGACCCCCCCCCCCCAAAAAAAAAAACGACGTTACTTTCGGTCGATTCCTACAGTAGATAGACATTTCACTCAAACGGTCATCATTTCGCCTCCTCGACGTTCGCGTTTTTGGGGGGGGTACTAGCTTCACCCGTTGGGTTGTGCGTGTACCGGGCGCCATGCAAAAGTCCACCTCAAAACACGCAAACTGCGCTGCGAAAACTGTCGCGGCTGGCTCTAAGCCAGACCAGCTCGTAGCCCAACGGACGGAGACCATAACAAATGGCGTCGTCGGTAGGACATGGATCGTTGGTCGTGAGTTCGAATCTCGCGTTCATCACGAAAACGCTTTTTAAAGAAAAATGCATTTCCTCCTGTCGGGAATCTGATAAAAACACTCTTCCTGGGTCCCCAGAGATTGTTTAGAACATCGGACTAGGCACGTACGGCCCCATAAGAAGACCAAGGACCCCGCTGTTCCCAAGGGGGGAGGAGTGTTATAAGGCTTAGATTGGGTAGGCGTTTGGTTACCATTTTTAGCAGTAGGCCAACGGACTAAGACCTTAAGAATTTGACTACCGTAGAGGTATTTCGTGTATACCATTATTAGGCCGTTTTGTATGCCGGTGTTAAGTGTGAGGCAGTATGGACCTGGCGACCGACCACTACTATTTACGGGGGACCATGGTTAATAGGACCTATGGTATACATGAAAACCTATTTATTTGACCATTTTTACTAACCATATTTGGTCCTATTACTATGGCCCCCCGTAAGGTGCTTGACGATGTCAGAAGTTATAAGCTCTTGTATTGTTAATATTAATAGTTGCTGCTTGCCTCGCCAGATGTAGGGGCGACGCACTCATTAGAAAGGCGGGTGATAACGCCAGCCAGGCATCATGAGGGGATGATTGCTACAAACCATCACGCATGCCGCATCAGGGGTGAGGGGATACCATAACACTTGCCCACCCTGAAGGGCCGTATATGCAGATTCGTAGAAAACTCAGACACGAGCCAAACCGATCCGGAGAATTCGGAGAACGGATCGAAGGTGCGGCGCTTCAAGACCCACTCCCACATCTCCAACTTGCAAGGCTGTAGCCGATTACACGTGGACACTGCGAATCAGACAACAAGCCCGAAAGTACCGGTACGCGAAAGCAGGCGAAACATGCTAGACCTACCCGGACGCTAAATCGAGGAACAAAACTCGAGGAAGCGGTGTGGCTCGCGTAACCAGGAGCGACATAAGCTAAGGCTAGTAGAGCAAGGTACCATTCGAAAGTATTTGGGAGCGAAAACACAAGCAAGAAAAAGAAACAAACCGATTACGCTACCCACTGCGAAGGCACGGGGTGCTTCGAAGAAACGAAAAACAAACGAGGGGGGGGGGGGGGGACCGCTACGGAAGATGTACTGGCGCGACGGACGGAACTCACTCGAGTAGTGAGAACAGCGTCGGAATACAAAGAGAACCCGAGACGGTCAAGACCCGATCCCATAAACTGAGGGCGGGAAGGACACGTGCGAGAGTTTTTCGACGCTGAGCGGGCTAGAACGCAAAACGTGCAATGAGCAGACATCGTTACGGCCTACATACTGCCGCGCGGGAGGGGGCGGAATGAAAGCTGTCGCTGAAGAACGAAATCTATCACCCTCGGCCTGCTTGGGGATATACATGAGGCGGACGGGGGGGGGACGCATGGACGGCGAATGTGGTCGGGGCCTAACCTAGAGCGACCTGCCTGTGAGATGCGTATAAAAGGCTAACGCATACGGCCTCGGGAAAACCGGAGAGAGACCAAAGGATACAAGAAAAACAGCAAAAAAAAATTTGGTACGACTGGTTGTGCTGATCCTGAATGATGGAAGAAATCACAAAGCGAACGATTGTTTCGGCCGCTCTCGAAAAGGTGGCGAGAGCAGTCGACCCGTTCTACGATAGAGGTAGCACATTTCCGCTATTTTTTTTGTGAAAAACGGGGTTCCTTGACCCCAATCTTGATTTCGAAAAAAAAAAAAACGTTTTGCAGACTTGGGCAATGGGATTGTTCGCCGCGATGCATTCTGATTTTTGCTGACGTCAGTTTTCGGGTGAGGGATGGAGCTCTTTAAGTGAGTGAGGAGTCCCAGAAAATATAGGGTGAACCTCTATTGTTGAACGCCTCAGTCGTAGATACGGAACGCAAGAGACGCATGGCCGAATGAATGGCAAGGAGCCAGATTTCAACCCAGCCGTGAGCCCAATCGGTGCAAGAACTCGGCAGCCGGTTGCGCCGTGAAAGCAGGGACGCGACTGGGTAATTCGCGGGAGAAGTCAAACAAACAGTGCAGCTACAGCACAACAAAACGAAGAAGCCACAAAAACATAGTGACACGATACCAACCCCAGCCCCGGCGACGACAGAAGACACACGCATACGAAAACTATAATTGGCTACGGGGACGTGTCCAAGTCGTCAAGAGTCAGCAAATTCAGCTCCGCAGGACTCGTCGACGTTGCGCGCAATACCACGCATGAGGGAGCTTCCTTAGTGCACTTGCAGACACCGCGAGCCGCGAACGGCTCCAAGAGCCGTAGTATACCGAGCAGAAAGATAGCGCGAGCTTGACCGGTCCGGGGTCGTCCAAGAAGCGAACTGCGTACTGTCCAGAAATTTGAAGTGTGTGCGGAAGTTTTTCCCGAGCCACCAAAGACGATCGTGACCCTTGTACCAGAAGTGAGCGCCGTTAGGCAGGGTGGTGCCGCTGAATGGGCGAGTCCACGTTTGCTGGTCGACGTGGCTGTATCCAGGAGGCAGAAAACGGGCGCCCTTGCTGCGGGCGAGCTCGCGTTGAGCGGCACTCACGCGTATACGGCGGTACGCCCTGTTCGCCTGTCGAAGTTGCGGAGCCGCGCCGGCCCAATAGTTGACGATGTGTTGACGGAAGCGAAGGGGGTCCGATTAACGTTCCCAAGACAGCCGGAGGAGGCCTTTCCACTTTCCGGTTTGTTTCGTAGAGAACGGCGATGACTCCGCCCCGGCCTCGTGCTGACCGGTGGGTGGAAATCTTGCCGTCCCCCAAACGCTTAGCAGGCACGGAAACGTTGTCGGCGATGACGCGGAAAGGGGGGGGGATTTGGTGGTGTGCTTGTTGAGGGACGTATTGCGTTAGTCCAGCGGGAAGGTGGTATCGGGGGAGGTCGATTGTATCATGTGGGTTTGGCGCAAGGCTTGAAGCGGGCTACCGACACGCGGCGGTGGGCGTTAGCGCCCGGCATGTCGTTAGGAAGGTCCAAGTATGACAATTTGGCGGGCAAAGGGCGGCCGTCCGGCGTCGAGTCGGAGGGCGCGGGGCCGACTGCTAGTATCTTGAAAGAACCCGTTAAGTTGAGCGATGGCTTCGCCTCGAGAACCTTGGCGTCCGTGCCAGGCTTCGCACCCTGGCGAATGGTGTCAGCGGTGTTGTAGATCCATGCCTAGCCACCGATGGTGTAGGTACGGCGTTGTTTGAATGCGCCTGAGAGCGCTGAGTCACGGCGCTCCACGCGAGAGACCGTGATAGCGTGTTGTTCACACACCAGCGCATACGCATGCCGTTGGCGGTCGGCAGCGGTGTCCCAGTATTCCAGTTAGTTGGTCGCGGACGAGGCTGTGATGGCCTCGGGCGTAGTGCTGTTCGAGAACTGGTTAGAGGACGGCGAGGGAGGCGGTTCATGTGCACCTCATTGGCGGCCGACCCAGTGGCGGCGCTAACGGGATTGTTGTAAGCAAAGTCCACGTGCGGCAAATGGATGTCCCAGCCGTCCTGTCGTTCGTTGCAGGTCATCGCTAGCATCTGAGCCATGGTGTCGTTGACGCGCTCGACGCCACCGTTGCCCTTGGGATGATAGGCGCGTGAGGCGATTTTTTCGCATTCCCAGAAGTTCGTACCCGGCATGTGACAGCTTGGAACAGAAATTCAGGCCGCTGTCGGAGAGGAGGCTGACCGGACACCCCCAAAGAGGTACCAGGTATGCACTTATTGACTAAGATGTCGGCGGTGCCTTCAGCCGCGAATTCCGCAGCCGAGACGACGTACATGTCTGCGCGCCGGCTGAACCTATCCGTGAAGAGAAGAGAAGAATGTAGCAGTTGCCCCGGGGTGTGACGGGAAGGGGACCGGAATAGTCGACGCTTACAGCGACACCAGGGCCGGTCGGCAAGGGGAGGGAGAGAATGGGCCAACGTACCGTTTGTCTGGAAGACTTTCGCGCCTGGCATAGGAAACAACGGGGAAGCCACCACCGCGTGCAGGTGCTCATGCCGATCCACCAAAAGCGTTCGAGCATCGAGAGCGTTCGAGCGACGCCGAGATGACAGGAGGCGTTAACATGGCAGGCTTGAATAACCCACGGACGCACAAGCAGCGGGACGTAGATAGACGCGTGGGTTCGTAGTCCAAGAGGCGGGCGGCACGTCCGCCAAGCTTGTCGGAACGAGCCAGAGTGGGGGGCGTTAACTTCCGTACGAGCAGGAGGATGCCGTCGTCGTCTGTGTAAAGGCGTCCTTTATTTGGCTAAAGAGCGCACGTCGGAAAACGGGGTGCGTTTGTGAAGTGCCAGGTGAAGGAGGAGATCGTTGGGGAGAACCGAGGGTCTACCAAGAAGAAAGATACAGAGTGGTGGCGTCATAAACCGATTCAGCGCGTTGTTTACTCGCCCAATCGGAGTGCGTGTATCGCTCGGCAGATTCGAGGAACTCGATATCTGCCGGTGGCAGTATCTCGGCGAGGAGTGCTGGCACGCCTAGGATTATCTGGCGGCAGTGTACCAAGCAGGGACGGAGAAGATGTGACCGCATCGGTGGTGAGCCGAATCGGCACAGTCGGAACAGTGTCGATGGAGGGCCGGGGAGAAACCTCTGAAGGCGAGGTGGTCTGAGGCGGGCGCGGCGTGCACGCCGTGGGGGCTGGTCGTGGGACGGTCGGTGGAAAAGGATGCGAACGAGCGAAACCATAGTCCACGACTGTCTTAGGCTTGCCAGCAGCGGTAGCTTGGCGACGGCAGGTCCGAGACGAATTGAGCCCCGAGGGGAAAAGGACGGCAGAGCCGTCAGTGAAGATGAAACCAACAGAGGCGGAGCCGCGGACACAACCGGGACTTGACTACGGTTGGTCCGGGCGGCACGCGAGGCTCAAAGAGACACTGCAGAGGGTTCCTGAGGACCTGAATCCGTTGGGTGCTCGGCTGAGTCGTGATGGATAAGCAGAGCAGGAGGGAGGGTTTCCGACGCTGCTTTGCCAAGGGCGACCGTGGGTGAGACGGGGAACGCCACCGAGCTAGAGTGCGGTGCGTCGCCGTTGGTGGGCGATGGAAAAGGCTTGGAGGAAGTGGCGCGTCGGCCGAGGTCCGTGCCTTCGGTTGAAGCTGGCAGAGGCGCAACAGGGACTGCGAACACAGAAGCGGCGAAAGAATCGCGGACATATGTGTTGGCAGGAAGGGCCGAGTTGGGACTTCGCGAAGTGACGTAAAGGGGGAGCACGAGCAACGAATTCTCCACATGCATCATCGGGGTCGTCAACCCTCATTCGGGGCTCGTTTTGGCGAAAAACGCGGAAATCGTGTCGGGAGAGCGGGAGCCCACCCAAGCCTGAGCTTGGGTCGGAGGGCGCCAGCTCAGCCAAACCGACACGCACAGCGGAAGGTCTACCCAGGGGTAGGCCGTGAGAGCGCATTAGAAAGAAGCGTTCTTCGTCGGACGGGGTGAGATTGCTGGGGCCATCACGATCGCGCTCCGTTGCAGGCAAGGGCAGGCGGGACAGGAAGTCGGCGTTTCCGTTGGCACTGCCGTTGCGATAGATCAGAGTGTAGCTGTACGCAGTGAGGGATTCTACCCGGCGCTGTACCCGCGGGTAGTGTTCTGCGATCTTGTCGAGGCTTTCGACCGCCTTATGGCCCGGAAAAAATCGGAATTCAGTACCCCAAAAGTAGCCGCGAAGGCCCTTGATGCTCCAGACGATGCTGCCCGCTTCCAGGCTGAGCGGAGTCCAGCGGCGTTCAGACTCGAGGGCAGCGTGGCTGATGAACACCATGGGGCGAATGGTGTGGTCGTCCTGTTCTTGTGCGAGGGTGGTACCGAAACCGTCCGCACTGACATTGCAGTAGAGGGGGAAAGGGCGGGAGTTACCTGTGGCGGCGTCCCAGTTGGGGTAGACAGGGACCGTGGGCGTGGTCAACTCGGTCAGGAGCTTCCGCACGATGGCTTGCAATGCTGGAGAAAAGACGAACTTATCGCCTTGTTTCAGAAGGGGAGTGATGGGCCGCATGCGCTTTGCGATATCGCGCAGGAATTTCTTGTAGTAGGAAAGTGCGCCCGAAAGGGTGGAGCGTAGCTGGTTCAGGTCATTCGGCATGGGAATTTTCGTCAGTGCTTCCCTTTTCTGCGCGTTCGGCATGACGGCGGCCGGAGAGATGGTGTGACCGAGGAAATCCGCATCCGTGGTGCCGATGGTAATCTCTGAAGAGGACAACTTGACATTGTGCTTTCTCAATCTCAAGAACAATTCCGTCATGTTGGCGACGTGATAAGAGGGATCGGCGTCGAAGCGATGAAGTCGTCGAGGTAGGCGGCGACGCGGTCCAGGGCGGCGACGCGGTCAAGGGCGGCGACGCGGTCCAGGCCCTTGATGACCTCGTTGATGACTTTGACGAACCACCCTGGAGCAGCGCTGCTTCCCTGAGGCATAACCAGCCACTCGAAAAGGCGCGTGGTGTACAGAAGGCAGTGAGAGGTATCGTGTCCTTGTGCACTGTCATCTAGTGAAAAGAAGAGACGAGGTCGAAGAGCGGAAAATTTCGACCCGTGTCAAGCTTGCCGAAAACCTCCTCGACGCGAGAGATGGGGAGCTGGCCAAGGATGCTGAGTTTGTTCAGCTTGTAATTCACCGTGATGCGGATACCATCGGATTTCTTCGGGATGACAACCACTGGGCTCGCCCATGGAGATGTGGAGTGTTGGATGAGGCCGGCGGCGAGGAATTTGTTCCAAACCGCGTCCGCTTGCTTTGCGGTCGGGGGATTGATGCGATAGGGCCGAGACGTGACAGCAGAGCTGTTCGGGGGAACAGTTATCTTGAAGGGGAGCAGGGAGCAGGAGCCGAAATCGGTTTGGAGATTCGAGAACACGTCGGAGAGCTCAGCGAGGACATCGCCCAACTGGGTGATCACGGTCGGCGTCCAACCGAGACCGCGCAAGTCATATGCGAGATTTCGCGCATGTGCGAGGGAAACCGGTTCCACACTTGTAGAAAGCTCGTGCGTTGGTCTTTGCTCAATTGTTCGAGCAGGGCAGGTCAAGGGGAGCGGTCGACAGGCGGAGCCGAAGAGGCGGCGGATTCTTATTTTGTTCGACGCTGTCATCTATATGCAAGAAAGTCAGCCTCACAAGCGCTTCTTATTAATAGCAAGATGCAGCTCAATTTCCATGCGACTCGCCCGACACCTCACGGCGCTTCGCGCTGGGTGCAAGCAATGCCCGCCTGGTCTGCCAGAACCCGACATGCCCAATCCCGGCATTGTAGGGATGCGAGGGTCTGTGGCCGTACGACTACGGCCATGCATGACATCGAGTACACCCGCTAGAATAGGGCGGCCTTTTTTCTGTCTTCCGGAGTGACCCTTATTATATGCCTTCCAGTATGCAGAGAGTTACTATTTATTTGGCCTTCTCGTTCGGAAAGAGTGACCAATTTTAGATGCTTTTCCGCAGTCAAGTATAGTGGCCATAAATATCATACTCCTTCCCGTAAAAAAAGGAAAGAGACTGAATATTGTTCTATCGAAACATCTCGCGGCTAAGGCACAGCAAGATGCAAAACAATCGTGTCCGAATACCCCCCCCCCCCGAACCCCCCCACTCCCCCCCCCCTCTCTGCCTTCGTCGCTCTCCTCCCCCCCCCTCCCCCCCCATAACCTATCCCCCGTACGAGCTAGAATAAATTCCTCCTCCTAGTCGTCCTCCTCCTCGGCTTTCTTCTGCGCTTCTCATCGCACTGCCAACTTATCCCCGTTAATAACAACTGCACGCACTCTTATTTCGAGAGGACCAACTACTTAAAAATAGTGAGGGGTCTATTCATCAGTACCATTGATAAAAGGGTTATATCTGCTACCAGTAAACTACTATTACCGCCTTCGGGGACCCCCCCCCCCCCCCCCCCGAGATAGCGACCGAATCAATGACATTTTTTTTTTTTAAATGGTGCCACACTCAGACCGTCTACTACGACCAGCGTCAGCGCCCCAACAGCAGAGTACAGGCAGGATAATGTCGCGCCTGTGTCGTACGAGCCCGTCCCACTTGTAACTTGGGGGGCTACCAATACTTTGTATCTAAATCCCACCAATCAGGCAGCGGCCGTAGCTGAGGTCGTCACATTTTCACCCGTCGATCTCCTCCGCTTTAGTCCCGAGAAGGTCAATGTAACTATTGTCAGTCCTTTCGGGACTTTGGAGAGGGGGCAAAGGGGATGGGAATTTGTTTTTGACGGTTACGGGCTACGGCATCGGCCACAAAACGAACCAGCCCCGGATGGTAGCCTGAGCGACGTAGGCAGGAGGCGGGGGGAGGGGGGGGGGGGTGTACCCGAGCTACAACAATACAACGACATCTCCGACAAGGCACGCTTCATCTCCCGCCCTCCTTAATCCATTCGACGCTTGTCATCCATATTCTGCAAGAAAGTGCGGTCCTTACCCGGATTGCAGCTCTCACCCTTCATGCGACTCGCCGAACACCCCACGTTTCGCTTCGCGCTTGGAGCAAGCAATGGCTACCTGGTCAGGCGAACACCCGACGTGCTCCGTCCCGGTGTTGTAGGGGCGTGAGTATCTATGGCCATATACGACTACGGTCATGCATGGTATGAGTACACCCCCCCCCCCCCCCCCCCCCCCTTTCCCAAACATAGTGCGCCCAATTCATTCAATATGGTCGACAAAACACTGCTGGATAGTAGTTCGTAAATCCAAGGTGCTTTTGGGCTTATTTTTATGACTACATACATCTAAATGCGCCTAATATTTACGATCATATATGATACCAGTACGAAGTATACCGGTATATTAAGTACCGAGGACGTGATAAAGCCGCCTGCCTGCCGCGCGCTCACACTGATACGGGAGGGGAATAGTAATCAGAACCCACAATGGACCCCAAGAACATGCATCCCCCGCATGTTCAAACACAATATTTGGTTCTGATTATTATTGGATGTTTTCCCATAACAGGCGGTGTGAGAAGACCGTATCTGACATGGTTCTGGTCACTACTCCCGTAGGCGGGGAGTGGGGGGGGGGCGTACCCATCTGTTGCCTGCCTTAGTCATTTGGCGATTGACCACGCATCCCTTTCGAGACGGAGCAGTGGGGAGGGAGGGGGGGGGGGGGGGAGGGGCAAACGCCCCAACTGTGACAACGGTGATACCGCGGCATTTCAGCCCTGATCGCCAAAAGCAAAATATGGTATAGTAGTAGACCGCGGCTTGGCTCCTTGACTGACCGTCCCTGACACTAGAACCCACACAATAAGCCAATAAAAACCGGTCTGCCACAGCTGCAGTATGTTTGCCAAACAACAGCGTGTGGTTGTATACACCTTTTTCCACATACAAGGCAGAGTAGCCTGCTTGTAGAGGTACACCAAACCAATCGCACACGAAACGCCACCAAGCCCACCGCGCACGAATCATTACCACATCCACCGCACGGGAGTCGTCACCATCAAAACCAATCGCACGCGAAAACACAACCAAAAGTCCTGCGCGCACACGAATCGTCACCAAACCGACCTCTCACGAAACGCTACGTATGCGAAGCATACACGAAATCAACCAGCCGACAGGAAACCGCCAAAATACCGAACAAATCCAACCAGCTGCTTCACGAGACGGTACCAACATATATTTCAACCAGCTGCACATGAAACGCAACCGGACCCACCGGACACGAAACCTCACCAATTCAACCGCCCCACGAAACACTGTCTCTACATATACACGCACGCTAGCGGCATCCTCCTACCCTTGACAAATAGCTCCATAAGAAACCCAGCCTCTTCTTCCCAGTGACCCAAGAAACTCGGGAGCAGTGACACTGAAGGCAGCGGGGAAAATACACCGTCCCACAAAAACCCAAGCCATGTATTTCCGGAACAACAACTAAACCCGGGGGCGGTTCGACTTTAAGTTAGTGCGGAACACACCCCTTTCTCAAAACCCACTCTTATTTTTCCGGGAAAATGAGGAATTCGGGAGCGGTTTTACTCAAGTTTGCGTGGAAGACATCCCTTTCCCAAAACTCAACCCTTTTACTTCCGGGGAGACAATACTTTCGGAAGCGGGTATACCGAAGTTGAGTGGGGCACACACCCCATTATCACAAAACCTAAGCCTTAGATTTCCCGGAAAAAATGAGAAAATCGGGAGCGGTTTTACTTGCGTGGAACACAACCCTGTCTCAAATACTCAGCCTTAGATTTCCGCGGAGAACATATCTTCGGAAGCGGTTACACCGAAGTTTGTGTGGAACACACCCCATTATCAAAAACCAAGCCTTGGATTTATGGGGAAACGAGAAATTCGGGAGCGGTTTTACTTCAGTTTTTGCGTGGAACACACCCCTTTCTCAAATCTCAAGCCTTAGATTTCCGGGGAAAATAGTAAAATTTCCGGGAGCGTTTTGGAACGCACCATTTTCTCAAAATTATTGAAAGGAATTCTTTCGGGAGCGAAGGTAGTGTGGAACACGCCCTTTTTATCAAATAAGCATCCCGGTTTCTTTCAAGAGGGCCGGCCGGTACTGTACGGAGCAAGCACGGATGGTGCGATGCAGCGGTAGCGGCGGCGGCGGCGGCGGCGCGTATCGCATGCATGCACGCCGGGAAAGAAATACTCACCGCTCGCTTTTTTTCGTCGGGCGTCCTCGTCTGCAAATAATATGCAAGTGCCCCCGAACCCCTCCCCCGCCCCCCCCCCCCCCCTCCCCTCCACTGGTTCAACGGAGTATACCTGAACCAAACCAAACCAAACCGAACTAAATCGGGAGGACCCGAACGGGACCGAATAAAAGGAAAAAACCAACGGAACGGAAACGAACGGAACGGAATGGAACCGAACGGGACGGAACTAATCCAAACCGAACCGAACCGAACCGAACCCAACCAAACCAAACAAAAAAAACGAAAAAAAAAAAAACAGACCGAACCGAACCGCCTCACTACGCTCGCTCACAGACCTCGATCATTAACTACCAATCAACCAATCAATCAAGCAATCTGTATAATAAAGTCAATCCATCAGTATAGTAAAATAAACAGCACAAGCCACATGTATTTTAGTACCCAAAAATAAGACCCACGTAGCCGCCGTTGCCGCCACCGGGGTCATAGTTTGACGGGTCGATCGCTTCCACCTACTGGAATCACGCCGCCGGCAAAAATCTTCCCTCCGTAATAAAGTTCACACTATTAGACTATTGATAAGCTACCGATAGAGCTACTGTCGTACGATAGGCGCTACTACCGCTGCTGGGCTGTATATTGTATGATACGTACGAGTGCATACTCTAAAAATTGAAAAAAAACAAAAACAAAAACAAAAACAAAAACCGACACCATCCCCGTGTACACGTCCCGTCCCGCGTCCCATCCGTCCGGGATACGAACACGCCACCATTCACCCTGCATTCTACTGGTCAAACGAAAGCCGTAAAACGCTCATAAGCACCCCGCGAGAGGGAAAAAAAAAACGCACGCACGCACACTAAACAAAACACAGGGGAAAAAAAAAGCTAAACAAGGTAAAAGATGGCGCTTGAGCCAACAGAATAGCACAACACAAACAAGAATAAGATGAGAAATAAGCAAAACACACCAGGTACAACAATTTACAGTGGTACCAGGCTGGTGCGTACGTACTGGTAAGTCCCTGGTTTACTGGGATCGTCTAAAAGCAAAAGCCCAAACGTGTCCGTCACACGCCAAGTTCGCCATAAAACGGTATACCGGTGGTTGTTACACCGGTTGACGGTAGAAAATCAGCTAAAGGGCCCAGCAAACCAAAAAGGGGGGATCCCATTTTCTGTCACGGTATACCATTTTCCCGTCAAACGGCGTAAACTGCTTCAGTTGTTGTCTTTCCCTATCTTTCCCGCCACCCCCCCCCCCCCCCCCCGTCTCCCCGCCCCCCACATCGCCTCTTTCTCACGACGAGGCGATATCAATCGCAACCCCGACAGGCACCACAACCATAACAACGGCACCGAACACAACCAGACCCTTGCAAGCCAAGCGGTAGCGCGCCGTCCCGTGTAGCCGCCACCCCCCCCACCCGCCCCCTACCCCCCCGCTATCACCGCCGCCGCCGCCCAATAGAAAGCGTTGCTCCTCGTCACGAGTGGACGAGAGGTATATCAACGCGGGTAGAATAAAGCTCACTACCGATCCGGTCACACCTCCCGCGATGTCCAAGATATACCCGAACAGCTCCCCCTGGGTGGGTGGGTGGGTGGGTGGGTCGGCAGGTCGGTGGGATAGTGGGTGGGTGCGTGGGTGGGTGTGGGTACGGTGTAGAAGAAGAGAGGGGAGGGAGAGAGGGAGGAGGGGGGGGGGGGCGGGGGGGGGGGTGTACTCGATAGGAGAGATGTACTCGGTCTCATGCATGGCCGTAGTCGTGTGACCATAGACCGACCGGGTGGAGGGGGGGAGAGACATAACGAGGGAGACAAACACTTACCTGGTATACCGAGAAGGGGAGCCATAAAAAAAAAAACTCGAAAAGACGAATTGAAAAAAAAAAAAACGCACAATTAATAACGCGAGAGCCGCGTGAAAATCGAAACATATCCTGCCGAGTACATCCAAGGGTGGATCTATAATGTTACGGGGGAATGTACGGTAGTGACCAGAACCAAATAGGGTGTGCCAAACTCAGGGGAATACGTGGTTCTTGGGTCAATCGTGGGTTTTCTTTCTTACTACAAATGCCCACCCGGAGTACATACCAGATAATATATATATATATATATATATATATATATGTATATATACACTCTGGGGGTACCCGGGAATCTATGTCCCAAACAACCAGGTTTGGTACCCCCGAACTAACCCAAGCATGATTCAGACACGACCAAGTTTAGTACCCGGGTACCTACCCGGGTATGACCCAAATAACCAAGGTTTGGGACCCGCGAACAAACCCGTGTACTATTCAGACAACCAGGTTAGTACCCGGGTACCTACCCTAGTATATCCCCCGAACAACCAGGTTTGGGACCCGCGGACCGTGATTTCGACAACCAGGTCAAGTACCCGGGTAACTACCCGAGTATGTCCCAAACAACCAGATTTGGTACCCAGGTACCCCCGGGTAAATACCTCCAAGCACCCTACGAGTACTCGTACTAAATATACCCTTGAACTCTTGGGAAAAAAAGAAAAAGAAAAAAGAAAAAAGAAGAGAAACAAGAAAAATTGAGACGTATGATACAATCTCCACTAAATTTTCGGGGGGGGGGGGTAAAGCTGTGAGACCGAATTTTTCATCAAAACTCATCTCCTATTTTGCGAGCTTGGTGTGACAAATCGATAAAAAAAAGCGTGCTGCGGATCGTGCAGGTTTCAAGAGCGGCCTACAAATTCTGACAGTTTTTTTGGTAATCAACGACATTCGCCATCTATATACCAGGTACCAGGTATGAGCAAAACGGTTGCCGATGTAGTTTCGGTACGACGCCTCCCCGAGGGTGTTATTTGCGAGTAAATACTCGCTCGAGGCGCCCTCGTATCTCTCACCTGGGCGACCCCGGCGGCATCGAGGCCGACCATTAAGGCCACGATGGACGCCAGAATTGCGAACGTCACCCACACCACCTTGCTAAAATCGGCAGCCATGACGTCGTGGTTTTGCAGCGCGAAGAGACTGTGCCTCAGCACGATCACCTGAGCCATTAAACACGGGGGGGGGAAAAGAAGGCACGAAAAGCAAAACGCGCGCCACACCAGAGCGGGATATAAACAATACGTGCAAAGGTACACGGCAGTTAGTACTTAAAATGTACCAGGTACTCAATTCGATGCAAATCGACCGGAAGTGTGGCAGTGCTGAGCTATTTATGCGACAATAATGAAGGCATGTATGCACTGGGGGGGGGGGAGGGGGGGGGGGGGGGGAGGGGCGACAACTGTGACCAAGGCTTGTTCAAAAGGCCGCCGAGGGTTAAAAAATACTCCTACGGGGGTGGAGTTGCAAAGGTAAATAAAACGGACCCAACACAAAAAATAGAGGGCGCGGTAGTATCCCCGCAAGAGGTGCTGCGATAATTTCTTCCTTTAAGATGCTGCTGTTAGGGTTTTCCGTCTGCCCTGAAGCCCATACGATCCCAACATTATTGAACCCGATTTATCGCGATTCGCAACACATTTTGTTCTCAAAATCCCGCGCCGAGCAAAGCGTGACTCACGAAAGTTTACTTGTACTCGGGAGGTGCATGATCCCTCTGAAGTAGCGAAAGGGTTCAAAAAGCCACACCAGAGGAATCGAGCACCTTGCTTGGGGCGCTGAAAAGGTTTCAGGCACGTCTCAGGCGTGTGCTTCGAGGGGAAACGCCTCCACCCTGTTAGGACAGCAGTCCCGTTTAGGGGGACAAACCACTCAGATTCCAAGTGGTGTGTCCCCAAAACGGGACTGCAGTCCTGAAAGGGTTATAAATAGATAAGGCACGTTCAAGGCGTGTTTCTGCAGTTCAGGCATTTGTCCACCAACCTACATTACAGCACGTGCCTACCGAAAAACAAAAAACCCGCCCGCGGCGTGCCTAACTACACGTGCCTGAAAGAGCCTACCGGGTGCCTTGATGCTGATTGAAAGGCTAGGGGCTACCTGCGTACAGCCGCGCTTGCCTTGCAAAGCCCGGGAAAAAAAGTCCCCCGGCATCAGCAGCCCGGGCTACCGCAGGGGGCGTGTTGAGTACGCACAGGTGCGCGATCGTTTTTCAGCGCTCGTTTTCCCGAAGACGGCAAGGGTGCTAAAAACCGAACATTTCATGTTCGGAAGGCTGTTATCTCTCGACCAGATCTTTTACCGAAAAACACCTTTATTATTCGGTATTTATTGGCAAATAAAAGCCTTCCACACCTCGGGCAGGTAGATCGTTGGTTCCCACGGTTGATTAATCTATACCAGTATAGACCTTTTCAAGGAAAATATGATTGTCGATTAAGTACGATCTTACGATTAGCTCACGTTGACGGGTGGGAGCCGTATAAGCCGCACGATCTAGCTTATGCTTTCTGGGTATGATCTGTACCGAACAGATCCTGCACAGCATCTCATAGCGGCAGCTTAGATTCCTGCTGTGGATGAATGATCTAGATGCTGATCTACCTTACAGATCCTGCACAGCATCTCAAAGCGGCAGCATATATATTCCTACTGTAGATGATCTAGATGATCTAGCTCACGATCTATCAGTCCGAGGTATCTGGAAAATCGAGCGCTGAAAGCCTTCCACACCTCGGGCAGGTGGATCAATGATCCCCACGGTTGATTAATCTATACACCTTTCGAGGCAGATCATATTCTCGATTCTGTACGATCTAGCTACACGTTCACGGGTGAAAGGAAGCCGTGTAAGCCGCAAGAAGATCTAGCTGATGCCTTCTGCATTCCTGTAGATGTGTACCGCGCATACCCTGCAACAACCTACTCACAGCAACCTACTCACAGCGGCAGCTTAGATCCCTGCTGTAGATGATATATCAGTAGATGGTCTACTGATGATCTAGGTCACGATCTGTCCGTCCGAGGTGCGCAACCTTCCCTTTCCGGCAAAATCAAGCGCTGAAAACCGATCGCACCCTCCTCTGTGCGAACTCAAGCGCTCCCTACGTATGTATGCGGTACTTCGTGCGGCCGTGGCTGTGGCCCATACTGTTCTGGAGCTGACATTTTATGAAGCAAGTGACGTCACGTGCGTTTTCGCCACTACGTTTGAAACGTCATCCAATTCTGCTCCTATTCAGCCTGTCCCTCCGCATCGTAAGTCTCCTAAGCGCAACCAGCGGTTTGCCGCTCGAGGTGCGACGGGATTCATTCGAGTTTTGTTTCGTGCTGGAGATGACATTTTCTCGCCGGGTTGATGCCCTCGTTATACCCTCACTTGGGACCCCCTCAGATTGGGCCCGACCATGTATTACTTTGTTGACAACGATGCAATGCCTCGTTTTGCCTTTTTTTACTGGACAAATCAGCGTTGAAATAAGCCGTCTGGCACTATTACGGGGGACCATAATTAATAGGACCTATGGCATACATAAAAACCTATATATTTGAGCATTTTTACTGACAATATTTGGTCCTATTAACTACCAGTACCAGGTATGATCCCCCGTAATAGTGACCGCCTCAGCTATGTATCCAGCGGTCGACCGATACTCGTCCACGCTTAACCCCACCCATCGCATCGCCTGTCCTCGTAGCAGCAGCCCACAGGGATGCTGACACTCACGCTGTAAGTTAGCGTGAGCCGTATTCCGTATTAATTTGCGCTCTCATTACTTTGAAGCCCGTCGTTACTGCGTTTAAACAACGTAAAACCGTAAAAAAAAAAAAAAAAAAAACACACACACACACACACACACAACATGTTTGTCGTATCACAAAAACAAGAAAGCAAGACCGGCCACCTGGAACCAGGGTGTACGCAAAAATACAAATACCAACAACAACAACAACAACAAAACACATTTGTTCTTATGTAAAAAATCTCAAAACAATCACCTCGCTGGGGATATAGAGAATGAGATGAACGACGACAACAGCCTTGAACACCGAGGCGACGGCGCCCGAAAAGTTCTCGAGGATGTCACCGTCGACGGCATCGCGGAACGACAGGTAGCCCGCGAGCCCCATCGCGTAGCACATACAGCCGCCGATACCCACAGCGCACCCGGCGACGGATCGCCACGCTCTGAGCGATCGAGCAGCAGCAACGGTATCGGCAGCAGAAGCGAGAAGATGGGGGGGGGGAAGAGCGCCAGCAGTATCAGCAGCAGCGGGAGTATTGTCAGCAGTACGAGCCGGAGCCTCAGCAATATCATGAACAAGAGCATCAGCAAAAGCACGAGCATGAATGATGCACATTCACATCAGCACGACCACAGGCCTTGGCGTGGACATGCTTGCGCACGAGCCGTAGCACGGGCCTGAACACTAGAGCTGCAATGAGCACGATTATGAGCTTGCGCAACGTGGACAATAGTAAAACCGCAAGCAGAACCAACCAACGCAAACCAAACAGACCGACCAACGCAACAGTAACCGCAGCAGCAGCAGCAGCAGCATCAGCAAAACCAGCATCAGCATCAGTGTCAGCACCAGCATTATCATCTGCACCAGCAGCAGCAGCAGCAGCAAAAAACAGCGTCCGCATCAGCAGCACCAGTACAATCAGAATCAGGAGCAGCATCGGCAGCACCAGCAGAATCACACTCATCAGCATCAACAGCAGCAGCAGCAGCAACAACAGCAGCAACAACAAAATGAGCATCAGCATCAGCAACGGCACAAGCAGCGCCAGCAACAGCATCAGCCAAAATCATGACCCGCCAACGAAAGACCAGTCAGAGGTATCATCCAAAGCAAATCTAGCAGCAACGGCAAAGTAAGCAGTAGCAGCAGCAGCAGCAGCAGCAGCAGCGGCGGCAGCAGCAGTGGTAGCGGCAGCGGCCACGGAAACAATGAGACAAGGACGGTCCATGTGCCGAATACCCCTCCAGTGGCAAACGATAACGATATCGATAACGATATCGATAACAACATCGATAACGATATTGACAACGATATCGATAACGATATCGATAACGATAGTGAGAACGATAACATTACCCGATACTGTAACGGCCATGATAAAACGGCAACAAAAAAAAACACGACAACGAAAGAGGAAAAACACGCCGCTACAATACAGGGACTACAGCAGAGCCAAGCAACGCAAGGCAACTCATCAACGAAACGCAACACACAACCACACGGCCCACAGCCGTCCCCACCCCCCTCCCCCGACCCCTCCAACCCCCGAGCACCACATCCCACCCACCCACCTCACCCCACCTCACGGGACACCCCATCCCAGCCCCCCCCCGACTACACCTCAGTCCCCCCCCCCCCCCCCCCCTGCCCTAAACGACACGCACCTAGAAGAACGCGGAGTTAACGACGTGTACGCGTGGAGCACAGCCGGCGAGCAGGACAGAGCGAAAACGACCGAGCCCATCTTTGCGACCGACCCGGGCCAGTCCCACCAGGTTACGCTCGCGTCGAGGTTCGCGTCGTGCACGGGTTCCGACCTCTCTTCCGCGCCATAGATGGGGCCACCGATGACGACGAGCAGCACTACGGAGCTGATGGCGCAGAAGCTGAACACAGCGAGCCACCTGCTTGAAGGACGGGGGGGGAGAGTGTGTGTAAGGCGTGCGTATGTTGGTTCATTGGTCGGTTTGGTTGATTGGTCGGTCGTTTGGTTGATTGGTTGATTATTTGGTTGATTGTTTGACTGGTTGGTGCGTGGGTTGATTGGTTGGTGTGTGGGTTGATTCGTTGGTCGGTTGATTGGATGGGTTTCGATGATTTCGAAGGGGGGGGGGGGGGGTGTTGTATGGTTGATTGAGTGCTTGTATGGTTGGTTGATCGACTGGCTGGTTGGTTGATCGGCTGGGCTTTGCTTATCTCGCAGGGGGGGGGGGGTGGTTGATTGATTGATAGATCGAGTTTTCGAGAGGGGGGGGGGGCGTCCATATTTGTCGCATGCACTAGTGATTTGACCATTGACCATGCATCCCTCCCGAGACGATAGGGGGTGGGGTGTTGGTAGGTTGATTGATTGGTTTGAGGGGGGGGGGGGGGGAGACGTATTTCGCAGGTGGGAGGGGAGGCATACAGTACTGCCCTTGTCCGGGTGTCTCTCGCGCCCGAAAAATAAAGCGGAATCGAATCGAAACGAAACAGCTCCTGCCTCTCAAAAGCATGCCTAAAGCTGAAGAAAAAACGATACGTTTAGTTGTACATACAACTGTCGAAAACAAGAATAGCAGGAGCACCGTCACCAGCAGCGGCAACGGCGCATAGTCAACGCCCAATATCTGCCCTTTCTCCCGCCCAGCCCTCGCCCCTTCCTCCCGCCCCCCAGAGCACAGACACAACACAACACAAAAATAAAACAAGCCAGCAAGCTTGCCGCCGCCCCCCCCCCCCCCCCCCCCCCCCCTCCTCCCCCCCCCAATCCCACTTCACTCTGCCCTCCCCCCTCCCCAAATCTACCCGAGAGTACTAGTAGTGCCGAATATGGCAGATGGGACACTGCCACCATGCCCTGCCCCCCCCCCACCCCCCCCCCCACCCCCCTTGGTGCAAGCAATGTCTGCCTGGTCGGTGAAAACCCGACATGCTCCGTCCCGGCATTGTAGGGATGCGAGGGTCTATGGTCATACGACTACGGCCATGCATGAGATCGAGCTCTCCTATCGAGTACACCCCCTCCCCCGCCCCGCCGCCCCCCCTCCCGTGAAACCCCACCTGATCTTACTAAAATGCCGAGCGAGGCAGATGGGGAATACAAACACGGTCACCATGACGAATGTCCTCACCAAAAACGAAACCCACCAGGCTTCCCCCCCCCTCCCCCCGCCCGAAAGCCCTTCCCCCTCTCCCCTCCCCCGTATAAACCCACCTGAGATTACTAAAGTGCCGGATGAGGCAGACGGGGAACACAAACACAGCCACCATGATGGGCGTCACCACTGAAAAGGAAGCCCACCAGGCTCCGCTCTCGCTGTCTCCAACCCACTCATCCAGCAGCGAGACCGTCAGCGACCCCACCAGGATCACGTACGAGCAAATATCCCCCAGATTCTGAAGCACCACGGAGACGTCCACAGACAGCGCGCCGTATGGACCCAGGGTTTCCCGAGCTAAGTGGGCGAACTCGACGTCGCCCGACTTGTCCCCACCCTCTTCGTTCCCGTGCCCCGCCTGCTCCAGCAGCTCCACGCCTCCGCCACCGCCACCGTTGCTGCCGACGCTGCTACTACTACCGCCTCCTCGTGTGTAACCCCTTGGAAATGTTAGCTCCGAAGCGTCGATCAGCACCACGATGCCCAGCCAGATGGCGAACGCTACGGTTTGCGTAAAACAAAGGAGGCGCGGAGGAGGGGGGGGGGGGGGGGGGGGGGGTACTCGATAGGAGATATGTACTCGATCCCATGCATGGCCGTCTTCGTATGACCATAGACCCTCGCATCCTTACAATGCCGGGACGGAGCATGTCGGGTTTCACCGACCAGGCAGACATTGCTTGCGCCAAGCGCGAAGCGCCGTGAGGTGTCTGGCGAGTCGCACGAAGGGTGAGCTGCATCCTACTAAGGATCGCTTGTGAGGCGGACTTGCATATGGATGACAGCTTCAATGAGTTGATTTAATTGCCGGTGTAGGCATTTCCAGAGACAGCAATGGGAGTACTACAGTATGTAACTGCCTCTTAGGTACCTTACCATAAACACTACGTGACACGATCATTCCCACTTGTGCGGAGCAAAGGTTGTTCACCTCGCACAAACGATCTAACTCGACAACCAGCTCTGACCGACCGCCTAGAAAATAAAAGGAGAAAAAAGGAAAGCGGTACCCTGGATGTCTATTAATAGCTCAAGTAGTGAGCGGCATGTTTTACTGTGTCGTTGCCAACCGACGCCAACTCAACCTATATATAATAGGGGGGGGGGGGAAGGGGCGAGGGGCAACAACGTGTCGTCATGGTTGGTTCGAATCGGGAGTTGGGGAGGAGGGAGAGGGGGGGAGTGGGGGGATGTACTCGATATCATGCATGGCCTTAGTCGTATGACCATAGACCCTCGCATCCCTACAAGGCCGGGACTGTGCATGGTCGGGTTTTCACAAACCAACCACGCAGACATCGGTTGCACCAAGCGCGAAGCGCCGTGAGGCGTTCGGCGAGTCGCATGAAGGACGAGCTGCACCCTACATCAGTACCTGGTATTACAGTAAGAACAGCTTGCGAGGCGGACGTTCTTGCATATGGATGACAGCTTCAAGGTCTCTATTTGTTTTCCGGTGTGGCCACCCACGTCCAGAGAGGGTGGAGTCGGGGTTGGGGGGGAGGGGGGTGGGGATAGAGGGGGGGTAGAGGGGACGGGGTAGCGTGGTTGACTCGGAGGCACCAATACCGTATCATCCCCGAATCACGCAGCAGTGGTCGTTCCTGTGATCTGTCGACAATTTTCCCCCTCTCAACCCTTATAGGACTGCAGTATCGTTTTGGGGACATATTACTCAGGGTTTGACCGGTTTGTCCCCAGAACGGGACTGCGGTCCTAACAGGGTTAATAAGCCCCAATACGGTTATTCATAACGTGAAAACACACTCGGCAGAATATAGTACCAATACAAGCCAGGTATGCATGCAGCAACCAGCCCATTTGGTACACAGGTACATAGCAAGAAGTTAGAGCGAGCGAGCTCAACAACCGTTTCATAAACACCTCCTGATTTTTTTTTTTTTTTTATAACAAACCTCAACTTGACGTTCTTCTTGTTGCAGGAATTTTCTCGTCACGAGCACGTACACACGTAGTGTCCGTCCTCCTACTACAAGTACACCCGTATTTGCAGCGCTCGTTTACATTTACTTTACGTAGGTATTGTCAGTGCTCGTTACGCACATGCAACCGATCTGCCACAGCCACAGCAGTTCGGCGTTTCGGCGAGATGAAATGGTGGGTGGGAGGAGGTGAGAGCATGCACTGGTACCGAGGTACAATAGTACAGGGTAGGGTAAGGTCGGGTAGGGTATGGCCGGGTAGAGTAGGGTAGGTAGGGTAGGGTAGGGTAAGGTAGGGTAAGGTAACGTAGGGTAGGGTATGGCCGTGTAGAGTATGGTAGATAGGGTAGGGTAGGGTAGGGTAGGGTAAGGTAGGGTAGGGTGAGGTAGGGTGGGGTATGGCCGTGTAGAGTAGGGTAGGTAGGATAGGGTAGGGTAAGGTAGGGTAGAGGTAGGGTATGGCACGGTATGTATGTTGTTCCAAGCTTCAGGGACGGCGCGATCGTGTTTCGTTGTTCGAGAGTGCATCGAATGCACCACGACGGTCGGAATTGCGGTACGTATGAAAAACAGGGAAGAAAAACGTGGTTCGTGCATGTCCTGCATGGTTGGAAAACGGTATGAATGTTCAGCTCCAAATTGGAGCCCGGGTCAGCAGCAGTGCCGCCGGCGTCGCCGGTGGCTTGGTAGGTGGTCCGCGTGCCTACTCTTAGATCCATTTCGTGTGTTCGAGTCTCACCGACTCGCAAGGACTTTTTCTTGCATCAAAACTGATCAGCGGAAAGCGCGAGAGCGAAGGTTAAGCTGTTTCCTATGCGGTTCGATTTCGAGCTTCCAGATTTGTATATTTCGATCCCAAAAATGAAAGCATCTGCTTATGAAGAAGTTCGAGTATGCAAAAGCTGACCGGATTTTTTTCGATTTGAGAATCCGATGGCCCAGGTCGTCAGATTTTGGCCCATAATCCGACGACCAGAGCCATCAGATTTTCAAATCGAAAAAAGGCATGCCCCCTCGTAAATTCAATATGTGCACTACGGCAAGCAGCAGCAGAAACGATCGATGAGTTGGTTGGAGACACAGCTGGATAGCGACGTTGCGTCGCGCCCGCCGCACCGTCGGCGGGTGGCGCGTCTCTCCGTGGCCAGACTACAGTCGGCTGGCGCGGGCTCGGGCCTAGATATCAAGAGAGGCGCACTCGGCGAGCACGTCTCCGAGGATACGTACTCGTAGACTACAGCAGCAGCAGTCAGTCGCATTGTGCCACAATACGTATAAATAGTGAAAGACAGGTTGACTCTAAAGCACTCGGCACGTCTCTTGGCCGCCAGACCAGAGGCAGTCAGCGTGGGCTCGAGCGCTTGGGCCCTGCACGCAGTGCAGCGCCTCAGTGCGTCTCTTCGCGGCGCCAGACCACAACAACAGCAGGTGGTCTCGGCTTGCTCGAATTTCTGTACGCGCACAATAAATCCGATTTTCCCGCATAAGACTGTTTCGATGTGCGAAGTTCACAGTTTTTTTCTTTCGAAAAAATGATTATTAATAGCGGAAAGGCGAGAGCGTGAGTCAGCAACATTCGGTGAAAATCGACAAGCAGTGCGAATGCTGGACGCTATGCACGATAAAAACGAAGGGATGTACTGGAGGGGAGAAGGGACTACACCTGTGAACACGGCTGGTCCAGAAGATCGCTGAGGGTAAAAACCTCCTGCGGGTACCAGTACGTAAGCTGGAAGGTAAAAGTGATCAAAAAAGAAAAAAGGGAAAAGTACAGCAAGCACTTGCGTACGTACGTATGGTATCTCCTGCTTCTATTAATACTCGTTGTTCTCAAGCAAAACGCAGCTGCTGCGACTACTGACTATACTGGTACTGCTATTACAATCAATAAACAGGACCACATATTGTTCGTAAAAATAGCGAAATATATAGGTTTTTGTCTGAACCGTAGGTCCTATTTAATATGCCCCCCCCGGTAATGGTGCTGTTTGTTCTTTACTTTGCAAACACCCCTGCTTTCGGCGATTTTGCTGCTGCTGCTGCTGCTGCTGCTGCTACCTGCTGTGCCGGTTGCATAGAATATACCAAGTATGCAACATACCTGCGACGATGTACAGGATAGTGGCCGGGCCGATCCCGCTACCCTCAAACACCTGCGGAGCATTCAGGATCCCGCTGCCCACCATATAATTCAGAACCAGCAAAGTCGTCAGCACTTTGGTGTTGTCTCGACGGCTGCTCCCCGCCGCAAACACAGCCGGTGCTGCATCGCCACCACCACCACTGCCACGACGACCACGACCACCTCCGGCGCCCCCACCCCCCGACCTCATCAGGAGAGGCTGGCGCTCCGAGTAGGCCTGCTCATTGTTGTTGTTGTTGTTGTTGCCGTCGTTTGGGACTCGAATCTCGCGACGCTCCCCTTTGAGCAGAGGTATTCGCCTCGGCTCTGCGGCCGCCGCCGCCGCCGCCGCCGGGCCTGCGGTGCTCGATCGCGACCCCGGGGCCTTGGCGACCTTAGTGGTGCCATAGCGGCGCGGACCAGCCATGCCCCTTGGCGCGTACCGCTACTGCTGCTGGTGGGGACGACTGCCGCTGTTGTCGGCAGACAATTTCTGTCAAACTAGTTGTCTACGTAAGAATAATGCGTGATCGGGAGGGGGGGGGGGTAGCCTTGGTCGAGGGAAGAGTCGAAAGGTGCTGCTTTTCGGTCGCGGTTTGTATCAACCACGATGGCTTTCCGAGCGGCCACCAGTTGCGCAATGTAGGTGGATGTGACGCTCCCGTCAGGAGATATGGCCGTGGTCACCGATGGCCATGCACAGCTGTACGAGCTCCCAGGTAAGAGTCCGCATTTCGGTTCACCAGTTTTCAAGTTTTCAAGATTTCTCTTGGAAATAAACACGGAGTTCAGCATGTTCTGAGGCGTGCTCATACAGGGAAGAATTAGGCCGAAGATAAATCTGTCCATGCAATTTGAATCCTTGCGCGGTAGGAGCAGCACCCTGGCCTACCCTGACACGCAGACAGCCTTCCTCGCGATCTGCTGGGTCACCTCCTCACAGGCATCGACTTGAAGGAAGACTTTCCCTCCTCCCCTTTCGATAATAGACTCAGCAAGAGTCGAAAACGAGAACGCGGCGGAATCGGAGCTCTTTTTGCTGAAATTCCTGCCTTGGCAAAATGGATGCCTCGTCGTGCAAGGACGCGCTGTCTTCGGCCAAAGCCGCCGCTCTTGCAGCTGGAAAGTGAGTGTCCCCGGTCCCCGAGGTTTCGGACGGTGTCTGTTTTGACCCGCACGATATGTAGACACCTGGTATTGAATATCAGTAACATTATAACTGTAAAGAAGTGTACGTACCCCGTGGGTGGTGGGTGGGCTCTCCAGACCAGACAAGAGCGTGAGAGGAACCTTTCAGTTTTCAGTTCCAAGTTCCCACATCTGGGCGCCCACATCTGACGGCGCGGTACACACTTTTCAGGTACCAGGTACGAGTACGTACCTGGTACCTGGTATTTCATGCGTGTACGTACTACTGCCGTCGATTTATACTGACAGTCAGTACGGTACGGTTCTCATTTCTTGATTCTGGCAATAAACTTCAATTATCCGCAAACGTTCCAAACATGAACATCGGAATGCTCAAAATCTCTGTGCAGATACGCTCGTACAGATCCTGATCGCGAAATCTGCGTCATGCTATCTGTACAAGTTTTTCACGGGACTGCATCAACCTGGCATCAACCAACAGGATCTTAATTATCTGTACATTTATCCGCGTTATATCTGTATCATAAACCCGTAGTACACGCGATCGAAGTATCACACACAGCTTGCAAATATGAGTTTCGGCGAAATCCTCGATTTCACAGCTATTGTTTTTTTTTTTTTAATTTTCAAGTATATAGTGCCCGGTGGCTTGGTAGGTGGTCCGCGTGCCTATCAAGATCAACTACGTGGGTTCTGCAAGTCCCACCGAGTGCATGCTCGCAAGGGCTTTTTCTTGCATGAAAAAAAATGATTAGCAGAAAGCGCGAGAGCGTGAGTTAGCTATATTCGATGAAAAGCGACGAGCAGTGGGAATGCTGAACCCTGTGCGCGACAAAAAATAAAGGCACGTACCGGGGGGGAGATTGGTAGACACCTGTGACCACGGCTTGTCCAGAAGGTCGTCGAGGGTAAAACATACTACGAGTTAGCCTGGAAAGTGGAAAGTGATGATTTAAAAAAAAAAAGAGTGCCTGAATTCGGAAAATAAGTATTTGACTCCTTCCATCACGAAATACAGAAGTTGGTTTACTGCGTGTGGTCAAGTTGTCATCCATCCGTGTGCATGGGTTCGTATCTGGAGCACATTATGCTCTGGTCTGCTACAATCTGACAAGAGGCGTCTGCCCACGTGATCTGTGAAATCTGCACGATGCATTTATACATATACCCCAATCTACGAATGATCTGTGCTAATAGTAATATTAGTATGTACAGGTCTGGCATATCATTATCTATCCGACGTGAACGCTCTGTCGATGGCAGCAGGCATGCCTATGAAATATGCTCGTGACTTTGTGTGTGGAAGATAACACGGCAGCAGCAGCAGCAACAGCAGCAGCAGCAGTAGCAGCACTGATGTGGGGCGTGCGGTTTGTGCTTCGTGGCGATGATGTTGAGCATCCTCAACACTAACCTGTAGCAGAGCTTTCTGCTTTTCGAGAGGAAATGGTTGACGCAGGCTGACTACTCGTGTGCGAGACGACTACTACTATTACGGGGGGCACGGGGGGCCATAGTTAACAGGACCTGTGGTATACATAAAAAACTATATATTCAACCATTTCTACTAACAATATTTAGTCCTATTAACTATGGTCCCCCGTTGTAGGGCAATATACTGCTGAACATTTGTTGTGTGTAGTGGGGTTAACCCTTTTAGAACCGCAGTCCCGTTTTGGGGGCAAACTACTCGAAATTTGACTAGTTTGTCCCCGAAACGGGACTGCGGTTCTAAAGTGGTCAAGGATACCGGTAGGACTGTAGTTTGCCAACAATTTTTCTCAGACAAATGGCAAGCTTTTACCTACCCTCTAAACTAACGACGAAATAGTATACTCGTACATGAGAAAACATGACTGATAAATATTGTACCTGGTATCAGGATAATCATGGCGGCCATCAAGTCCCAGGAGAACTCGAGGCTGCAGGTGAAGAGCGGGGTGGACCTCGTCACGGAGACCGACAAGGCCGCGGAGAAGGCCATCATTGACCTGCTCAAGGCATCCCACCCGGTCAGTTTCGCAGTGGTTCACACACAGGACGGAACAGATCATTTGCAGTTCGTGATCTGTGAGTGACTTAGATTGTTCGGGGCAGATTGCACCCCTGGTTCTTATATTCTACATATATACTATATACACGATATGTATACCCACGGAGTAGGTAATATTCGCCGCGTGATATCTGCATGGTATACGGCTCTTCGCGCCACGTGCTGGGCAACCGGGTGGGATCTGTTTGATACGGCTATTGCTCAACATACTTCGTATACCGGTACCTTGTACCAGCAGGGTATTATACCATAAGGGCAAATACCAAACATGAGGTGCAGATGATCTGCATGCTTTTATAAGTAGATCGTGATCTGGTTGGTTTATACCTGTAGTGTTTACGACTTGAGCCTTGGAACCAGGTTCGACAAGAATGGTTGATATATAGACCATCCTGAGTTCCTCATTTCTTGTTCGTTCCGTTTCGTTTTTTAGTGGTATCGACAAACCCGGTTCGTTAATAATAGTTTCTAATATCTCCTCACGACATCTTCATTCCGAGACTTTTCCCTTAGGATTTCGAGGAAAGGCATCCCCTCCGGGTCGGTACGTAGTAATTCACGACTTGGCCTCACTTGGACCAAAAATACTTGATGATCCACACTCGCTCCTCATGACGCCTTCAAATTCAGAGAATTTTCCAGCTTCGACGAAATGGTTGATGGTCCACACTCACCCCTCCGCACTGCGTCAATTTCCCGAGAAATTTCCACGGCCGTCGGGGTTAGGGTTGTTAGGGCCGATCTTAACGGGGAATGCTATATGGAAGTAAAAATTCAATTTCAATGAATTTTGATTTGATTTCGAAAGAAAACGTGTTTGCGTCCTATCGGGGAACAGCGCACTAGTTGTCAATAAAAAAAGAAATCGGAAAAAACGCACCGCGTTACACAACGCCCAGCCGACAAACAACGACGCGCGTAGACGAGAGCGAAGTTTTGCGCTGCCGCGTGCGCGCCGCCGCCAGCGTCTTTTTATTTTTGGTCGCGCAGGATTGGAAGCTATCACTCTCAGGGTGTCTTGGGTGGGCGGATGAAGCCCTCAAGTGCCACGTGCGGAACAGCAGCGGTGACGCAGCTATCAAGGTCTCGAGCGTATCCTCCGTATTTTTGCCCAATTGCTCAGTTTTCGTGATTGTTGGCCGATCGAGCAGGCCGAAAAATTGGGATTGCGGCGGCCATGATTATTTTTGAGGCGATAACGCCGGGGTACGATGTGCGATGGTGTGTGGGCGTGGGCGCGGCTATTGCTCCGGTCACCTCCCGTTGAGGTTCGCGTTTTATCGCCTCGATCGTGGTCACCGAAGCGGCCAAGAATCGCCCCAGACTCCACCGAGGGTGTTGACCCACCATGAACATGCTACATCAAGACCGAGGAACTCCCAAATTACAAACTGAAATAATAAAAAAAATCACGCGAAAAAGTCCCAAAAGACTCTTCACTCAAATTCAAATTTTCTAATTTGCCTGCTTGGTCGTCCACTCTTCGGCCAATCAGATGCAAATTAAATTAGAAAAAAAAACACAAAAATAAAATTGGAAAAAACAAAAGTCCCCGTTAAGATGGGCCCTAAGGTTCGGGTTGGTGGAGTGTACGGCAATCGCTTTTGTCGAAGGAGGGCAGAGGTGGGTACGGCCTGCCAACCAATTATTTATGGATGGTTGGTGGTCGGTAGTTGGTGGTCGGCAGTTGGTGTTTGATAGTTAGTGATTGATGGTTGGGTTGGTAGGTTGTTTGTTGGTAGTTGGTGACTGGTCGTTGGTCCTTGGTTGTTGATGACTGGTGGTTGGCGGGTTGGTGGTCAGTAGTTGCTGATTGGTCGTTGGTCGTTGGTTGTTGATGACCGGTGGTTGGTGACTGGTGGTTGATGATTGGTTGGGTAGTTGGTGGTTGGCGGTTGGTGACTGGTGGTTGTTCGTTGGCTGTTGATGGTTGATGGTTGATCGAGAAGGTCAGATGTGTGTGTAGACTCCAACCACACTGACCGTATACCTCTTACAACAGGATAGTGCTAAAACCACACCAGGGGTACTTGTCGAAGGGTGAATCTCTTTCCAAGTGGTGTGTTCCCTTTTGGAGGAACCTGGGTGCAGCTGTGCAGGAGTGGTTGAAGCGATCTTCCCAACCAAAAGACACCCTGTACACTCAAGTCTCCGTTTTGGCTATTTTTTCCTATCACTGCAGGTTATTCTACAGCACTATAATAACTGCTGTAGTCGTGTTTTTTTACTGCTTCACTACTCGCTCTGCTTAATTTGTTAGAGGGACAGCGGCGTCACACTATTTGCTGCTGTTCCTGCTGCAGCTTTGAAGCGCATGGTTATGGTCGACGAGAGGTGTTATTTTTCCCTGGGTCGTCGCGTGCGTCGCCGTGATCGCGGGTCCGACTGTTCGTGTCTGGCGTGTGTCTACTTTATTTTGGTAGACGGGGTCATTACCTGACGAAGGCGGATATTGGTGTTGGTGTTGGTGGTGTTGGTGTTGGCGTTGGTGGTGATGGTGGTCGTGGTGTTGATGATGATGGTGGGGGTGGTAGTGGTAGAGGTAGTGGTGGTGGTGGTGGTGATGGTGTCGGTGGTGTTTGTGTTGGTGATAATGATGGTGGTGGTGGTCGTGGCGGCGGTGGCGTTCGGGGTGACGGTGGTGTTGGTGATGATCGTTTGGATCGCCGTACATGCCACGTCGAATCCGCGAGGCTGTATCAAAATGGCGCCAACGTTCATCAATGGCCAGTACCAAAAGTGCGCCTGGTATTTTGATAATTCTCAGAGGTTGCCATTCCGTTTTTTTCAGCGTCGACATAGGTTTACTGGTTGCTTTAATGAATCACCCCGACAAAAATTACCGAAAAAGACGTCGATAAATTGCCAGAACCTTGTGTTGGCTTCGCCGACTAGAAACACGTATGAAATCGGTACAGGCATATATATATACATATATATCTCAGTTCAGAGACGTAAAGTACGCAGCTCTGGAATTTTACGCCCTCTTTTGTTTTGCCCCTTTGCCCTCGCGCTCGTTTTCGTCCTTGTTTTCGTTTCCGTCTTTTGTTTTCGTTTCCGTCTTTTTTTTCCGTTTCCGTCTTTGTTTTCGTTTCCGTTTTTGTTTTCTATTCCGTCTTCTGTTTTTGTTTTTCGTTTCTCGTCCCCGCGTCGTGTTCGTTTTTTTTTTGTGTTCGCCGACGTTTTCGTGCACCTTTTCTGCCTTCTCCTGCCCGTTTTCACCTTCTGTCGCGTCTCCGTTTTTTTCGCCTACCTTTTTCCTTTTTTTCGCCCACTTTTTCGGGAGAAAAGGGCCACCGGTTCATCGGAGAAGAGTCGACCTTCGACGCCCGCGGAGCGACAGGGGACGCTTTCGAAGCGTCCCCCACCTGGGTGGTTGACCCGCTGGATGGAACGACCAACTTCGTCCACGGTTACCCGCTTTTCTGCGTGAGCATCGCGCTGGTTGTCGAGCGGTAAGATATGAGGGTGATGGTGCTTTCATGCCTTGTGCGTTTCGTGTTTGTGCCTTGTGTTATTTTGTGTGTGTCGTGTGTTTTTTGTGTATCCCGTTTTTTTTTTAGAAAAAATAAATCTACTTGCTAGTCCAAGCTAATGGGCGAATGTTTTGTTCTTATTTATTTTGTGTTATTCTGTGTTTTTTGTCTGGTGCGTGTGTCTCGTGTATGTTGTACCTTGTGTCTCGGGTATCTCAAGGTATTATGCCTTCCGTGCATGTCATGTACCTGGTATGTTTCTGGGTGCGTGCGCCTGTCGCTCCTTCTAGTCTCAAGTCTCAAGGGTTTTGTAGGGGGGGGGGGGTTGTGTGTTTTTTGTGTTGTCTCCTGTTTTTTTTTTGTGTGTTGAACACATCAGGTACCAGGTTTCATTTTTGTTTCGTTTTATTTCTTATCCGGCTTGCCAAATACCCCCCCTCGGCTTGTGACCTCGTCCAACACACAAAAACCCCACCTTATATACCCCACCCCCCCCCCCCCCCGTTTCTTCCCGCGACGCCTCCTTGTCGTCGTCGCCGAAAACACACACCATCCATGGTGCTCAATTGCTGGCGTTGTCGCACCGCACTGTTTTTTTGGTCCATGTTTTTTCACCCCACCACGCCTACCACACCGTACTGCCTCGCTCGTCGGTGGCAGACTCCCCGTGGTCGGTGTGGTGTACCACCCGGTGTCCGGAGACATGTTCACGGCGTGCCAGGGACAAGGCGCCTACCTCAACGGCGCTAGAATTGAGGTGCGTGCGCCCGCGAGAGTGTCGTGACGATTTCTGTGTCGGGTGTCGCGGCGAGAGTTTCGACACACAGCAGTATATCGATTTATCGAAGTACCAGGGTATCGAATTGTTGGTGTATCGTTGTACGGGTACCGCGCGCGTTTTGCGCTATCGAAATATCGAAATTTCGAAATTTCGAAATATTGAAATATCGAACTAAGCGATACGTCGAATCGAATGTGTGTGTTTCCCCCGCCTTTCTTTCCGTGCACTCTTGCCTTGTGTTTCGCTTGTCCACGGCAGTAGCCGTCGCGTCCTTGTTCTCTCTTCTGAAACGCGATTGTACCCTCAATCAAACTAGTTTTCTCTGCCCGTACGTACCGGTATCCCCTAACCGCAAACGCCTTCCGTACCTGCTATTACGGGGGACCATAGTTAATAGGACCTATGGTATACATAAAAACCTATAGATTTAACCATTTTTACTAACAATATTTGGTCCTATTAACTATTGTCCCCCGTAATAGGATTGGGTCCCTCTCCACATAGCCCCTGATTTCCTGCGGTCAATCTCGCACGTACATTGTGTTGATCGGTGCTGAACGAAACGTTTCGACGTACATACCGAAAAGCGAATATCGTATCCCGGGTATGTATACACTCTTACTAGTGCTGTATATATACCGATATTTTTTGTTATGCGTCGGTATGTCGGTATCGTATCACGCTCAATTTTCATTCGATATCCCATCGGTGTAGTCAGGACCAAGTGTGCATGGTAAAAATACTGTAACATACGGGTTTTTGTTTATTTGATGGGCCCTGATCACTACGGTGGAACATACGATATTACTATTATGGGGACCATAGTAAATAGGACCAAATATTGTCAGCAAAAATAGGGAAATATGTTGGTTTTTGTGTGTACCGTAGGTCCTATTTAATAGAGTCCCCCGTAATATTGATGAGGACCAAAATTGTACGCAGCGGCAAAAACCTACATACGGGAATATATAGGAGTTCGTTCCTACAATATGATGGGCCCTGATCACTCCCATTGATGATAGTTCCCCCCGTATTCGCTCTCAAGTTTCTGTATGATGGCGGTGTGTCGCTTCGGTCGGCGGTTGCGGCTTGTAATTAACCGCGTGGCAGCATCCTGGTGGTGCGCACGGTGGTCTGCGGGTCGTCATCCTGATATCGTCCCGGCGAGTGGCGAGAGGAGTTGCTTGAAAGTAGTTCGGGTTTTTTTTTCCGGGGTTATTCATCGGTCACGACCAGACCCGCGGGCCGGGTTCGGGAGGTCTTTAAAATCTCACGGGTCGGGTTATAGGAGGTTTTCAACTCCTCACGGGTCTGGCCGGGTCGCCCTTACTCGACCCGACCCGACCCGACCCGACCCGTCGCGTGAGGTGTCTGGCCTGACCCGTGAAGAGCCTTTTGCTTTTTTTCTGACAGATTTCGTACTGTCGTTTTTTTTTTTTTGGGACGAAAAAGCGGCTGATAAAAAAGTGTTGACGTACTGCTGTACAAAAGTACTCGTACAAGAAGTATATGAAAGTGCGAAAGAACAGAAATGTGCGGTGGGGCTGCTTTGCTGATATAATAACAAAAACAAAAAAAAAGTTGATGCGTCTTTCTTCTTTCTTTCCTCATTAAAGTTAACGTTGCAGCGGCTCTGTTTCATACGAACGAGAAGGACTTTTTTTCGGACTGGCTGGGGGGAGCGGGGGGGGAAGAGTTTTTTTGTTTGTTTCTTGCTTTTTTTGTAGAGCTCCTCTTGAGTTTTAGTGTCTCAAGTTTTGAGGAGGAGGAGGAAGGAACCTAAAGAAAAGATGTTCTAATCGAGCCCAAAAAACAAGTGGTGGTACGAATCTATACCCCTATCGCAGCAGACGTCCCGATCATGCCAGCTAAGGCAAAAAAAAAACGTCGTTTCGGCTAAGGCAAGTAAAAACAAGAGCTATGCTGCGTTTACGGGGGGGGGGGGGGGGGGGGAGGGGTGTGTGCTCATTGTTATGCATGGCCGTAGTCGTTTGACCGTAGACCCTCGCATACCTACAATGCCGGGGGGGGGGTTACGTACGTATCAGTAATATTTATCGAGTCTCCCTGAGGAGGGGGGGGGGGGGGGTGTACTCGATAGGAGAGATGTACTCGATCTCATGCATGGCCGTAGTCGAACGACCATAGAGGGGGGGGGGGGCGTACTCATTTGTTGCTTGCCTTAGTCATTTGACCATTGACCACGCATCCCTTTCGAGACGGAGCACCGCTCCTACTCCAAATAGACACCTCCAACAATTGGGCGCTCATGGCGTTGTTTCCATATATTACATACCTGGTATTACGGGGGACCGTAATTAACAGGACCTATGGTACACATAAAAACCTATATGTTTAACAATTTTTACTAACAATATTTGGTCCTGTTAACTATGCCCCCCCGTAATAGGAACTTACATGGAGCTTACATAGAGGGGGGGGGAAGTGTATTCCTATTTTTAGACCTTGCCCAAAACTCAATCTCGCAGTTGATTTTTTTTTCATGTTTTTCTTATTGTTCACGTATGATATTCTATGCGCTATATACACAGCTGTTTTTTTCTGTTTATATAAATATCTACACGATGAACGAAGCCATGCTCACCCGCCAGGGATGCAGCAGCAGTAGGAGGAACTGTTCTTGCTGTGGTAACCGGGAGCGACGGGCTAAATTGACGTACGGCACGTTCAAAAATAAATATGTGGCAAGGCGAGTGTGGTGAGCTTAATACCCTTTTAGAACTGCAGTCCCGTTTTGGGGATATGCCACGGGACTGCACTCCTGTTCCAGTGGTTTGTCCCCAAAACGAGACTGCAGCGCTTCACCCTTTTAGCACCGCAGTCCCATATGTGTCGACAAAGCACTTGAATTATGAATAGTTTGTCCCCAAAACGGGACTGGGGTCCTATAAGGGTTAAAGGGTCGAGCTTTAGTTCTTCGCCAATCCGCGGGACGGTTAGTAAAAAAAAAACAACACACACACACTCACAATTTGCGATTTATTTATACTGCTGCAGGCGTATCACCCGTCAGTCTGGAAATGTTGGGCACAAACGTAGCCCCCCTCTGCGTACCGCACTGTACCGCACTGTAGAGGCATTTTCTTCTTTACATCCCATCTATTACCTTCGCCCTGTATAGTTCTTCGGCTGCCTCCCTTTCGCACCTCCCATCCGGGGTCAGTCACATAGCAATCACTCCTTCTCCCCCCGCCCCTCGTAAAAAACCCCGACATGCTCCGTCCTGGCGTTGTAGGGATGCGAGGGTGTATCTGGTAATACGACTGCGGCCATGGCATGAGAGTCCATGGTCGTACGACTACGGTCATCCCCCCCCCCCCCCCCCCCCCCTATATATTATATGTATAGGTTGGGTTAGCGCCGACTGGCAACGACACTGTAAAGCATGCCGCTCACTACTCGAGCTAGACAACCAGGGTACCGCTTTTGTTTATTTTTGGCGGTCGGTCACAGCTGGTGGTCGAGTTATAGACGATTTGTGCGGGGGGAGAACCTTTTCTCCGCACAAATTGTCGTATCACGTAGTGTTTGCTGCAAGGCGCCCGAGAGGCAGTCACATAGTACTCCCATTGCTGTCTCTGGAAGTGGCCACAACCGAAAATTAAATTCACTCATTGAAGCTGCCATCCGTTTTAAAGTCCGCCTCACAAGCGGTTCTTGGTGGGATGCAGCTCACCCTTGCATGCGACTCGCCGGACATCTCACGTTACGCTTCGCGCTTGATGCATGCACTATCTGCCTGGTCGGTGAAAACCCGACGTGCTCCGTCCCGGCATTGTAGGATGCGAGGGTCTATGGCCATACCACTAACGACCATGCGTGATATCGAGTATACCCCTCTTCCCCCCCCCTCCCGTCCTACGGCGCGCGCCATTTTTTTTTTTTATCGCGAAAAAAGTCCAGCGTTTCTTGCCTCGTCGAAAAACGTTTTTTTTTTTTTTTCGTAAAGACATGTGGGATTGCAAGCATATTGGGTTGTGCAGGTGTGGGATTGCAACTACATTGGGCGGTGCGAATAGGAGTGCAAATATGTTGGGGCAGTGTCTTAAGTTGAGGAACCTCGCCAGTCAGAAAATGCTGGCGCAAACGTACCCTCTCTGCGCACCGCACTGTAGAGGACCGCACTGTAAAGGCATGACTCACAAAATGAACTTTGACCCCTTCCCGCCCCCCCCCCCCCCCCCCCCCCCCCCCCCCCCCCCCTCCCCTTATTCCCGTTTGATACCTCTCGGCAATGGACTGGACGGGAGTTCCAGGTGCGACCTGCGCAGGGGCTCGGGGACGCCCTGGTGGTGAACAACATTGGGGCCGGCAGGGATGAGTCGTTCATTGCCATCACTCTGGCAAGGCTCGGGGAGCTGTTGCGGAGGAAGGTGCAGGCGGTCCGCATGTCGGGTGAGAAAGGGGAGGGGGAGGGGCTAGGTGTAAATAGCGGGGGGGGGGGGGCACTCGATATCACGCATGGCTGTAGTCGTGTGATCATAGACCCTTGCATCCCTACAATGCTGGGGGTGGGGGCGTACTCGTTTTGTTGCTTGCCTTAGTCATTCGACCATTGACCAAAATGCCGGGGGGGGTGGGGGGGGGGGAGGGGCGGAGTGTGCTCGATAGGAGATATGTACTCGATCCATGCATGGCCGTAGTCGTATGACCATAGACCCTCGCATCCCTACAATGCCGGGACGGAGCATGTCGGGTTTTTACCGACGAGGCAGACGTTGCTTGCACCAAGCGCGAAGCGCCGTGAGGTGTCTGGCGAGTCGCATGAAGGGTGAGCTGCATCCTACCAAGAACCGCTTTTGAGGCGGACTTGCACATGGATGACAGCTTCAATGAGTTGATTTAATTTCCGGTGTAGGCATTTCCAGAGACAGCAATGGGAGTACTGTGTAACTGCCTCTTGGGTGTTACCTTGAACACTACGTGATACGATCAATTCCTATGTGCGGAGTAAAGGTTCTTTACCTCGCACAAATGATCTAACTCGACAACCAGCTGTGGGCGACCGCCAAAATAACAAAACAAAACAAAAACGGTACCCTGGTTGTCTGGCTCACGTCGTGAGCGGCATGTTTTCCAGTGTCGTTGCCAACCGACGCAAACCCAACCTATATAAATTCGAGGGAAGGGGGGAGGGGGGGGGGTTACCCGATATCATGCATGGCCGTAGTCGTATCATAGACCTTTGCACCCCTACAATGCCGGGGGGGGGGGGGGTGTACTCATTCGTTGCTTGCCTTAGTCATCCGACCATTGACCAAAATGCGGGGGGGGGGTGGGGGGGTTACTCATGTCATGCATGGGGGTAGTCGTGTGACCATGGACCCTCACATACCCACAGTGCCGGAATGGAACACGTCGGGTTTTTCACCGACCAGGCAGGTGTTGCTCGCACCAAGCGCGAAGCGTAACGTGAGGTCTTCGGCGAGCCGCATGAAGGTTGACCCGCAGCCT